>LR812523.1:57306978-57746978 GCA_903798195.1 Danio kyathit | reverse complement strand
ATACATTTGTAATTATGTTTATATATCTGCACACTTCTGATTATTAATAGCAACCTGTACATCTATCCATCTATTGTAAATCTCTGTTCATAGCTAATACAACCTGTATATAATGTTCATAGTACATCCATTTGTAAATATCACCATAGTTTTTCTATAACTGCACTTTATAACTTATACCTGTATCCTGCACTTGCTGCTATTGCACTCCTGGTTAGACCTAAACTGCATTTCGTTTCCTTGTACTTGTACATGTGTAATGACAATAAAGTTGAATCTAATCTAATCCAATCTAATGATTTCACATATATCAGCATGCCAAAAATAAATACTTTCTTTACTTTGTTTAGCAAATTAACAAGCAACTTGACTGTTGCATAAAAAATAATAGGTTAAATAACAGAATGGGATTAATAAAATATATTTTAAATAAAATGAAAATGAAAACGAAAAAACTAAGAAATCAAACCAGCTCAAATGTTCTCGAACAAAATGTAAACAGTAATGTACAATTTTAAGTCATTTGAAACATTTATTAAAGCACTCCCGCAAGATTCTCTCATGCTTACACAAAGTTATTTATCCTTCATTTATATCAGTCATTAATAGCTGATTTAAGTTTTGTCAGCATGCGTTGACTGCTTCATCAAATAAACAGAATATAAACAAGTTTTGTCTAATCTGTGTTTAACTTGATGGAATGATGAACATGGACATTTTTTTCACAACAGGCAGAGGAAGGGCATTAGGAATTTAGCAATAAAATATTTATTCTTTGCATAGATAAATGCCAATTCCATTTGCTTTTATCTATTCCTTTTTTTTTAAACATATATACACTGTAAAACCCAAAAAGTTAAGGTAACTAAAACCATTTGAGGAAACCGATTGCAACAAACCATATAGTTCAAAAACGAATCCTAATGAGTGCTGTGAATTTAATCCATTTGAGTAAACGAAGCAATTTGAGCACAGTAAAGCTCAATAAATGAAGAGAATTCAAACCATTTGAGGAACTGATTGCCCACACCATTTGAGTTTAAAAAAAAGTAATCTATATGAGTACTGTGAACTTACTCCATTTAGGTTGACGTAATGAGGTATTTAATTAACTGATTACCTTCAACACTGTATTCAAAACTCTTTTCATATGAGTAGAATTAACTTTCAGTCAATTTTGAGTTAACTATACTCATTTCATTTGATAAAGTTGACTATTGGGTTTTACAGTGTAGGCCTATATTCGCTTTGCGGGAGTTCCATGGATAAGAAAGTAAGGACAGACTTTGAAGGAAAAAACAATGTGAGGAAAGCTCCATTATAGTGCAGCTGAACTGGAAACCTTATGCCTACGCACTTGACAAGTCTGAACAAGTTCACACACAAGCGTAAGGAAGGGAGTTCTGTACAATTACCTTATCTATTGGCTTAAAGATATCAGCCTAATTTTGATATCAGACTGATAACGATAACATTAAAAATAGCATTTATCAGCCGACATCGGTATGGCCACTGATATATTGTGCATCCCTACTTATTGTGCATCATTTCATCATAGCAAACTAATAGTAAGAGGGACATGGTTAAGAATATTGTGGCTGAAGCCGTCAAACTGACATCAACAGAGAAGGACAGCCACTCCAAACGCAGAAGCAAATGGTCAGAATTGAATATAAAATATAAGAACCAAAACAACCTTTTTTTCAGTCCATTAAAGTACACATTAATTGTTCACCTAAAGAATAACAATGTGTGCTAGCAAAATAAACATTGTGAATACTGATTGCAAATGGACTTTAAAGGGTAAGTATGTAAGTTTGACACCCAGTGGTTGAACTAGGTATTACATTCCTGGATCAAAACAAACGCAATTGCAGGTTGCCAGATTAAGGTGCGAGTCTGATGATTGAGCCTAAAGGCTGATTTAAGTGGTGTTTTAATTTAAAGCAATGGCACGCGATAGAAGGAATATTCTCCATATTAAATGGAGTTTTTGTTCCAACCAATACCTCAAGTTAATATATTAGAAACGGCTTTTATTTCTTGCAGCTGAACAACAGGATAAACTGTGATCACCTCACGTAAACCTCATGGGTTTTATTCAGTGTTTATTGCTAATAACGTGAGTTTGAATGCCATTTTACATGGCATTTATAATGTTAAAGAGGTTTAATATGTATTATTATATTATAAACCTTACCATTTTGTGCATATTCTGTGCTTCTTAATGGCTGCATTTAAATTTCTGTCATGTCAATTAGGCCATTTGCTTATCACTGCAAATCTCATCACATAGCATGCTGTTAGGACACAGGATTACAATGTAACCTGCTCACCTAATGCTTACATTTGTAATATTTATATTATTTGCTAATTATTAACCACCTCATGTAAAACTCTGAATCTGCATCTCATTTCAGAATCTGCTATTGTCCACCGGAGGTCGCATTTCAGTCACAGGCGCATGCTTTGAGAGCCATTCTGAATGAATGAATGAAATATGCGGTTTTCCACCAAGGCAATCCAGAGTGCTGAAATATAATTGGCTAAACTGGGTTAAAACAACCAAAACAAAGACAGACGTTCCAGCACGTAACGCACATTTTCAAAGCAGAATATCTGACTTCAGCATTGTTTTTCAGATAAACCAGAACGTTCACTTAGCATGTTTCTTAAATATCTGCAAACATATGGCATTTTTATGATTTAGAAAAGTCAAAAACTTACATACAGCACCTTTAAATATCTTTCTTATTCATTTTCATTAAATACATAAAAGCCAATCGTTTTACCAATCAGCTTTGTGCGAAAAAGGGTGAATGGTGAAATTATAACAGACCCAAGCATTATCAGCCATTTGATATATATATATAAATATATGATTAGATCATTCAGTGCATCAAATGATAAGCTACTAAAATCAAATCTGCTTTCCAGTGATGGCTCACGCTGAGAAAGCTTGTCATAAATCACAATTTATCACAATACAGGTAAATGACAACTATAAGCTACATAAATGGAATAATTGACAGTTTCATTTCAAGAAATCTGTCATGTTTTTGTCCATAAGATTGTCTTGTTGTAAGACTATATTCTCATCACTTTAACATTTTGTTTTCATTTAACATATTTATTAGTGCTTTGGAAAGTGTTTTTGTGGGGTTTGAAAATAACGAAATGTCTTAGAACATCCAATCAGAACACAGCCCTGTAGCATGAAGCACAATATTTTTGCATATGCATTACAGAAGCTTAATATAACCTTAGTATTCCCTACACAGAAGCAAGAAAGCACAAATAACGGTATGTGGGCAAGGATTGTGGAGTACTGCTCTGTCAACGGCACTAGCTGACAGCAATTATAACTCATCATGCAGCATTGTGATGTAGAGAAATGGAAGACAACAACGGTGAGGTTTAGGATCTTAACAGCTGGAAGGAAGTCCTGACCAGGAACTCCTTGTCAATACAAGACAAAGAACAAAGCCTTGTAAGACGGGAAGCGAAGTCTGTCAGCGCACTTACTGTTTTTTTCAGCATTTTCACAGCATAGTGCTTCTGGGTGCCTTTCTGACGGCATCGGTACACAACTGACGTGGCTCCCCTGTAAGAGAAGAAGATAGCAAGAGAGTCAGTTACAAACAGTTCCATTCAATTATTATTTAGCTCAGTATCCTTGATAGGTTTGAAAAAGTTTTTGAAGAAATCTTACAATGGTGAAGGATATATATTACTCTTTTCTAATACTCATTCATTCATTCATTCATTTTCTTTTCGGCTTAGTCCCTTCATTAATCTGGGGTCACCACAGCGGAATGAACCACCAACTTATCCATCACATGTTCTACACAGCGGATGCCTTTCCAGCTGCAACCCATCTCTGGGAAACATCCATGCACACTCATTCACACTCATACACTACGAACAATTTAGCCTACCCAATTCACCTGTACCGCATGTCTTTGGACTGTGAGGGAAACCGGAGCACCCGGAGGAAACCCACGCAAACGCAGGGAGAACATGCAAACTCCATAAAGAAATGGAGTTTAAATTTTTTTTAAAAAACATTTTAAGGTCAAAATTATTAGCCCCTTTAAGCTTTTTTTTTTTCGATAGTCTACAGAACAAATCATCGTTACACTATAACTTGCCTAATTACCCTAACCTGCCTAGTTAGCCTACTTAACCTAGTTAATCCTTTAAATGTCACTTTAAGCTGTATAGAAGTGTCTTGAAAAATATTAGAAATTAGTTTTTTAAACTATTATGTTTAGAAATGTGTTGAAAAAATCTTCTCTCCGTTAAACAGAAAATAGGGAAAAAATAAACAAGGGGACTAATAATTCAGGGGGGCTAATAATTCTGACTTCAACTGTATATATATTTAGTACGTACATGTGAACCAGGTAATATAAAGTGTTATTTAAATTAAATTTGAATAAGATTTATTTTACGTGGTTTCTTGCATGATACTATTTAAAACCCTTGAAATACTGTACAACACACTGATTGATCTGTAAATGAATACATTCTGACATCTGCATCAGAAAACCAGCACGGACAGCCTTGATTGGTAGCTCACACTGTAACACAGTGAAAAGCATGCTAAAATTCCAAGTCTCATGAATGGCAAATGGCTTTTTTTTCTGCTTTTGGTAACAATTCTTAGGGTTAGAGTAGTTAGTGTGTTATTTTTAAATTCAGCTAAATTCTGCATTTCACTTCCAAACATACAGTACATCAGCCAATTCGAATGTTATCACTTGATTGAATGGGCATTATCAGTGTTTATCAGCTGATAGATATGGGCCAGTATGGGCCTTCTGCGCCTACTGGTAGGCTCAGAAGGCTGTTATCATCCATCCACATTGTTAATCAGCTTTAGATCACATACGTCTTTGGTCGGAAGTCAACAGGCATTTTTTATATTATTTAATAAATTTCTTATTAATTGTATTTTATTATCATCCACCCCTCCTCCAACCCTAAACGCAACCATCACAGTATTGTAAAAACAGATCTGGAGTCTCCTCTTTTAGTACAGATGATTAACCATGTGGATGGATACTGGCCCATATCTATCAGCTGATAACCACTGATAACGCCCGTTCAATCAAGTGGTAACATTTGAAGCGGGTGCATACATGATATATCGAGCAGCGTAGTAAAATATTACCAGAATACCGTTTGTCTGTTTTGCTGGAACTGAACTTGCTGTTAGTGTCACCCATTGGATATTTCACTTTGAAACTGTCAGGAAAAATCATTTTGCAGAAGTGATGCAGGGCAAGGCTTCAGACTGTGACTAAATAGTCACGATTTGCACCTTTTTTGCTGCCAGTGTTACAAAACTTTGCTAAAGTTTCGCTGGTATCACTGCCAGTTTTTCCAAACTAATAAGCAATAACATTCTGTTACATTTGAGATTGCTAAATGCACCAAAAGAGCTCTATTTGTTTGTATGCCGCTCTGACCATTTATCAACTCAATACAAAAGAAATGAGATCTCTCTGATATGGACCACAAATAGCTTAAAGCCAAATAAAACACTACTGTCATTCTCCATAACACTGATGAGGAGAACATCTACAATCCTGTGCACCAATGATCAGGTTAGAAGGTTTCTCCTTCCTCAAGTCACAAACTATTGGTTATACACCAACTATGGTTTCATTGTAGTAACACTAACAGAAGCCACTGGCAGAAATGTGGGATATTCAAATGTAATCATATCATATCATTAGTGTATTAAACCTTGTGTGCTGTTGGGGATGTTTTCATTCACTCTGGGCTGATTTTGAGTTGGCCACAACTTTCTCTGTGTTTCAGCAAATGTAATAATTTTTGGTGACAAATCTTATTTTCACATATATTTGGGGGAAATGCTTTGAAAAGTTCAACAATACACTCTGGGCAATATTACTACCCTTTCGTTATGTTTGTGACTGTATTTGCCCTGTTGACTTCCATTATAATGACATTTTTTGTTTGAAAATCCATGACAGCATATCATCATGCATCACCTCAGCTCTCAGAACATAGTAAACATAGTACGTGTATTTATGCAGGTACACTATAATCTGTTGTTTTGCCCAGGTCTTTCTAAAGGGTTAATGGTGCCAACTGATGATCAACAGTTAAAAAAATGACAAAATTGACCTCTTTCCAACCGGTAAAACCACCAACAAAGAAGAATCAATTATATGGTGTCATGATGGTTTGCCATCAAAATATGTTGTTATAATGGTGGTCAATGGGGCAAAAACAGCCACAAACATAACAAAAGGGTAGTCAAAATGATCAATACGCAAAGGTTAAATATTTTAAAAGAGTAATGTAAGACAACAACTGTATTTCTGTTAATAAGTTGCACAATTGTGCTAAATGTCATTAAGTTATTGTGTTTCAAACAATGCCATAAATCTTTTTTTTTTTTTTTTTTTTTTACTTATGGTAGTTGTTGATCTACAAATAAATGACATTTTACACTGTATACAGACTGTACAGTTTTTGTTAAAGAAAATAAATGTACTGAATTTGAATCTGAATCATATGGGGAGACCAGAGATGAAAGTAATGACAAAAAGTTATGACAAAAATAAGAAAGCGATTTTCTCAGACCCCTGACAACATTTGCTTTCCATGGTATGACAGCAGATTCTGCATGCAGCCCTTGACGGAGCTGGCAAATATCACACGATTTCATCACCATGTCCTGAGGTTAGGTCCAGATATCAGTTTTCAAGTCAAGAAAGTAAACTGTTGTAGCAGTACAGAAGTTTCTCCTCATTACATGTTGTGTTTCACACTAATGATCAGTCTACAGTTTATTTACTGCAATGTCTGAGTGTTTCAGTTTAAAAGTAAGTAGGTTATAAATAGTTCCTGTGGCCTAAAGTAACACTGTTATTGTTGTCCCACCACTAATAGCCATACCTTATTTTCACTTCCACATATGAGTTTGCAGTGTTTCCATTTTGATGTTTTATAAAATTAAACTGCCAATAATGAAGAAAATATTCTAAATAATTAAGTTTTGTACTCTATTTGGGTTAGTTCTGAAACATTTAATGTACGGTGCATCCGGAAAGTATTCATAGCGCTTCACTTTTTCCACATTTTTTTATGTTACAGCCTTATTCCAAAATCGAATAAATTGATTTATTTCCTCAAAAATCTACACACAATACCCCATAATGACAATTTGAAAAAAGAGTTTTTGAAATTGTTGCAAATTTATTCAAAATAAAAAACCTGAAAAATCACATGTACATAAGTATTCATGTAAGCTTTGGACGGCAGGGGAGGGACATAAATCCTCTTAAATTTGTAAAAACTATTGAGTTTTTATGTTGGGACAAAATGAAGGAATTGTGTAGAATTTAGCCTTTTTTACAGTGTAAATCTAGTAAATCTACCATTTATCTTTTAAATCGACCATCTGTTGTGTTCATTTTAACCAACTCATGTGTAACTTTGACCCACCCAAAGAAATAATGTGCAATTTATGTTATTAAATTATTTTGATGTTCTACAGTGCATTTGTACAAAACACCACCTGATGTTGATAGATCACACTTATGAGTTGATAACCACAAAATAGATTTCTGAAATAGATTTGTAAAACTGAAATAGATTGTAAAAATAAAATGTTATTTTCATCCCCGCTACCCCTAACGCCTTGTTCAACTCAACTGAAGCTAGTGTCAAAAGGAATTTCTAAGACACTCAAAAAATGACATTTTGTGTAAACTACTTATTTAAAATGAGCTGAAACAACACAATTCCTGAGGTTGTTTGGGGGGACAACTTAATTGTTTTATTTTCAATCCACTTAAATTTGTAAAAAACTAATAAGTTAACTGAATTCCTTCATATTAACCCAACACAAATCGATTATGTGGAACCCAGCAGTTTTTTACAGTGTGTATTATTATTATTATTGACTCTCAAATCAAATCAAATCAAATCAAATCACATCACTTTTATTGTCACATCATCAGCAGCACGTGTGCTATGATGAGTGAAAAGCTTAGGTGCTGGCTCCAGACAGTGCAAAATACAGACAGTGTAAATACAGACAGTGCAATATACAACAACATACTCACAAAAAAACAAGACAATATAAGCCCCTGACTGCGAGTTCCCATTTTATTTTTCTAAATTAATAGCTTTTCTGTCATTATTAGCTAGGCGGTGTATTTTGTTGCAGTGAAAGTCTCCTCAACCCCCATCCAATTCTCAATGGATTAAAGATGCCTTATTTTTTATTAATTTAGAAAAAAATCATATACTGTATAGTCTTCGAGGTGATATTTGCTAGCTCCGTCAAGGGCTGCATGCAGAATCTGCTGTCATACCATGGAAATCAAATGTTGTCAGGGGTCTGAGAAAATCACTTTCTTATTTTTGTCATAACTTTTTGTCATTACTTTCATCTCTGGTCTCCCCATGTGATTCAGATTCAAATTCAGTACATTTATTTTCTTTAACAAAAACTGTACAGGCTGTATACAGTGTAAAATGTCATTTATTTGTAGATCAACAACTACCATAAGTAAAAAAATAAAATAAAAAAAGATTTATGGCATTGTTTGAAACACAATAACTCTCAAAGTGTTGGTTTCCATTGCATTGCATTGCATTTAATAAATCAAATTAATTGAAATTTACAGTGTAAAAAACGCAGAGTTCCACATAATTCCTTCATGTTTTCCCAACACAATCAGTTATGTTGAAACTCAAGAATTGTATGAATTCAGCTCATTTTAAATAAGTAGTTTTAACAAACAGCAGATGTCATTTTAAGAGTTTAAGAAGTTTTTTTTTACTTCTTTTTTATTATTAAGATTTATTTATCAGATTTTAATGAACAAAAAAAAGAACAAAAAAGTAACAGAGAAAATAACAGTACAAATAGAAAAGAAAAAAATATATATATATATATACAGTACAAAATTGATTAAAAGAATAAAAATAATAGAACCTCATATATACAAGTATATGATGTGCATAAGCAATAATATATGATGTGCATTCATTTTACAAATTAAGCATATAAACAGGTCATAAACAAAAGCTGAGGTTGGCAGTATGGTGTAATAGGTAAAATAAATAATAATAATAAAAGAGAGAGAAAAACAAGAGAGAGAAAAGGGAAATATTTTAAACTGAATAGGCTGGGGGGTGTCACGTTCCTCAAACTTGTGGTTTTATGTCCGGAAGTGTTGTATGCTAGAGCTATATCAGCACTAGTATTCATCTGGAAGGTAAAGAATAAAAATGCAAGATAGGCAACGATTCATTCTACAGTAACTGCTTTAAGTTTCAGAGATTTTACATGCTCCAAGAATGGCAACCAAATGTTAGAAAATTAGATCACTGAACCTCGAAGACTATACAGTATATGATTTTTTTCTAAATTAATAAAAAATAAGGCATCTTTAATCCATTGAGAATTGGATGGGGGTTGAGGAGACTTTCACTGCAACAAAATACACCGCCTAGCTAATAATGACAGAAAAGCTATTCATTTAGAAAAATTAAATGGGAACTCGCAGTCAGGGGCTAGATCTCCAAACAGGCCAATTAACAGAGAAGGGTCCATTTTAATAGATGTAATTGCTGAAAATGAATTAAAAAACAGACTCGCAAAAAGGAAACAAAGCTGGACTGGTCCAAAACATGTGAACTAGGTTTGCAGGTTCAGCATGACATATGTCACAGTTTGGATCAATAGCAGGGAACATGCGAGCAAGTTTACACTTAGACCAATGAACTCCGTGGACTTCTTTGCACTGTAGGGTTTGGTCAATAGACGATTCCATCGTCCATCACCAATGGCCTATAGACATCACGATGCTGAGCCGGCATCACGATCCTCCACCCCGGCAACTTATCCAGCATATGTTTTACCCAGCGGATGCCCTTCCCGCCACAACCCATGACTGGTAAACATCCATACACTCTCATTCACACACATACACTACTGACAATTTACCTTACCCAATTCACCTGTACCACATGTCTTTGGACTTGTGGGGGAAACCGGAGCACCCAGAGGAAACTCACACGAACACAGGGAGAACATGCAAACTCCACACAGAAATGCCAACTGACTCAGCCGAGGCTCGAACCAGCAACCTCCTTGCTGTGAGGCGATTGTGCTACCCACTGCGTCATCGCGTTGTCTGTGTGTAACTTATCTTTATTTCTTTATGTCATGGGTAAAACAAAGACCATGCGGGTCAGGTAGTTTACACGGTAGGCTACAAATAATTAATTTGTTATGAATTAATTAATTATTTATAAATAATTAATTCACCACTGCCTACGACGACGATGCCATCGTCCATCGCAATGTTCCACATTAGACATCGTATGATGCCATGACAAGATGCCATCCCATAGAATCCCATGACAAGATGCCATCACATACAGATGATGTTTGGACCTTTTGTTAAATTGTTGACCAAAGATCTACTTCTATGTCTATGTTAAGATCCGTAGCGCAAAAAAAAAACACAAATTTTCAAAGGTAGAGGGATAGGACGAGAGCAAGGAGTTGTAAATCTTAAAGATGGCTCCATTTTGACTGGGATTGATACTAAAGATGGTATCGATCAGGGTAGAGAGAAGTTTTGTATGTGCTAATGTACATTTTCTTTAGAGAAACAAACGTTAGTTTATAAATATAGACCTTGGAGTTCTTTGAAATAAATTTTTATCAAAAATGCGATCATCTAACACAGTCAGAAACACACCTAGAAGATTCGAGGAAATGCACAGCAAGTGTCCACATCAACCAACCAAAAAAACAGATATAAAAATCAAGTTATTGCTAAGCTTAGTAATCTTTCAATCTCTTAATATCTAATCTATAATCAGATCTCTTAATACGGCATTTCGCTGGCACAGGACCAGTGCAATATGCTGGAAGCAACCGACAGCCAGTAGTTACAAACAAGCATCTCAGCTGGAAAGTGTCCAGTGTGCAAATAAATGAAATTTGGGTGGACAGCTTGGCTAATCCAATTAAAGCAGAGAGAGGCCACCTCCAACGACCACTGTCCAAGAACTAGCATCTGGGTACTCGTTAGGAGCCCGTTGCCAGATCCACACAGCTACAGATCCCCTCCCTCTCTCTCTATGCTGACCGAACCCTCCCACTGACTGTACATGTGAATAGACATCAGGCGAGTGTAGCAAACGGCTTATAGCTCCAATCTGCTCCACATAATCCCCAGATCCCAAAAATATTGATTTCAGTTGGTTATATAAGCATATTTGTGAAAAAATTATATACCTGCCAACATCCACTGAGAATTAACAAAGTACCTCAAGTGCACACAGAACCATGTTTAGAGATCCAAATTGTACTTTGTTACTAGCCAATACTTTATAGAATAAACTGGACAACACATTGAGAACACAGTTTGAAGTAAAGTTTTACTATTATTTAAGCTAAAATTCAATATTTGTAATCAAAATTAGAACTACAGAGGTGTAGTTTATTGAATTATATTACATAAAACTCAAATAAGTGGAGTTGCCTTACTTTTCCTAAATGTGTGTATATTTCTATCGTTAATTTTATTTTATGTATAACAGCTTTTTATATGCACAAAAATAACAATAATAATAATTATTATTATAATAATAACAAAAAATAACAAAAATAATAATAATCATTATTTTTATAGAAATGACAGTCAGAAAAATTTTTACAATTAAAAAAAAAAAAAAACAGTCCAGCCAAACATGCATTGGATAGAATAAAAAATTCACCATTAAGTTTTACCTGGTCAAACACAAAACATTAAAAATGGATTGGAAAAATAAGAGTAAAATTGTCCATTAATCATAAGTGCCCAACTTTTAACTCTTAAAAAGATTAGTAAGGAAGGGGCCCCAGATTTTTCAGTCCTAGCTAAATCATTGTTCAATTATTAAAATTAACAAACACAAAAGAGTTCTGAGTATGTCTAGCCATAATGGCCATAATGGTCAAATTGACCACATACATTTTAGTTTCCAATTGAAAAATATGTCCTTCCGTTGTATAGCAACATTCAGCTAACAAAAACACAACTTTCTGATAGCAAAAACATAACTTCAGAAATGTCTTTCAAAATAACATTTTTGCTGCAGTAAAAAACCTTTGATCTCTCTATTTTAACGATCTAGGTACAAAGTCTAAAGCGCATGCCCGAATCCACTTTTGCTATTTCAAGCGTGGAAAAATACACTCTGTGCCCCGGCGCATGGTCTAAAAGTTTTGTCCTTATTCCCTTAATGAGTTGTGGGTGTGTTTTGAGCATAATGTGCATTAAACCAATCAGAGTTTCATCTCTCTTTTCCTTTAAGAGTCAGTTGCGTCGCGCCATGGCGCATTTGCTATTTACATGGCGGACTTTGTAAGTGGAAAAACTGAACACTTCACTAGCGAGAAAACAGTTAAACAGCGCAAGGATAAAGAACGAGCCTCCTCTATTCAGCCTCTTTACTTTCTCTTTACTTTCTCTTTACTTCTTTACTTTTGTGGATAAGGAAACGGTGTTGTACACTCCACTGAAGACATCCATTAGCCTACAGATTTAATTTTGTTGGTTAAGCGCAAATATTTGTTTCAAAACTATTTCTAAATTCAGTTCTAATCTCCAGCAAAATCAATAATCCCCATCACTAAAGGGCGGGGCTTCCCCCACTGATGAAAGGGAGAATGTCAATCAAAGTGTTTCTACTGCAGATTGTTTTTATGAAGTGTAAATGAATACATTTTTATGATTAAAATTGTTTAAACCCTTTATAAAAGTGTTTTTTTGCATAATATGTCCCCTTTAAAGAGAAAGCCATAAAGCCCACAGCTTCTTATCTAAGGTTAGATAAGAAAGTCTAACCTTTTGATTCTTTCTAATGACGAGAGGTCTGGTCACTGCAGAGTAGGCTTTCAGTCCAAATTCTCTTAAACGTCAGGACACTGAATGCTAGGGCTGTCCAATCCTGCTCCTGAAGGACCACTGACTGGCCACCCCTGCTGTATGCCAAGACTGATCTCTACCCTGTTCAGTGCTGAAGCTAATATAAATATAAATTTGACACCTGCATAAAGGTTCATACCATTGCCAATGCATGATTACACCCAGAAGGGATGTGGGAAAATATTCAGTCAGTGTGGTCTGAAACAGCAGATCCAGAAACTTTTTTTCTTGTGAATTGGGCTCTTCTACATAAACTAGGGCTGCACAATACATAGTTTCAGCATCTACATCTCAATGTGCGCATCTGCAATAGTCCCATCGCAGCATGTTCAGTGTCATAAACAGCCTTGCATTCACTATCACAGACTACTGTATATTTGAAGTGTTTGGAAGTCATTCGTGTTTTTCTCCTGTAGAAAAACCTTATAAGAACAATGCTTAGTGGCTCAATGTGTTACAACAGTGTTTTTAAAAGAATAAACACTATTGATATAGTACACAACCAAGCACATGTGGTCAGAACACAAACGAGTTGCAGGTAATGAAGTATTAAGCGTTTCTCCCAAAGAAAAGCCCATCTAAACAAAATGCTAGCAGGTGTCTGTAGCTCCGCTCACACTCCGCCTCCTTGCCCTTGTTTGGTGTCCCCTGGTGGTTGTGACGACGAGCGAACATAACGGTTGGCCATGCCTACTTTTAGCTTCTTTTGCATCCTTCCGAGACCTATGGATGACATCACGAACACTACGTCCATATCTTTTACAGTCTATGGTTTTGGCCAGAAAGCAGGATCATGGAAAAATTGTCACTCTTGCACACTTTGACTACCTCTACCTCAGCTCTGATTGCTGGCAACTCTGATCAACCAGCAACTCTGATCACTGGCAGACTAGCATTAACTTTGTACCAATCACACCTTGCGCATGTGCAGCACGGAAGGAATGTTCCATTATTCATGGGGGCCCCCGGTTTTGAAAAGAAGTAATAATGTAAGACAATTATATACATATTTTAGGCGACGCAGTGGCGCAGTAGGTAGTGCTGTCACCTCACAGCAAGAAGGTTGCTGGTTCGAGCCTCGTCTGGGTCAGTTGGCGTTTCTGTGTGGAGTTTGCATGTTCTCCCTGCGTTCGCGTGGGTTTCCTCCGGGTGCTCCGGTTTCCCCCACAGTCCAAAGACATGCGGTACAGGTGAATTTGGTAGGCTAAATTGTCCGTATAAATGTATGAGTGTGAATGAGTGTGCATGGATGTTTTCCAGAGATGGGTTGCGGCTGGAAGGGCATCCGCTGCGTAAAACAGATGCTATACAAGTTGGCGGTTCATTCCGCTGTGGCGACCCCAGATTAATAAAGGGACTAAGCCGAAAAGAAAATGAATGAATGAATGAATACATATTTTACAACATATAATACATTTATAAAAGAGCTATATGATTAATATAGGCTTCGTGGCATTGGTCAGGGCCCCATAATTCCCCAGGGCCCTAAGCAACTGCTTACTTTGCTTATTGCTTAAGTCCGACCCTTTATTTGAGTGCCATAAACACAACAAGTCTCTTTTTTAAACTTCCTGACATTATGATAGGATCCAAATCCCTGCCATTTTGAGGTCTGCTGCAACGTGAAATAGGAGTGTGGTTTTCCCCGCCCACTAAATTGATTGACAGCCACATATGTCTCCAGAGTAACATGTATAATCATATCCACAAGGCAGGACTTGCAAAGAAACTAGAATTAAACGAGGTGTTCAACTCTCTGTGATCATCTGCCCCTCAGAACGAGGTTTACTAGCTATGCTTGCACAAATGTTATAGAGTTGTATGCTCTTCCTTTTATCAGTGCAGGAATGTAAATGTGCCACAAAATGCACTTTTATATTCAAAATAGGTTGTTTTTGAAAGCTGTTAGTTGAGGTACTGTAAGGTACTGTATCACAATCCACTCATTATCAATAAAAACACTTTTTGATTAATTACTGAGATTTATTTGAATTCAAAATATGAATTTGGTTCAGCGAAGAATGATGCACATGTATTACATAAACTACAAAAACTACCCCCCCATACCCGCCTCCATAGCCAATGTACAGTATAATTAGCACACTGTAATAACTTCACATTTACAAGGTTTTAAGTTGATCAATCTTTAAAATACAGGACCAAATCTTTTTTAATTGTGGCATTTTTTGAGCCCCCTCTACAATATTATTTTTTGCTCGTTTAAACTACTTATTTAAAATGAGCTGAAACAGCACAATTCTTGAGATTTCATTGGGACAACTTAATTTTGTTATGTTCAATCCACATAAATTTTTGTTAAAAGTGTTAAGTTAACTTAATCAATTTGTGTTGGGACAACATGAATAAATTGTGTGGAACCCTGCATTTTTTACAGTGTACAGTGGCAGAGAGAACTTAACGTGCTGCAATTTAAGAAAACACATGCAATTACAAAAAAACGCCAGCAAATTAAGAAAAGATCTTCATCTGTTTTACAGCAGACATGCTGCAAATCCTCACAACGCATACACATTATAAAATACACTGCATTTATTAAACTCTCTCGGTCACTGTACCCCTCCCATTGTAAGTACATGTTTTACAAAAGTCTTATATTTTAATATGCTAATTGTCTTACTGCCAGAGAACAGACCGGGAGAAACAACAAATAAGTAACTTAATGTATCAATATAGGAAAAGTTACATTTTAATTATTATTAGTAGTAAATGTAGTAGTACATTTTGTCCATGAATACATTTAGGAGCACATTTTCTACCAGTTCCTTAACCTTGCAGCGTTCTCCAATACATCCAGGCCTCTGAGTCTTTGATTGTGACTCATAATGCTTCAGTTCATTTAATCATTAAAAGTTAATGGAAGGACATGGCAAAGGGATCTATATTAATGAGGATCTTGGCTCGCAGGGTGATGATAGGAAATGGATTGGTCACTTTCTCTCCAAATCTTAAGCGCCTGTCATGGATTCAAAACACAACAAACAAACCCCTAAATCAAATTTACAGATACAAAAGGACAACAGGTCTTAGTACCAGTGAATATCTCTCTGCTAATCAGTAAACTTTTTGATTTTAATAAAATGCATTACCTACAGCAACAGTTTTGTTCCATAATGAGCTCTTTATATACATATTGATGAAGAAATAATAGATGTTTCCCATGAAAACATGCACATTTAATGCACAAAATGGTGTACAAAAATTGCTTTCGAGCATTGATATTGCAATGTGTGTATCTGCAATGGTCACAATACCAGATTAGATTATTTATTAAAGATTAAAAATAAAGATATTATTAAATATTATATTTTTACATTATTTATACAATGATGACCATGTCATTTTACATATGACTGTATCAATTTCTGTACTTTCTGCATTGTTTATTTATTTTTTGCTTGTAATGTATTATAAATTATGCAGATGTAATGCACAGAAAAAGTCCTGATCATCCCTGCCAATCTAAATTAATGAAATCTTTCCAAACAGAGCTATTCAAGTCATCTGGTGAAAGTATATTCGTATCGAATTTATATCACACCAAAACAAAATTTCGCAATTTCAGATTTTTCAGATGATACACGATAAATGATTATTTGTGATCTTAATAAATCCTTCAATAATAAGTCACTCCTCCATCTAAAGAGGTCAACCTCTTTCTATTGTAGCATTCAAACCTTGGAATGAGATGCAGTATGGATTTCCATCTCATTACCACCCAACTGGACCATTTAGTGTTGTTTGATTAAGCACTTAGAAGGGATTATAGGAATTTTATTGTAAGGTGATCAAACAGAGAAGCTGCCCAGGAGTGAGAGAGAATTTGGAAATGCCTACTTACAAGCAAATAATAATTTTATAAAAAAGTTTTATATCAAAAAATGGTGGCTGTTTGTACTGGTGCAAAACCTAGAGCACGGTTTCTCAATTCTAGTAGACGAGTTACACAGACAGAGTCAGAGTTAAACATTTAGACAGGGAATGCACATGTTCAAAAGAAAATAAACAGACTGTAGCATTGCTTTTCAGAAAAACAACTGTCAACTTTTTTTAATATCTGCAAACATATGATATTGTCATGCTTTAGCAGAATCAAAAATGTACATGCGCCACCATTAAGTAGGTCTTCCGCTAAATGATAAAAAGGATGCTTGCAATAAATCTTCTCGGACCACAAAACCTTTCAGTTTCCCAAGAGGCAAAGCATCTCCTAAACCCTCGTCAAGCCCTATTAGGTTTATTGTGCTCTTGATTCAACCTCTGAATTAAATGAAGGTTTTGATCTGTCTTGCGTATATATTTAAATATGGATAAGTTGGGGGATCATTCCGCTGTGGCGACCCCAGATTAATAAAGGGACTAAGCCGAAAAGAAAATGAATAAATAAATAAATTTATATATATATATATATATATATATATATATATATATATATATATATATATATATATATATATATATATATATATATATATATATATATATATATATATATATATATATACATATATACAGGGGGGCGGGGGGGATACGTCTCCCTTACTTTTAGAGACAGACCACTTAGTAAAAGGCAATTAATAATTATATGAATGCAAACTTTGATCTTATTCAGCTGCTTATTCATGCTTTTGCTTCATCCATTTATCTCCCTATAGAAAACTTTTCTAGTGTGGTCAGTTTGCTCGGTAACCTGTTAACAATTTTTTGTAATTTACACAGTATTTTATTGTAATATGAACTGTATTTTACTGAAGAACAGTTATGCAATATGCTACTGTATTTTAAAATTGCATTGTAAAAATTACTGTATATTTTACAGTAAAGATATACATTACTGTAAATACATACACAGCAAGATAAATGGTGCTGTAAATGTAAATACAGTATTTATTTTATGTTTGTAATTTAGTATTTTATGTTCTAATTGATTTACAGCAAGTTACTGGCAAACTGCTGCCAGTATATTACTGTAGATTCTACAGGAAATTGTTAACCGCTCACTTTCTACGGTGTAGTACTTGTGATGCAGATTGCTTGGGTTTGAGTCTGGTGAAGCACATTTGCACAAAAGATATTAAATAAATGTAAAACAAAGGTAAACCTATGTGATCGTAGTGCACGTTTCTCTTCCGTTTGCTTTTGAAAACACTATTGGTTTGGTTTAGAGGGTTTAGGTCAGTGGTTCACTGGTCTAGTTGATCTGTATGACTAGCCCCACCTTCTCGTGGATATCTGAAAGTGTTCAACAAACACTTGACATGTTTCAGATTATCAAAAATTAACGAAACTTACTAAGAGCATCATATTTGACATTTTTGCATATTTCTAATGAGACTTGGCTATAGTGCTATATTTACAGTTAATATTACAGTTAATACATTTTCCCCCGATTTCACAAACAAGGTTTAAGGGTAGTCAAGATTAAATTGCATGTTTGAGCTGTCTCAACTCAAAATAACTTGCAGTGAGTTGTCTTAAAATACATCAGTGTAATTTTTTTCTCCAGGTGCACACCAGTAATATATTTTTCTAAGGCCATTTTAATAAATGTGGCTTAAATAGCCTAATTTAACTAAGGCCTAGTCCTAGCTTAATCTAAGCACTGTTTGTGAAACTGGGCTTGTTAAAAGCACAATATGTGAGATTATTTTATTATAAAAACACCAAACCATATCTTTTGCTGACTTAAGTACTTAAGTACATTATCCCAAACGTTTAGAAGAGTATTTAAACCAGAGATATAAGCTAATGATATGCACCATGTTCACTAATGATGTCACAGAGCTTCGAATTTTGACATCTGACCGACAAACCAGTTTTTGAACACATCAATCATTAATATGTGAAATATAGAGATGAATATAGAATATAGAGATTACTTGCTTCTAAAGGTCCTTTTATGATCAAAGCAATCTTCACACCACTGATGAGATGTGATAAAACCCCAATAAAATGTTTCAAACAAAGATTTAGCAAGTTATGGCCCGTTTCCACTGAGTGGTACGGTACGGAACGGTTCAGTACGGTTTTATGGCCGTTTCCACTGTCAAAAGGCGTACCGAACCGAACTGTACATCTTTTTTGGCACCCTTTTGAAAGGGTACCAAATACGAGAAAGGGTACCAAAAGGCGGAGCTAGACGGGCAGCTGAACGCTATTGGTTTACAGAGATACATCATTCGCTCACGCAACAAGCCAGAATGAAAATCCGCCATGTTTTAAATATACAGCCGAGAGAATACAGCGTAATTATATATACATATAATAACGAGCCATGGTCGAGCCGGGCTCAATTGAACCTTGTCGTCGTCTTGATGAACAGCCATGAAGCCAAAAAGAAGAGCAGATTTTACCCTGTGCCCCGTAGTTTTTTACGAACCAGTCTGATCCGCGAGCGGTTTCGCTTTCTTGCTTGCTCTCACCGCGCGTCTATATTTTAAATAACAAACTTCTTGAGCTGATGATAATAACGTGTGCTTTATTATTGACATGCTTTTGAAACCTGATCCTATCAGAAACTGACAAATGCAAGAGTGACTCGCAAAAAAACAAAGTAGAAGCCAGAAAAAAAGGAGCAAACATGAACAAACTGCCATGTTTAACTATTATTATCACCTTTTGGACTATTTTGAACTCAGAATGATGGAATTACTTTCTAACAAGAGGCTACACGTGCTGCTGAAAATTAAAGACACATTTAATCATGAGAGGTTTGCACTGACTGTGAGCTATATTTCGTGTTGTTTTGAACCTAAATAAGGACTAAATGTCTGCTGTGTGTAGTTTTTCTGTAAGTGGTAACATTTTGGAGACTGTAAGGGTCTATATGCGTTCATATATGTTGCATTTATTTATTTATTTCATATAATTGCAGACGTTACAGTAGGCTATTTCGCACTGTCATTGATCTGCAGTTATAAATCAAATCATGTTCATAGAAAAGTTAGTAATAAACATTTATACAGAAGTATTTATGCGTATAAAGCATCTGTTTTGTGAGAAGTGCTTCTCATATGATATGTGAGCGACCGTACAGCTTTACTGTAGACATTTTCTCGAGCGAAAATGACGTTGACTGCAACTTTCTGTCGTACACCACGACCACCAAAAGAGTACCATTGGTACCCTTTTAGCAGTGGAAACGCAAGCTTGATAAAGGTGACCTGTACCGTACCATAGTGTACTGTACCAGTCAGTGGAAACGAGCCATTAAATATATGTAAAAATATATTATGGCAAAAATACAAACAAATACAATGACTAGTTCTTACAGACTGGCATACTCTAAAATCCAGAATGTGCAAACTAATAATATGAATTAATTAAGCTGAGAGTAATTCCAAATCCAACAAGCCTGAACTTCCACATCCTGTGCATGAACTGCAGTGCACCCCGTTTGAAAGCAGACAGATGGGTGTCCTTCCCATTATGAACCTCCATCACTATTATCGGCTCAAACTCCAGCAAAATTCATCACATTAATAACATCACATTGTGAAAGGGAGATACACAGAGGGCAATAGCAGTTATGGCAGATCATTATGAAACACATATGAGGCAATGATACAGCCTGATTACTCTCAAGGGGCTCCGATAATCAAATCTGTCCATTGACTAGCGCCATGTGTCAATGATTCTAACATGACTGCCATTTTTAGACCATATACGAAATGTTATCACGTGCAGTGGTATGATTTTGCACATGGGACTTGTCCAGACATGTCCAGGCAAGCTAGCCAGGCTATGACTGGAAAAAACAACAGAACAAAACAAAAAAACAGCTCTGTGATACTTTCTAGAAATAAGGTGGCCAGACCATCATCGTATTGATTTTATCATATAGTACTGTACATTATTAAGTCAGGGATTTACCAACTTTTTTTGTCACAAAGATGGAAGTTATTATTTGAATTATTAAAACAAACGATTCTCTGATACTGATATAGGTAAATACTGTATAGATAAATATGGTAAATGAAATTGCATTACATTGTTGTTTTCTTAAAATTAATGATACATTTTATGAAGTTATCCATATCCATATCCCTTTAAGCAATAAGAACAAACCATCATCATACAATAACTTGTCTAATTACCCTAACCTGCCTAGTTAACCTAATTCAACTAGTTAATCCTTTAAATGTCTCTTTAAACTGTATAGAAGTGTCTTGAAAAATATCTAGTAAAATATTATTTACTGTCATCATGGCAAAAATAAAATAAATCAGTTATTAAAAATGAGTTGAAAACACAGCATGTTTTGGTTATCCTGATTAATTTTATGCATAATTTTATGCTTTTTTGTGTTAAAAACTTGTTTTTGTAATAATAAAATTTTATCTAAATGTTATTTTTTTTTAAACATATTTTATTAACACAAAAATCGCATAAAATTAAAATTGATTAAGATAAAAATAAAATATTCATCACATTAAATATTATCTGCTCAAAACATAATAAAGCATTTGATAAAATTGTCAGTACAGTATTCCTGGCATGCTTAAAATATAAATAATAACCAGGATCATGAGCTCATATTGCTATTGTATCCACTAAATTCATTTGCATCGTGGCCTCCAGCTGAGTTGTGAGCGATTCTATGCAAAAGGTTTACAATTATGAAAGATGGCGTATAGATTAATGCAATCATGATCTAACTGAGGAGATTATAGAGTATAATAGTGAATAATATTTTTGATGAATGTGGCACTCTCACTGTAACCGCATCCTACAAATGGATTCTTATGTGCACTTAATGCACAGCTGACTCAGTGTGGAAAGTGTATGTTACACAAGCTGCTCCTGTTTCTGTTTTCTACTTTCCGAGCATTATATAATCACAGCAGAGACTGAGAGAGAGAGAGCGAGAGAGAGAGAGAGAGAGAGAGAGAGAGAGAGAGAGAGAGAGAGTGAGAGAGAGTGAGAGGGAGGAAGAGTAGCTCTCTGGGGATTGTGGTAGGCTTCATTATTCAGCTCGCTCTGCCTTCTTCAGGACCTGAGCGGTTTGCATCTGGCCCCATTTACAAGAGACCAGCATCTATGTCCACGCACTCCAAAACAACTGGCCAACTGTGAGCTGATTATGCTAATGTATTCATGGCATTCTTTCTTTCAGTTACATCTTAGATCTTGATCTCAAGCATAAATATTTTGAATCCATTGAGAAATACAAATTCTATTCGTACTTATGTCATTACAAAGCTGTATATAATATATATATACAGTTTTATGCAAAAATTTGAGCACCCTTCAGTGGCTGCATAATTATGTCCTCTTTCTTTATAAGAGAAGATCACAGTAAAATGCCATTCGTTTTTTAGTGAAAGCTAGATAATGTCATGTTTTTCAGGCACATATACGTAGTGTAGCAGTATTAGCCGCGATGCCACTATCGCGCCTAAAGCGAGCGTGCTAGGGTGAGCCAAGGCCAATCACGTTTCCAATGTCACTTCTGGGGCCTGATCTTGCCAAAGCGGGGCTTCCTCGGGGCCAGCGGCCGGCTTTTTTTCGGCCTGCTGAATACCTTGGCCCAATGACATTTTAAATGTGGAGCTTCTTAGTGAATAGCTGCTGAGCTCAACAAAATATGGGCTAGCTTATAGCCTATATTTATTACTTGCTCTTATGTCCTGAAACACTTAACAGTTTCCTTTACTTAAGATAACCTAGTAATATTCATATCCTTAAATTATTCTCTTAAATAAATGGGAATTACCTATTAAGTGTCATATGGCCTTTAGGTAAAAATATATATGTTTTAGGATCTCTCCAGAGCATTTGGGCTGAATGTATGATGCTGTCTACCAAAACGAGAATGTTATAAACTACATTTTATACCGAGTTATTGCCAGAAAACTTCTGTGGTCTTATATTATGAATGGTGCGCTGGGTCATCCCTCCGTTAGTGGCGAGACCACTTGATGCACACGGTCGGCGAGTAAACAAATATAACAAATGAAAATCCATAGGCCTCTGCGTATAGACATATTATGTAATGCTGTACAGTAACGTGTTTCGGTTGTCTTCATTGTAATCGTTTCGTGATGATGCGATGGTGTGCTTTATCTGCCTGCCTGATTCCCGCTGAACTGGGTGGTTTGTGTGACCATTGATTCAGGGGTTGTTCTGGGGGAGGGGTTTGCATGAAGCGCTGCGAGCTACTAGCCCAACAGTGGAAACGCGACATGATTTCGGCCTCACTGCTCATGCTCCCGAGCTATTGGCATGGCCCAGCCTGATAAATGCCCTGGCTCACACTGGCCCAACAGTGGAAACGTGGCTATTGAGATGCGTGAAATTAAATTGAAACTGAAAAATAGGCAATGCAAGTTTGGGCAACCTCTCTTTTGTGTGAATTTCAAAACCTGAAGTCACTTAATGCTGATTGATTACAACGCAAAATTGACTTGAGTGACTCAGTGAACCTTAACAATCCTAACACAGGTGCAACAATCATGAAAAAGGATATTTAAGATAGCTGATTGCTGGTTGTGCTTCTCCTTATTGTGAACCACAAAGTAGCAACAAGGGAACCTTTAAAAAACTTCCTAATGACCTAAAAACTAGGATAATTCACCAACATGAATTAGGAGAAGGATGCAAAAAGCTAATAAATATAGTAAGAAAATGGAAGGCCACAGGAACAGTTCTTGTGGAAAGATGTGGTAGACCAAGACAAATATCTGAAAGGCAAAGGTGAAGAATGATTAGAATGGTCACAGACAAACCACAGACCACCTCCAAGGAGCTCCAGGAACATCTTGCTGCTAATAATGACATTTTACATCGTTCCACAATTCAGCGCATTCTTCACAAAGAACAGCTCAATGGAAGGTGATGCAGAAGAAGCCTTTTCTGCATTCTGCCAACAATAAGAGTCGTTTGAGATAAGCAAAGGCTTATCTGGACAAGCTTGAATCATTTTGGAAAAATATAGTGTGGACAGATGCCACAACCTTAGGCGCTTTGCATGGTGGAAAAAGAACACAGCATTCCAGGGGAAGAACCTGCTCCCTACTGTAAAATATGGTGGCGGGTCCATTATGCTGTGGTGATGTGTGGCAGGCACAGGTACTGGAAACGTTGTCAGAGTTTAAGGTTGCATGAATTTCACCCAATATCAGCAGATTCTGAAGAACAATGTTCAGAAATCAGTCAAGGGACAAAAGTTACAGCAGGGTTGGATGTTTCAGCAGGACAATGACCCAAAGCACAGTTCTAGATCTACCAAGGAATTCATCCTCAGACACGATATAATGATCTAGAATGGACTTCCCAGTTCCCAGACTTGAACATCATCAAAAGTCTATAGATTGATTTGAAAAGGGCCGTTCATGCTTGGCACCCACCAAACCTGACTGAACTGGAGAAATTGTGCAAAGAAGAATGGCACAAAATGCCTTCAGCAATAATTCAGGGACTTATCCTTGACTATAAAAAGTGTCTTCAGGCTGTTATTTCAGCAATAGGTGGCTCTACAAAAGATTGATGTCATTATTCTGTTGGGGTGCCCAAATGACTTAAATTGCATTGCATCTGTTGATTAAATAAATGTTGCTTTTTCCCTAGGGTATAAAATATATCCAAATGAATTTGCTGATTTGAAAAGCCAGGAGGCTATGGCTTGCAATTATAAAAATTATTAGGGGTGGCCAAAGTTTTGCATAAGACTGTATATTTAATAATATATTTAATAAAACAATACAGTGTTACATTCAAAAAAGTCCTTTTGCTTCTTTGCTTCTAAACTACTGTATGTAGGTAAAATGAGCTGAAAAATCTCAATTCTTGACATTATTTCAGGACAACTTCATTGATATATGTTCAGTCCACTTACGTTTGTAAAAAAAAACAATTACGTTAATCAATGTGTGTTGGGACAACATGAATTAACTGTGTGGAAGCCTGCATTTTTTTAGTGTACATTTTTTAACTACAAGAAAAGCTATTAAACCATTTTTTGTAATTGCAATAAAGCTGATATAATGTAAAATATAAGAATTACGTTAAAAACATTTAGCTGAAATAAAGATTATTTATTTTAAGCAATAAAAAACGTGTTGTTTCAACATAACCTTATTACATTCTGGCATTCAGAACAATTACTGCTATCCAATTGATCGTTTAAGACCAGTCAGTTTAAGAGTTTCCACAGTGGACCACAAAATGGGATTAAAAAATCCCATCAATTACATGGACGGGGGACCTGGATCTTATAACCAGGGAGTAGAATGTAATAAAGCCTTGGAGTTGCCACTAGTAACCATCTGCAGTAGCAACTATCAAGAACACCCCAGCAACTGTTAGGACTATTCCTAGTAAATCATTATGTCAGTTTGGGTTTGTTCATGTTTTTTTATGTCTTTAGTACAAAAAATGGTTAGTCTTGTTTCTTACTTGACTCCTTTGCCCTCATCTGTTCCTGCCATGTGTCCTTTAGGCTGTTTTCACACCTGTCTTGTTTGGTTCGATTGAATTGAAAGAATACAGCAATCACACTCTTGTGTGAAGCAGACAAACTGACCAATACCCAGCTGAATAGGTGGTCTCGGTCCATTTCCAAATTAATTTTGGTATATACTGTACAGTGCTCAGCATAAATGAGTACACCCCATTTTGAAATTGCATATTTTTTACATTTCTCAGTGAAAATTCATTCATTCATTCATTCATTTTTTTTTTCGGCTTAGTCTTTTTATTGTTCAGGGGTCGCTACAGCGGGAATGAAACGCCAACTTATCCAGCATATGTTTTTAAGCAGCGGATGCCCTTCCACCTGCAACCCCACACTGGGAAACACCTATACACACTCTTTCACACTCACACACTACGGCCAATTTAGCTTATTCAATTCACCTATACCACATGTCTTTGGACTGTGGAGGAAACCGGAGCACCCAGAGGAAACCCACATGAACACAGGGAGAACATGCAAACTCCACACAGGAATGCCAAGTGACCCAGCCGGGGCTCGAACCAGCAACCTTCTTGCTGAGAGGTGATCGTGCTGCTCACTGCACCACCGTGATGCCTATTTCTCAGTGAATATAGGTAATATAGTACAAATAATACAACACAAAACAGATTTATTAAAAAGGTATACAGATGTGGAGAATGCATGAGTGAATGAATGTAACCACACGGAATACTGCAGTATTGTGCGGTATTCCGGTCTAACACAAGAAAGGGGGGCAGTTATGTAACATAGTAAACATACTGAACTGATATAGCAGCGCACACATGGAGGAGTGCAAAGAAAATTAAATAGGCCAATCATGATCGTCTCATCATTAGGTTTAAATGTTTTTTTATTAGAAGCATAAAAATAAATACCTTCATAAAAATTAATAAAAATAATTTCACTGTGAGCAAATTAACTCCTGCAACAGTTTTTTTTTTCCATCATTTTCATTTCAGTTCAGTTTTTTGCTTTTTCAAAACGTCAGTGTTCTTCATCAAATTACTGTTATGTTAAGTGCTTAATTTGTAATTTGTGAGGTCCCAGAACAGATCAGGGTTATGGATCCGGCATGAAACCAGAGGAGAGACAAGTTAAAAGAGGGGTGTCGCGAAAGAAATTGAAGAGAGGGAAAGGGGATGGGGGGGTTAGGTGGAGGGTTGAGTTGTGGACGAAAGGTAAGAAGGGGGGGGGTCGCAAAAGAGTCACGCAAAGTGTGTGAGGATGGGGATCGGTAAAATGAGGTGCCGGATCAAATTTCAGAGGTGTTCCGGCTTGTTCCGCCACAAATTAAGCCCTGGTTATGTTTTTTAAAAACTGTTTAAAAATATTAACTGCACAGTTTAAGTGTATTTTTTGTGCATTCATTAAAATTATGCTGCGCTCTCTGTGTTCTGTGCATTATTTACTCACAGAACATGTTTAGACAGAAAGATAATACATTTAAATTCATGTAAAAATTGCAAAATTAGTTTTTTTTACAAAATTTAAACTCTTTTTAAATTTTTATTTAACTTACTACTAATCTTTGGACCGTTATCGTAAGGCTTCAATACTGACTAATCTAATGTATATGCACAAATATATTATTGTAAAGCATATATATATATATATATATATATATATATATATATATATATATATATATATATATATATATATATATATAGTTCTGTCTGATTCAAGAATCAGACAGAACTGTTGTATAAATAAATAAATAAATAAATAAATGAATACATATATATATATGAATGAATACATATATGTATATATATACACACACACACCAGTGCGATATTCTGCCAGTAACAGAACTTGTACCACATACAGCGACATGTGCGTCGGCGGCCATTAGCCTGTGTTTGAGCAAAGACAGTTGACGATGTTCATCCAGAAGATAACAACAAAAACGGCATAATAAGACCTAAGAGAAAAACAGCGTAATTTTAAACTACAGCTGATCAAATCATTATTAAACAGGTAAATGACTTTCTAAGTCGATCTCTCTCTTTTGTATGTTGTAGGGCTGTATTCATACAATAGTATTATTGTGATGTCCTGATTGCAACAGAGAAATACTAGGATATCTCTGTAGACTGATGGCATTTCATGCCGTTCTGCCTTATAATCTTAAAATATAAGCAAATTCACCTGTTTTGTCATTACTTTAGACATTACGCTAGAGAATCATTTAAGCACTAGCTCTAAAGGGACGTGTGTGAATAAGTAACAGTTTCTGCTGTTCTGATGTCAGCTGCAGATGTGAAGGAATGGCGGAAGAAAGTAGTTCCCTCTTACAAAAAAATTTGAGACTCTCTGTGTTTAATTTTTTTTTATACACACGATTATGCTGTCGAACTGTTGTATAAACGCAATATCCCACTCGTAGCAGTGTGATGTGGCTGTATATCGTCACGCCTCCGATATACAGCCGATATACAGCCATATCGCACAGCTACGAGTGTGATATTGCGTTTATACAACAGTTCGATGGCATAATCTAAATTTATTTTAGATTTCTATCATTAATCTCTATTTATTTCTCTGTTATGGTTAGTTTAAGGTGTAAATATGATCCAACCTCTATGCGACACATTGGCAGAAAGCCCTGAGCCTTTTGAGTTGTCATGAATCTGTAGCTTGAGTTGTGCACCCATGGCGTCTGCCGTTGCTTAGCAACCATCATCTCTAATGAAACACCAGTACAAACTCTGATACAAGTTTCTTTTACTCGTAAAGAAAAAGGCGTTGTGGTGTTTGTCTGTTTTGAATTTGTGTGAAATAGCCAGTTTACTAGTATAACTGAAATGCAACACACAATCCATTTGTTCACTTGCAAAAAGGGCAGTGTAAAGCAAACTGCTCTAGAAAGCACCTACCACAACAGAATCTTTAGCATTGATTTTGGCACAACCAATCGCAAACATTTTTTGTTCTCAGGAAATGCTCAAATCTGGGTTATTTATAACTGTGTGCCTCAGTGCTGTCCAGTAGGTAATCACATGAACAGATATATTACACCCCCGTCAGCGCAGATGCATGTGATTATTTTATTTCACGAGTTAATCGCATCAACTGAATTTATCTTTAAGTGCCAGAAGATACACATCACTCTCAGCTCAGCGGATGGCAAAGTTCATTATTCTTGCTTCCCCGGGCTAAACCAGATCTCTATGCAGGTGTTGTGCTCTAATTTGTTCATGCACTGGGTTTCCGTTCCTCAAATTAGACAACTTGATTGCTATTGTTCAACATCTGCCACCAAACAGCTCTATTAAAGCGTATTCATTTTCAGTAAACTCCATTTTACTTCCTGATTGGAAAAAAAAAACATCACATACAGTAAGCTAAACCATGCTGGACACAATTTTTTATTGGGTAGTTATTGGGCATTGTTTTAGTATACAAAATATCCAGTAAGCATTTATCTATTCACAGTCCCTAGAGGGGAACTAAGTGTCCATTTCATGATGGAACATGGCCCAGGTCTTTGCGAGTGTCTAGAAAGTACAGACTGTAACTCTCGTTTGGCTGATTTAGTTGTGTTGTGGCGCAGTCATTGTTAAAGGAAGCAAACAATTTATGGTTGTTCAGCAACAATTCTTGGCCCACTCGTCACAGATCGATGAATGTTCCCCCTCCTACGCATTACATGTGCCCAGTCCAGAGCTGCTGAAACACCACAATTTTATCATCCAAGATAGTTTGGGTTCAGCACAAACACAAAATGTTGTATGTCACATACCTAAAAATATAGTCTCAGCATAATATATCATCTTATATTTAATGCAAAAAACATAAAAACCCTCGCTATGCTATGGGAGTATTTTGTCTGCTGGAAATCTGACATCTTGTCATATACTTGCTATTTAAAAAAAAACAATACTCATGATACTATGTCTGTATACTGAATAACAGACATTTTGCTATATACTTCGTCACCTTAGAATTATAAGGTTCTGTCTGACATTTTTGTCAAAATTGAGTTATTGACATATTCTTTTTAAATGACAACTTATTTACATTATGGGTTTTTTTTATAGGTTGTTTACATTTTGAGACTTTTTATTTAAAAAACAAAGGTTACAAATGCCATGTTTGCTATGGAATGCAACAACTTTGAAGCTCCATATCTCAAAATCATTCAGAACGCATATAGAACCTTAGAATTCCAAGGTGATGTTTTGTTTTATTAACCTGTTTGTGAGATCTTACAAATTGCCATGATTTCATAATGATTTTTGAACATGTACAGTTGAAGTCAGAATTATTTGCCCCCTGTTTATTATTTTATTGTTTAACGTAGAGAAGATTTTTTAACACATTTCTAAACATAATAGTTTTAATAACTAATTTCTAATAACTGATTTATTTTATCTTTGCCATGATTACAGTAAATAATATTTGACTAGATATTTTTCAAGATACTTTTATTTAGCTTAAAGAGACTTTTTAAGGCTTAACTAGGTTAATTAGATTAACTAGACAGGAAAGAGTAATTAGGCAAGTTATTGTATAACGAGTTTGTTCTGTAGACTATTGAAAAAAATATAGCTTAAAGGGGCTAATAATTTTGACCTTAAATGACTTTAAAAAAAATTAAAACTGCTTTTATTTTAGCCGAAATAAAAGAAATAAGACTTTCTACAGAAGAAAAAATATTATCAGACATACTGTGAAAATGTACTTGCTCTGCTAAACATCATTTGGGAAATTTTTTTTTTTTTTAAATCAAAAGGGGGCTAATAATTCTGATTTCAACTGTACCTTTTTGTACATGAATATAAATTAATATTAAACAATATAAATATAAGTAAATAATGGTTTTTAGCAACTGCCTAATATATTATAATAACTATTATATATCTAACATCTATATACACAAAAAAATTTAATGTAGGGGTTATTCATTCATTCATTTTCTTGTCGGCTTTGTCCCTTGCGGGGTCACCACAGTGGAATGAACCACCAACTTATCCAGCACGATTTTTACGCAGCGGATGCCCTTCCAGCCACAACCCATCTCTGGGAATGTAGGGGTTATTATAGTGTGATATAGTTTTTCTTATCTATATCTAATTATTTCTTATCAAATTATTTTAATCAAATTATTCATTAAACATTATTAATTATTATTACAATTATGTAGATTATATAGATGGCAATTATATACATATAAAAATAAATATATAAATAAAATTTTAAATATATATATATATATATATATATATATATATATATATATATATATATATATATATATATATATATATATATATATATATATATACACATATACATACACATATATATATATATATATATATATATATATATATATATATATATATATATATATATATATATATATATATATATATATATATATATATATATACAGTTGAAGTCAGAGTTTCTGTTTACAGAGAGAAGATTTTTTCAACACATTTCTAATCATAATAGTTTTAATAACTCATTTCTAATAACTGATTTATTTTATCTGTGGCATGATGACAGTAAATAAAATTTTACTAGATATTTTTCAAGACACTTCTATACAGCTTAAAGTGACATTTAAAGGCTTAACTAGGTTAATTAGGTTAACTAGGCAGGTTGGGGTAATTAGGCAAGTTATTGTATAATGATGGTTTGTTCTGTAGATTATCGAGAAAAAAAAATAGCTTAAAGGGGCTAATAATTTTGTCCTTAAAATTGTATTAAAAAATTTTAAACTGCATTTATTCTTGCTGAAAAACAACAAAAAAAAAAAACTTCAAAGGGGGGCTATTAATTCTGACTTCAACTGTATATATATACAATTTCTGAAATTATATATAATTATTGTGGGCAAATGTTTTTAAAAGTTACAGGATTTGAACTCTTTAATTGCAAAATTCACGAATGATGTCACTGATTTGGTGGAAAAAACACAAAATGACCAGTATTACCACATTTGATGGTGCATTAATACACAGTCTTTGTGTTTGTTTACTCCATGTAGTTCTGAGAGCTGAGATGCTTATTTTGATTTTCTCACACACATCAAGGTAGGTGCATAAAGGTCCCTCTCACACACTCACAAGCTATGTTTGCATCCAAAAATGCAAATTAACTTTATGTGCAAAACTGGAATATCGCATAAAAGACGTGCGAATAAAGCAGCGTTTCCATCCAACGAGTCAAAGCAAACAAAACCGCCACTTCTTGATTATCTGGTGCTAAATATCAACAGTAAAAACGGAATTTGCTGTGGCAGGAGAAGCTGCATGAATCTTTTCTTCATTTAATAAATGAGTTGCCTCAGAAGGCAATCCTGACACGCAGTGATCGCGTGGTGGCGTTTGAAGGCATGAGACGCGGAGAACAGACGCTCTTGATTCTGGAGGTCATTACTAACATAACAACACTAATACTGAAATGATTCAGGCATTTTAGAATGACCAAAACAACATTTCAAATATTTTACAATGTGCTCAGCCTGCTTCTTTGTCCATTCTCACACATTTTTATCATCACATAATCTCTTAGAACAAAATTATATGACTTTTTTTTATGCGCATACTGAAATTTGATCAGTAGTGTTTTCATCACAGTTTATGCACATCTTTTCTTATCGAATATAAAGTTTATCGGGGTTGCACGGTGGCGCAGTGGGTAGCACGATCGACTCACAGCAAGAAGATCACTGGTTCGAGCCTCGGCTGGATCAGTTGGCGTTTCTGTGTGGTTTGCATGTTCTCCCCGTGTTCGTGTGGGTTTCCTCCGGGTGCTCCGGTTTCCTCCACAAGTCCAAAAATATGCGCTATAGGTGAATTGGGTGAGATAAAATTGTCCCTAGTGTATGCGTGTGTGAATGAGAGTGTATGGATGTTTCCCAGTTATGGGTTGCAGCTGGAAGGGCATTCACTGTGTAAAACGTGCTGTATAAGTTTTTGGTTCATTCCGCTGTGGCGACCACATATTAATAAAGGGACTAAGCCGAAAAGAAAATGAATAAATGAATCAATAAAAAGTTTATCCTACTCAGTTATGCGCATATGTTTTTTACAAGCATTTTCAAATTGTATGCGCATCTTGGCATTTCCATCAACTGATTTTTTATGCGCATATCCAAAATAGGTGGATGGAGATGTAGCTACATACACACATTAACACACTTTAATTTGCTGTTATATTTTATAAAAAAAAAAAACAAGAAACTAAGCTTTTTTTGCACAGGCCTATCTAAAGGGTTAATGGTGCCAAGTGATGATCAACAGTAAAAATTACAAATTGTACCTCTTCCCAGCAAGGAAAACCACCAATCAAAAATGCATGATTATATGGCGTCATGGTTGTGCAATCAAAAAAATGTGGTTATAATGAAAGTCAATGGGGTAAAAACAGCCACCCCCAGTAAATTAGGGATACAAAATGAAAATCAATAAAACAGTGTATCAAAGGCAATGTTGGTTCACTTGTCCAAGACTTTGATAAAAGGTAAAAAAAAATCCAGTCCACAATTACTTTTTATATTGAAAATAGGTAATTTTGTGTGTGATTTTCACCAAATCAATGACATCATTTATGAATTTGGCAATTAAAGAGTTAAAGTCCTGTAATTTTCTAATCAATTTAGTAGTTTTGTTTAGTCAATTTAGTCAATTTTGTTTTAATCATGACTGAGGTTGATTAACAGATTTATGCTAAAAATTTTAAAAAAAAATATATGTATCTGATGCATTTTTACAGCACTTTAATGTAGTGGATGTTTTCATCCCGAACATAACAAAAGGGTAGTAAATTTGCCAAGAGTGTATTGTTGAACATGTCAAATTATGATTTTTTTCACCAAAAATCATTCTGTTAGCTGAAACACAAAAAAAGTTATGGCCAAATTAGGATTCAAAATCACCCCAGAGTGAATGAAAGCATCCCCAACAGCACATAAGGGTTAATATATATATATATAAACCGAAATATAAACCAGAACATCAGATGCAAGCCCTTTCCTTTCCCTTTTTGATTTTCCATGTCATCTGCAAAGCAAGAACTTGAAAACATTGCTTCAGTTGTGTACAGTATATGCAAGTGTGTGTGTTCTAAAAAGGTTTGCTTGTGGGTTGTTTGAGAAGAGATTTAATTAGTAAATAAAGCATTGTCTCTAAACAGTTCTAATATGTGCATTTGTTTAAGTGAAGCAAGTGGTTCCTGTATCTTGTCCTAGATTACTTGCAAAACAAAGTGCACTATGAAGTTCTGCTGATTTATTGATACTGTCGAACAGTTCAGACTCAGTGTCCTGGAAACATTTTGTGTTTGATGATGTCCTCTCCTATTACACTTATTGCTTAGTTACAAATGAATACGGTGTAATGTAAACACAGACTAATGACACCTGTCTTAGACTAATGAGTCCTTTTCTAATGATGATATAAGTTTTATCATGAGTCTTGTAAAAAAAAAAACGTCAAACTCATATTTGAATTCATAACAACCAATGAATCTTAAAAAAAAATAGATGATTGATTCATTCAAAAATAGCATTAGGATTTTGTATTCCAGTGTCTAATATAACACTTTTTTATGTAATTGCTATGAACTGGTGTTTCATTGTCCAAAACTGGTGATGCCAAAAGCAGTACATTTTTCCAAAACTTTTTTTAGAATTGACTGATCCAGCTAAACCCTGTGACAAATTTATTTATTAAACAGTCTCTATACTTGAAAGTCTCATTTAATGGAATCAAATACCTAAAAACAAAGCATGTCCAAAAGAGACTAAGATAACACAATATATATATATATATATATATATATATATATATATATATATATATATATATATATATATATATATATATATATATATATATATCTTTAAAAACAGTAATATACAGTATATATATATATATATATATATATATATATATATATATATATATATATATATATATATATATATATATATATATATATATATATATATATATATATATATATATATATATATACTGTATATTACTGTTTTTCATTTAAAAGGGCATGTGTGACTATGTCTGTTCAGTCGAGGACTCCTTTTCGCTATACAAGGTAAGTAACAGAGATATTGAATTAATGATCCATATCTTTTTATATTCATTTAATTCATTCATTCATTTTCTTTTCGGCTTAATCCCTTTATTAATCCGGGGTCACGACAGCGGAATGAACCGCCAACTTATCCAGCATATGTTTTACACAGTGGATGCCCTTCCAGCTGCAACCCATCTCTGGGAAACATCCATACACACTCCTTCACACACATACACTTCAGACAATTTAGCTTTCCCAATTCACCTGTACCGCATGTCTTTAGACTTGTGGGAGAAACTGGAGCACCCAGAGGAAACCCACGCGAACGCAGGGAGAACATGAGAACTCCACACAGAAACACCAACTGACCCAGCCAAGGCTCGAACCAGCGAAGTTCTTGCTGCGAGGTGATAGCATTACCTACTGCGCCACTGCATCGCCTATTCATATAATGTTTTTCTTAATTATTACTATTATGCATAATCAGTCACAGACATCCCACTCTTTTTAACACATTAAAGGTATTACATTTAGTCCATTTTTGCTACTTTTGTCCTTCATAAACAAACTTGTTTAATCTAAAGAAATGTAAGAGACACATTGTAACTTCAAACTCATTTGTGCATTTCAGATGCTGTGACATCTTTTATCAGCTGAAGAGAAAGTGCCACTCAATTTGATCAAAATGCACTCACAACAATGGACTTGAATGTATTATATAGCATTGTGAAGACATTTCACAAGAACTTGTTCTTCGCTGCATCTGTTTCCTGTTTGTTTCTTGTTTCACTTCTTTATGTACTCATATATTTAAAGTGCATTTTCAGTGTCACATTTTCACTGTATTAATGTATTCTAATAGTAGTACAGTAGTACTGTCATATATAATTAAACACATAACTGGTATTTAAAATGTGATTTTTGGTTAAGACCAGATAAACAACAACAACAATAATACTACTAATACTACTACTACTAATAATAATAAATTAAAGGAAAAAAAATAAATGTAATTATATATATATATATATATACAGTTGAAGTCAGAATTATTCGCCCCCTTTGAATTTTTTTTCCTCTTTTAAATATTTCCCAATTGATGTTTAACAGAGCAAGGAAATTTTCCGATAATATTGTTTCTTTTGGATAAAGTCTGATTTGCTTTATTTTGGCTAGAATAAAAGCAATTTTAATTTTTTTTTTAAGTAATTTTAAGGTCAAAATTATTAGCCCCTTTGAGCTATTTTTTTCCGATAGTCTACAGAACAAACCATCATTAATAACTTGCCTAATTACCCTAACCTGCCTAGTTAACCTAATTAACCTAGTTAAGCCTTTAAATGTCACTTTAAGCTGAATAATAGTAACTTGAAAAATATCTAGTAAAATATTTTTACTGTCATCATCGCAAAGATAAAATAAATCAGCTATTAGAAATGAGTTATTAAAACTATTATGATTAGAAATGTGTTGAAAAAATATTTCCATTGAACAGAAATTTGAAGAAAAAAAATAAACAGGGAGGCTAATAATTCTGGCTTCAGCTGTATATACAGTATATGCTATAGCACTTTCAAAACATGTTTTTTTTATGGAACCTTATGAACAAAAAAATATTTAGCACTCAAAGTGTTCTGCTATTGTTACATGTTGAATAACCTTTTTTCTGTGGGCTTCTAATTTTTATAAAACTTTGTATTGTTGAGTATATTTTACTCAAATGTGTTACCAAAATGACTGTTAGAAAAATTTGCTAATAATTCTGAATATTTAAGGAATAGTCCATCGGTATCTATATTAACTAATATTATAAATCTATCAATACCAGTCTTTCCAAAGCAGCCTATATCTGACCAATAAGTGACTAAATATTAATTTCAACAGATATGATACAAACTGGTTTCTCTATTTTAAAAGCAGATCCCACATGGTTTGAAATAAGAATTAGATTAGCTAGTGGACCTGATTATTTAGGACAAAAACAGTTTCATGAAATCCAAGAGCTGACTGCATATATCGACTTCAAATGTTACCAAATTTATTGTAAAGAGAATGAGGCTCAAGCGAGCAAAATCAACAGAACAGATAAGTTTATTAATAGTAACTCCAAAACCACCATGTTTCTATGTCAGCCAGACAATCCACAATGGCGATAAATCTGCAACTCTGATATGTGGTATATTAAAATAGGGGTCTAAGCAGTAATACCTCAATAAGCGTTTGCATGTAGGCTTATTTACAGAGCTATTATGCATACAGCCCATCCGCCCCCAAAACTCGTATCTTGACATGACTGCTGCACTTGCACTTACCGTCCCAATTCAGACTCCAGCTCGTAGAAGTCCGCCAGCGTCTCCTTCTTGGATCCATCGATCCAGTATTCAGGAGCGGCTCTAGAGGCGGGCATTGTCACTTTCAGCATCTCCAGCGCTTCACTTCACTATCAGCAGAGCACAAACAACAACATCGTCAGGGAATGGCGTGGAAGAGCGAGCACAAATTATGAAGAGGCAAAAAAATTGACATAATTTCGAAGAGTTTGACATTACGTGTAATGTATGTTGGTGATGTGCGCTGAGTGGCCGTGAATGTGTGTATCGTCAGTTGATCGCGGTTGTCATGTCGCTCTCTGAACGGGGCGCGCGCGGCTTCCACTGGGTCTTACTGTCGCCTATATGTAGGGCGCTGTGTTTGTGAGAGAGAGAGTGAGTGAGTGAGTGATTTACCTGGATTCAATCAACGTCATATATATTACATAACACGACTCTTAATGTTTTCATATTGTAAATATCATAAGGCAAACGATATTTACATTTCAAGACATTGGTAGATTTGATCCATTTCCTTCATTAGGAATTTTTCTCTCTCTGTCTACAAGGTAAACAAAAGCCACATTGTGACAGCCAGTTTGGTAAAAGTCTCTCATAATAAGAAATTTCTACAAGATTTTGACCTTTCTTAAGCATATTACTTGGCTAAGATACAAGTTAAGTGTCTACTGTAATGATTTAAGAACTTCAAATTAAAATAAAATATAATATCAAGCTTGTGGTTGAAATAATGTTTCGTATAGCTATTCAGCTTATGCTATGTATACTACAGACTTTATTTATGGACCAACATAATCATTCTGACTTAGAGCAAAGTCCCTTTAATTATTCTATAATCTTTGCTTAAGCCTATACAGCTGTTTTTTTTTTTTTTTAAAGTTATCAAACAAACATCATTGTATTTGAAATCATTAAAACAGATTGCGGACCAATAGGTATATATCTAGTAGTTGGGAGAATATAAACATTAAGACACAATTCCAATTAATATTTTAGGTCTTGCACTGCAATGCACAAAATTTAATCAAATAATTTGTACATATGTCTGACAAGACTGACTAATTTACTGACCGATCTACCATCCATGCATATATTTATTTATTTATTTATGTATTTATTTATTTATTTATTTAAAAAACAGAACATGCTCTAGTGTATGGGTACATTTTTTAAAGTGGTATTACACTTTTATTGTTTATTGATATATACAGTGCATCCGGAAAGTATTCATAGCGCTTCACTTTTGCCACATTTTTTTATGTTAGAGCCTTATTCCAAAATGGATTAAATTCATTTATTTCCTCAAAATTCTACACACAATACCCCATAATGACAATGTGAAAAAAGAGTTTTTGAAAATGTTTTAAATTTATTAAAAATAAAAAACCTGAAAAATCACATGTACATAAGTATTCACAGCCTTTGCCATGAAGCTCTAAATTGAGCTCAGGTACATTCTGTTTCCACTGATCATTCTTGAGATGTTTCAGCAGCTTAATTGGAGTTCACCTGTGGTAAATTCAGTTGATTGGACATGATTTGAAAAGGCATATATCTGTCTATATTAGGTCCCGGGGTTGACAGGGCATGTCAAAGCACAAACCAAGCATGAAGACAAAGGAAGTGTCTGTAGAACTCTGAGACAGGATTGTCTCGAGGCACAAGGCTGAGGAAGATTTTTAAAAAAATTCTGCTGCTTTGAAAGTTTCAATGAGCACAGGGACCTCCATCATCCGTAAGTGGAAGATGTTTGGGGGAGAAAGACCTTAGTCAGGGAGGTGATCAATAACCCGATAGTCACTCTGTCTAAACTCCAGCGTTCTTCTGTGGATAGAGGAGAACCTTACAGAAGGACAACCATCTGTAATCTCCAACCAATCTGAATTTGCCAAAGGCATCTGAAGGACTCTCAGACCACAAGAAACAAAATTATCTGGTCTGATGAGACTAAAATTGAACTCTTTGGAGTGAATGCCAGGCGTTACGTTTGGAGAAAACCAGGCACCACTCATCACCAGGCTAATACCATCCCTACAGTGAAGCATGGTGGTGGTAGCATCATGCTGTGGGGATATTTTTCGGCAGGAACTGGAAGACTAGTCAGGATAGAGGGAAAGATGAATGCAGCAATGTGCAGAAACATCCTGAATGAAAACCTGCTTCAGAGTGCTCTTGACCTCAGACTGGGGTGACGGTTCATCTTCCAGCAGAACAATGACCCAAAGCACACCATCAAAATATCAATGGAGTGGCTTCACAACAACTCAGTGAATGTCCACGAGTGGCCCAGCCAGAGCCCAGACCTAAATCGTATGAAACATCTCTGGAGAGATCTGAAAATGGCTGTACACTGTCGCTTCCCATCCAACCTGATAGAGCTTGAGAGGTACTGCAAAGAGGAATGGGTAAAAATTCCCAAAAACAAATGTTCTAAGCTTGTGGCATCATATTCTGAAAGACTTGAGGCTGTAATTGCTGCCAAAGGTGCATCAACAAAGTATTGAGCAATACTTATGTACATGTGATTTTTCAGGTTTTTTATTTTTAATAAATTTGCAACAATTTCAAAAACTCTTTTTTCACATTGTCATTATGGGGTATTGTGTGTAGAATTTTGGGGAAATAAATGAATTTAATCCATTTTGGAATAAGGCTGTAACATAAAAAAATGTGCAAAAAGTGAAGCGCTATGAATACTTTCCGGATGCCCTGTACATTATTTCAACTGCATTTTTGAACCAACATAAAAGAGGTTACACTGATGTGGTGGTAACCATAGCAACACTACAGTACAATGCACAGGCACCTCCCCTAAGGATTGGCATGCACATTGATAAAGTGTTGTTATTATGATTCAACACTTTTTAGATTTTTATAAAAATGTAAACAATAATAAAAGAAATCAGACACATTTAGATGTGTGTTTACAATTCAGCTACAAGCCACACAACTTAATAATAATAATAATAATATATATTATTCAGATGAGTTCCGTCTGCAATTTTCATTGAAAATGAACATTTTTCTCAGCCTCCTTTGTTTATGTTGAGATATTTTACCTTAAGACCCAGAAAAGGACTTATTCTTTGCCATAAAACTGATATTACTGAACCTACACACAAGAGTCTGATTAAAATACTAACTTCAAAGGAAAAATTTCAGATGGCATTTAGAGTTTTTTGCATTTAAACTCTATGGCATTGCAGTTTCCTATAAAATATGTTTTGAAATGCTTACAAAAATCTTCCAGACCTCCCAAGTACATTTTATTTCAGTCTTCTTTCCTTTAGATGGCATCTATTGACATCTACTGAGTTGACTTAATGTAAGGTATTGATGACTTTTTCTTTAATCTCTCAAGTATGGCAGTTTTAATAAAAATTTGAATGTGCCATGAGGAGGAAATCACCCACACTGCGTCCAAATCTGTACTGGCCTGCATGACTGGTCATCCTTTAAAGCTCAAGCAGTGCAGGAGTGTTCTGGGCTCCCACACAGAGAACCCATCTGTTCAGTATCTGCTCTACACAATCCCAGCTAGCCACCAGCTATAGCGCTTTCATCTTACATTCACTTCCTTTCCATTCAGTCACACAAAATGAGTAGAAATGGGAAAGTGTGTGCATAGCCAGAGTTCAAATGTGTGTGTGTATATATATATATATATATATATATATATATATATATATATATATATATATACAGTTGAAGTCAGAATTATTGGCCCCCTTTGAATTTCTTTTTCTTTAATTTTTCTTTAACAGAGCGAGGAAATTTTCACAGTATGTCTGGTAATATTTTGTCTTCTAGAGAAAGTCTTATTTGTTTTATTTCAGCTAGAATAAAGCAGTTTTTTATTTTTTAAAAACCATATTAAGTTAAAAAATATTAGCCTCTTTAAGCTATATATTTTTTGATAGTCAGAACAAACCATCGATATACAATAACTTACCTAATTACCCTAGTTAACCTAATTAACCTAGTTAAGCCTTTAAATGTCACTTTAAGCTGTATAGAAGTGTCTTGAAAAATATCTAGTCAAATATTATTTACTGTCATCATGTCAAAGATAAAATAAATCAGTTATTAGAAACGAGTTATTAAAACTATTATGATTAGAAATGTGTTGAAAAAATCTCTCCGTTAAACAGAAATTAGGGAAAAATAAACAGAGGGGCTAATAATTCTGACTTCAACTGATAGTACTAAATAAATATGAGTACTTATGAGACATTTTAAATGGGTAGTACTCAAATTACAGCTCAATTTTATTGATTCCATTTAGACATTATCTGTAACTTTCATAATGTAAATGGCAACTAGTGATTCTCTGACTCTTACACTCTACAAAAGTATCATAATGTCTATTGTATGTATATTATATGGTGTTCCTCAAATCTATCCTAGGCCCAAGTTTATTTTCATTATATATACTTCCCTTGGGCAGTATAATTCAGAAATATGGCATGAATTATCATCTTTATGCCGATGACATACAATTATACATTTGTGTTGAGCCCAGAGACACTGCTGCAATAAAAAAATTGTCCAACTGCATGTCCAGTATTGTACAATGGATGACTGCAATTTTTTTAAAGTTGAATAAAGATAAAACTGAAATTCTTATTGTGGAAAAAAAAAACCTGAGCGAGAGAGGATTGAAGCAGAATTGTGTTCTCTAGGTTTACAATCTAAAAAAGAATGAAATATCCTGGGTGTTATTTTCGATTGTGATCTTAATTTTAAGTCTTATATTAATCAAGTTACAAAAACATGTTTTTATCATTTGAGAAACATTGACAAAATTTGTTCTTTCCTATCTTTTTATGATGCTAAGAAATTAATTCTTGCTTTTATTTTCTCTCGGCTTGATTACTGCAATGCTATTTATATTGGTTTACCTAAGGGCTCTAAGGACGTTACAATTGATACAAAATGCAGCAGCCAGAGTTTTAATGAAATTGAAGAAACGAGAACAAATCACACCAGCATTAATAGAATTACACTGGTTACCAGTGCACCAAAGGATAGATTTTAAGATTCTTTTATTAGTTTATAAGACATTACACAACATGACACCTTTTTACATTTCTGATTGCTTGTTAAAATATAATCCAAATCGATTGCTACGCTCTTAGCGCTGGACTTAGAATTTCACTTTGTTAATCTGATGCGATCTGGCGGCACCTCTTTTAGTTACTACATGTATGCTCCAAAACTTTGGAATTGTCTTCCAAAGGAAGTAAATCCCCCGGCATTCATGTTTTTAAAAAGCGTGTTAAGACGCACCTTTTTAAAATTGCGTATGAATATTACATTTTGTGAAGTGCATTATGTATATTGTGTAGGTGCATATGTACGGTGTGTGCATGTATATTCTTATGTGTGGACATTTGTGTGTGATTGTATAGATGTATGCATACATGCGTGTACATGCATGCTTCTCATTCATTCATTTTCTTGTTGGCTTTGTCCCTTGCGGGGTCGCCACAGCGGAATGAACCGCCAACTTATCCAGCACGATTTTACGCAGCGGATGCCCTTCCAGCCGCAACCCATCTCTGGGAACTTCCACACACACATTCACACTCATACACTATGGACAATTTAGCTTACCCAATTCACCTGTACTGCATGTCTTTGGACTGTGGGGGAAACCGGAGCACCCGGAGGAAACCCACGCGAACCCAGGGAGAACATGCAAACTCCACACAGAAACGCCAACTGACCCAGCCTAGCCGAGGTTCGAACCTGCGAACCTGCGACCCAGCGACGTTCTTGCTGTGAGGCAACAGCACTACCTACTGCGCCACTGGGTTGCCCCATGCATGCTTCTATCTGAGTATATTTGTTGTTTATTTTGCTTTGTTTGTCTATACATCTTGTTATTTGTTTATTTTAATGCTTGTTTGTTGTTTGTGAAGCGCTTTGAGTTGCATCCATGTAGGAAAAGTTCTAAACAAATAAAATGTATTATTATTTTTTTTTCCAGAGATGGGTTGCGGCTGGAAGGGCATCCGCTGCGTAAAACATATGCTGGATAAGTTGGCGGTTCATTCCGCTGTGGCAACCCCGGATTAATAAAGGGACTAATCCGAAAAGAAAAGAAATGAATGAATTATTATTATTATTCTGTTTACATACCTCTTAATTTCCCAAGATCATATTGTTGCTTTTTTGCATATATCACATAACAGATATATACACACATTTCCTCGAGACAAAAGAACGTCATTTCTAAAAATTACCCTGTCCAAAATGTACATATCCTGCATTTTTATTTGAAAGGCCTGTTGGGTGACCCATAACAGTTTTCATTATTTTTTATTACCAAAAAAAATCCCTTATTTGTCCGTTTAGGAGCAGGGGGATGATGTTGAACATGATGATGTTTACAGTACTTTTTGTATTATTTTTTTTCTTTCGTTTATTACTGCCCTTTAGCAGCTAATACTTGCCTGTTTCCAAGAAAACAAAAATTACAATGTAATGCAATCATCTATTTCAAAAAGCTCATTATGTTGCCTTTGTGAGTATTAGAGATTGCCTGCATTTTTTAAACTGATATTTCAAACTGACATTTAAAACTTATGCAGAAAAAAAAAAAAGGATTTGTGGATGTCACTTTTCTTTAGGGAACCCCATACTCACCTTTTTAGTATTCCAAAGTATTTAGATTAGGATACTAAACTTGAGTAATTTAACAAAATCATTTTTAAATAACCCTTTAAAGAATGTAACCATGAAAAAAATGCAGGGTTCCACACAATTCATTCACGTTGCTCCAACTATTTGAACAACATCACTATCATAACTACTTAAATTAAGTGGATTGAACATAAACCAATTAAGTTGTGCCAAAAATAAATGTAAAGAATTGTAGTTTCAACTCATTTTAAATAAGTACTTTAAACAAACAACACATTCTGTACATTACAGTCCATGTATTTTCACACTTAATATAATTGCTTTAGACAGATAAAATATTAAAACCAAACCCCCTTTAATTGAAAGTGTTACTATTGCACTATGCTCGAAAAATGACTTGCTGCTTAAACTACTTATTTAAAATACAGTATATTTTATATACACTCACCGGCCACTTTATTAGGTACGCCTACAGCTTGTTACCTCTAATTTCTAATCAGCCAACACATGGGAGCAATGTGACAAGGTCAAAACTCTGCTGCAGTTCAAACGGAGCATCAGAATGGGGAAGAAAGATGATTTAAGTGACTTTGAATGTGGCATGGTTGTTGGTGCCAGACGGGCTTGTCTGAGTATTTCAGAAACTGCTGATCTACTGGGATTTTCATGCACAACCATCTCTAGTGTTTACAGAGAATGGTCTGAAAAAGAGAAAATATCCAGTGAGCGTCAGTTCTGTGGGCGCAAATGCTTTGTTGATGTCAGAGGTTAGGGGAGAATGGCCAGACTGGTTCCAGCTGATAGAAAGGCAACAGTAACTCAAATAACCATTTATTACAACCGAGGTATGCAGAAGAGCATCTCTGAACACACAACACGTCCAACCTTGACAACAGCAGCAGAAGACCACACTGGGTGCCACTCCTGTCAGAGAATCAACTCAGATTGGTTTCTTGAACATGACAATGAGTTCACTGTACTCAAATGGCCTCCACAGTCACCAGTTCTCAATCCAATAGAGCTTTGGGATGTGGTGGAATGGGAGATTTGCATCATGGATGTACAGCCCACAAATCTGCAGCAACTGCGTGATGCTATCATGTCAATATGGACCATAAGCAATAAGGAAGATTTCCGGTACCTTGTTGAATCTATGCCATGAAGGATTAAGGCAAAAGGGGGTCCAACCTGGTACTAGTAAGGTGTACCTTATAAAGTGGCCGGTTAGTTTAAAACCTATATTAAATAAAATTAACTTAATTAAATTGTATTGGGATCAACATGAAGGAATTGTGTGAAACCCAGCACTTTTTACTGTGTAATATAACTTTACCTGTTACTGTCCCACATGTGGCGATGCGGTGGCACAGTGGGTAGCACGTTCGCCTCACAGCAAGAAGGTCGCTGGCGAGCGAGCCTCGGCTGGGTCAGTTGGCGTTCCTGTGTGGAGTTTGCATGTTCTTCCTGCGTTCGCGTGGGTTTCCTCCAGGTGCTTCGGTTTCCCTCACAAGTCCAAAGACATGCGGTACAGGTGAATTGGGTAAGCTAAATTGTCCGTAGTGTATGGATGTTTCCCAGTGATGGGTTGCAGCTGGAAGGGCATCCGCTGCGTAAAACATATGCTGGATAAGTTGGTGGTTCATTCTGCTGTGGCAACCCCAGATTAATAAAGGGATTAAGCCGGAAAGAAAATTAAAGAATGTCCCACATGTGGGATGTTTGCACTTACATATTTGAATAATATCATGACATATATCATTTGAAAGCTTATTTTGATAGATATTACTAAGTTACAGTAATTTAGTGTGTGACAAGAAACTTATCAAAGTTGTAAAGCAGGTTCAGGCCATTACTTTGCTGCAGCAATCCATATGTAAGTGACAAACTGTAGAAACTTCTATTAATTTGTAAAACATTATTCTTTCATTTTCTTTACGGCTTAGTCCCTTTATTTATCCGGGGTCGCCACAGCAGAATGAACCGCCAACTTATACAGCACATGCCCTTCCAGCCGCAACTCATCTCTGGGAGACATCCATACATACTCACTCACACTCATACACTACGAACAATTTAGCCTACCCAATTCACCTGTACCGCATGTCTTTGGACTGTGGGGGTAACCAGTGCACCCGGAGACCCACGCGAACGCGGGCAAAACATGCAAACTCCACACAGAAAGGCCAACTGACCCAGCCGAGGCTCGAACCAGCGACCTTCTTGCTGTGAGGCGACAGTATTAGTCGCCCTGTGAAACATTAAACTTATATATCTGTTCTAATTTTACTTTAACTTCAACAACCTGAGTCCAAACATAGATGTGTGCAGAAACTTAAAGCATTGACGATTTTAAATTGCATGTTCATTTTTACGGCCATAACAGTTGCACACGTTAAATCATAAACTATATTTAACAACTTAGAGTAATGATATTATGATTGCACAAAAAAAAAAGATACTCAAAGTCCTACAACGAGTTCAGCTCATTATATTAAATTTCTTTTTTCAATAAGATTTAAACTATATGTCACGTGTGTTTGTGAGCTGGTTTAAGTGTCATGGATAAAAAGGAAAGAAAAACAATGTATGACTAAAACTGCCATTAGGTGGCAGCAAGTCACAAAATAATAAACAGCAGTTCACCCAAAAACGAAAATGCTCATTTTTTGGTTCTGTTGAACATTCATTCATTTACCTTCAGCTTAGGCCCTTCATTAATCTGGGGTCGCCACAGCGGAATGAACTGCCAACTTATCCAGCATATGTTTTACACAGTGGATGCCCTTCCAGCTGCAACCCAGTACTGGGAAACATCCATACACACCTAATCACACACATACACTACGGCCAATTTAGTTTATTCAATTCACCTGTACCACATGTTTTTGGACTGTGAGGGAAACTGGAGCACCCTGAGAAAATGCAAACTCCACACAGAAATGACACCTAGACCCAGCCGGGACTTGAACCAGCGATCTTCTTGCTGCAAAGCAACAGTGCTAACCACTGAGCCACCGTGTCACCCCAAATATATTTAAAAGAAACTCATGAATAATGCCCTATGCTGTTTTTTTTATTATGAACCTACAACCTGTGCTGGTAACACAATGCTTAGCACATTAAGCTAGCCAATCAGGCATTCTGTTGAACACACAAGAGAATAATTTGAAGAATGTTAGAAAGTGGTAGCCATTAACTTCCATAGTACTTTATTTTCCTACAACAGACGCCAATGGCTATAGGTTGCCAACATTTGTCAAAATAACTTTTTATTTGAAACCACTTAAAGGTGAGTAAATAACTGATCCATTGACTATTCAAATACATTAAAAAAGTAAGTTTAGAACTATTTTCATTGGCAAAAATAGAGTAAACGTATCTAAAATGTAAATTGCATAATTAAAGCTAAATGTAATACCTTAATAATTAACTTTGGAATCATGTGTACAATAAAAAAATGACACTTTCATAGTGTGATATCACTTAACCATATCATATATTATTGACATACAAAAGCTGCAAAAGTATATATTTTGTGCTTTCAAAACTTTAATTTAATAAAGGCATTTTTTTCTCTCTAGCAAAGTGAGTGACGTTTAATAATGTCACAGCGAAGAACAATTACAATACTATCATAAACTATAAATATTTCTCCAAATAGGGGCATCGTCCATTCAATGTAAATAAGGTATAACATATATATTGTAACACAACAAAAAAACAAAATGACAGATTTGGTAAGCTTTTAATTTGTATTAACAAAATAGGTGAAGAACGTGACGTCTGATACAAATTTTCAACAAAATCTTTAAAAAAAATGCAGAAGGTGTTTCACAGCAGCGCACTCTTGATATAAGACAACAGACAAATGCTCTGGTTTAAGAGCGTCTGTATGCACATCCACGTCTCCTCCAGCTGCGCAGACACTCTCTCGGCCTCCTCCATCAGTTCAGGCTCATCCGAGATCAACCGAAGATGCAGCTGAAACAGGAAGACAACACTGTTAGTCAAAGTGGAAAAAACATATTTTTTTTCATTAAATGCAGTTTAATTAATAGTTGTTTTAGATCTAATCAAAATGACTGTTTACAAGATATATATGAATAAGTATATAAGAACATTTTTAGTAGTACTGACAGGGAGCTTGAAACAGAAGCCAGAAAGGGGAAATGTACTTATTGACATTTGCTGCCATCTGCTGGTCAAAAGTTAAATCATGTTTAATCATGTCTGTCCGATCCAGCAGCATTACAGCATTTCTGCATAATTTATGCTCACTATGAATCTAAAAACGTACATTGGATAATGTTATAAAATTGATTGTATTATTTTATATGCATGTAGTCATTTTGCAATGTGTTATGTTAACGAGCGATTAAAAGCACATAATATATACACGCACGCACACACACACACACGTTTGTTTTTGTGAAAAGTGGGTACATTACATAGGCTTCCATTCATTTTATACAGATCAAACCGTATATTATATTGCCCTCACCCCACCCTACCCCTAAACCCAACCATCACAGGAGACAGTGTACAGCTTTACTCCCTGAAAAACTCATCCTGGGTGATTTAGAAGCTTTTTGAGAAGACGTCACCAATTTCCTCATATTTCACCTGCTTTTTGTAATACCTGTGTCATACCTATGTCATTATACAGATTTGTGTCCTGATATGTCACAAACACACACACACACGCACACACAGTACAGGTATGTGCCAAAAAATTGAATATTGAGGGAAAGTCCTTTTATTTCAAAAGTTTGTTTCAAAGAGTGCAACCTGTATGTTATATTAGTTCACTACACACACAGTGAAATATTTCAAGCCTTTATTTGATTCAATTTGAATGATTATGGAATAAAGAGGAAAAAACAAATCCAGTATTTCACAAAATCAGAATATCGTGACGACGTTCAACATTGTAGGCTCCCTGTGTCTTAATCTAGTCCACTAATTAATGCAAAGCCTTGAAATTGTCTCAGTCGGGCTTAGTAGGCTTCAGAATCATGGAGAAGACTTCTGACTTAACGGTTGTGCAAAAGACCATCAATGGAACCCTCCATACGGAGCAAAGATGTCTCAAAAGGTAATTGCAAAGAAAGCTAGATACTCACAGAGTGCAGTATCTAAGTATATTAATAGAGTGTTAGGAGGAAGGGAAAAATATGGCTGGAAAAGATGCACAAGTATGACCGTAGCTTTGAGAGGATAGTCAATCAAGGGCAACTGAAGCTGGTGTCAGAGCATCAAGAACCCCCACAGACGTCATGTAGAATTCCATGTGTCAAGCCACTCCTGAACCCAAAATGATGTTGGAAGCGTCTGTGCTGGGCTAAAGAGAAAAAGTACTGGTCTGTTGCTCAGTGGTCCCAAGTCTTCTTTTCAGATGAAAGCTAATTTTGTATTTCATTTGCAAATCAAGATCCCAGAGTCTGGAGGAAGAGCGGAGAGAAGTCAAGCTGCTTAATGTCCAGTGTGAAGTTTCCACAGTCAGTGATGATTTGGAGAGCCATGTCATATGCTGGTGTGGGTCCATTGTCTTTTATCAAGTCCACAGTCAACGCAGCTCTAGACCAGGACGTTTTAGACCACCTCATGCTTCCTGCTGCAGACAAGCTTTTTGGAGATGATGATTTTATTTTTCCAGCAGGACTTGACCTGCACACATTGCCATAGCTACCAGTACCTGGTTTAAGGACCATGGTATCCCTGTTCTTAATTGGCCAGGAAACTCACCTGACCCTAACCCCATTGACAGTCTAAGGGCTATTGTCAAGAGGAAGATAAGGGAAGAGAGACTTCAAAATGCAGACGAGCTTAAGGCTACCATAACACCTCAACTGTGCCAAAGGCTGATCGCCTCTATGCCACGCCACCTTGATGCTGTAATTAGTGCTAAAAGAGGCCCAACAAAGTACTGAGGACATAATACAGTACATCAACACACTTTTCAGAAGGCCATTATGTGTTTAAGATGCTTTTTTTATTGGTCACGTGAAATATTCAAATTTTGTGAAATACTGGATTTGAGTTTTTTCCTCTTTAATCCATAATTATTCAAATTTAATCAAATAAAGGCTTGAAATATTTTACTTTGTGTTTAGTGAACTAATATAACACACAAGTTTCACTTTTTTTGAAACAAATTATTGAAATAAATGGCTTTCCCTCGATATTCAAATTTTTTGCATATACCTGTGTGTAATTAAGCTAAATAAATATATAACACACACATAAGTATTATGTAATATTGTTATAAGTAAAAAAATTGACATTTACCATCGCCCCCCCCCCAACTTTATTTATAAGATTTTTTATACATGATTAATATAGAGTTGTGCGGAACCAGATTTTAGATTAGTGAGGCTTGACTTTGGATTAGATGGAGATTAGAAATAAACAGAAAACAAAGCCACAGTGTAATAGTTGGTAAACCCAAAATATACACTGGTCTTACAGGAAATTAAAAGCAAAGGTTAATATGAGAATATTATATGCAACTGCGCTGAAGAGTACAGAATGAACATTAAGCAGTGTTCACTTTAACATTGTTTAATGTTAACAATTTCACTTGATGAAAACTCAATAAAAGGGTTAGTTCAACCAAAAAAGGAAAGTTCGGTCATCATTTATTCACCCTTTTCTTGTTGAAAATTGTTGGAAACCTGTAACCATTGACTTCCATAGTATTTGTTTTTCTTAATACAAGTGTTATTGGCTGCAGGTTTTCAGCTTTTTTCTAAACATCTTTAGTGTTCAACAGAAGAAAAAAAAATGTTTAGAGCCACATGAGTGTGAGAAGATTTGAATTTTTGGGTCAACTATCCCTTTAAAAACAGTTTTGAAGAACAAAACGTATACAACAATATATCCAATTTTTGCCAATAAATAAAGACGAAATGAAAATGTTTACGGATGTTTAATTTAGGGATATGTTTATGTGTGTTTACCTGAAGTATATAATGAGCTAGAAAATTTACGAAACGTGCATAATTAACACTGAAACTGCCGGAATTATTTTACTACTAGAAATTACCATTGTGGCAATGTCTAAATGTAGTTCTTTTTCCCAACTTTTATTTTCACTTTCACAAACAGGACGGGCTTTTTTGCGACACTGAATACGTTGTTTCGAAAGATATTTCTGAAGTTTTTTTTTGCAAACAGAAAGTTATGTTTTTGTTAGCAGGAAGTTGCTAGGCAACAGAGGCACGCATATTTAAAGTCATGGGGAAAAGCAGCTGACACTGAAATGCATGCAGTCATTTTGACCACTATAGTAGATCTAGGCAGAAATAATATAATAATACACATACTTAGTAAAAGTCAGGGAATTATATATATGTGGGTTTTATTTAAAAAATATATATATTAAATTGCGAAAAATAATAACATTTTAGTGTCAACTGAACAGGTTATATTTTAGTTAACGAAACTTAAACTAACTGAAATTTATTTCTAAACTAATTATGAAAGGATCACATGCTTATGATTGAACACACCTGGTCCTGCATTAGCCAATTCATGTTTCACCAATCAGACGATTCCTAAGTCTCCATAAATAACGCAAGTTCCATACCACATACCTATTTGTTCATTAGCTACAAACAGCAGAGGAGTTCTCAAGATCTACATGAGCTCAAACTCCCCTCTTGCCCTGCAAAAGGCAGGGAGCCCTGGGCTCGAGGATCTTAAGCTGGATTTTTACTTTCACCTGGTGCCGCATCACTGACCTCTGCTGACTGCGCGCGCACCTTGCAAAACGGACGAGGCTTTTATACTTGCTGCGTTCGCCGTTGTGATATTCTTTAAAATGACAAGGGACCGTCAAAAGAAGCTGACCGTAAAGTCAGACGGATAAACAGACAAGTAGAAGTTTCCGGAACTAAGTCATAACATTAATATCATTCAATATTTTTAAACTAATTATTTTTATAAATTATTTTAATTAAATATACAGATTTTTATAACCATTCAAGATTTTTTTTAATGCATCACTTGCTTTTGTTCATATCTCGAACAGTTTTATTATTTATTATTTATTAAAATATGAATGACAACAGAACATGGGTTGCTCTACAAATATATTTTTATTATGGCAAGAATAAAAGCAAAAAAAGCACACTTACTAAAAAATACAGATGTTTTTGAGATTTAGCTCACTCCACAATTCACACATTTGCTGTCTGGCTAGTTTCTGTCTTCTTCTTATGCTAAAAAGGCAATAATGGTCCAACATTCCTGACCATTATCACCAATAAACCCCAGAAAAACAGGCCATCAGTATATTGTAAACTGATAGGTTCAAATATTCCTTCCCAGTTATCAAAGAAAGAATTAGTTCCTTAATTAAAGTTTTGTAACTATTTGAATTGTTTTCAATTCAAAATTTTAATATATTTGTCAGTGTAAAACCTATGACTGGTGGAAAAACATATTTCTGTAATTGTATACCTGGGTCTCCACTTTTGCCATGGCCTCTTTTGGCTTTAACGAACTTATCCCTCAAGTTTTTCCAAACTTTTTAACAAAAACTTTCCTCCTTTCCCACGGCTGTTGCAATTTCTAGCCAAGAATTATTGATCATCTGGTTATCTCTTATGATCACGGATCATAAAGATGTCTGTTCAGTCGCACACTTTCAGACAAAATCTCTTCAAAGTGTTTCATATTCAATTCAAATCAAACGCGGCAGCGCGCAAACTTTGCTTGAGTCTCAAAAAAAAAATCATGCGCTCCGCCGGCTGAAATCATGTCACACGCACCCAAAGCGAACCTCCGCAAACTCCGTGATTTCGTCACATTCGCTGCGCACACTCAAGCGAACTAGCGGACGCGTCGAGTATAAACCAGGCTTTATGAGGTCAGGGCACTCTCCTGGGACAGCATGCCAAACACACTTTTTAATCAATTATCAGTTAAGTGTGAAACTAAACTAAAAGAGCAGATTAAGTTGACTAAAATAATTTGAAATTTTGTCATCTAAATCTACAATGGATGCAAAAGACTAAAATATGACCACAAGTCTAATGGTTATTGCACACTGAACCCGAAATTTTCATCCGTAAATTTCACACGTTAAACAATATATTCGACTTAACGTTGTGTGAATCGTATTGACACACTGCGTCTTTCATCTGCCATAAAAATTTTTTAACCAGGTTAGATTTTTTTGCTTTTTGCACCCGAAAAAGCACTTTGAGAGGTGTTTTAACAGTTCAGAGCAACCATACAAGCGAAATGCTAAATCCAGAATGCTGTCATTTGAGCTACAGATAACTTTATGACAAACACCGTGCATAAAATAAAGAAAGAATGCGGCGGACAGTTAAAAACCCTTATTTGCTGGATTCAGTGACTGGAGCACCTCCCCTCTGCTGTTGTTTGGTTTGTATGTGTATGTGTCCATACATTTGACGCACTGTCCATAGACATTATATTAGAAAGCATGGTCCGCTTTCGGTCCGTTGCTTCAACACGTCAATGCAGTCATAATCTATTATAATGTCTATAGGTACTGCCAGTCTCTGTTCAGGATTAGTTTACGTACGTGAATGTGTGAAGTATCACAATCAATGTATGAAAATTCCACTGATTTCCTGGAATGAACTTTGCATTTCGAGATAATCATAGCGCAGCTCTTTGATGATGAGCTCAACTCTCCTTCCTCTAGTATTGGATGAACACAATTATGTAATTAATGTAACCTATTCCTCTTTCTTTTTCTACCTTGGAAAAGGAGAGCAAAGTATTACAGCTTGAATTGACTCCGAAATGTTTTTCAATACACATTGGACTCAGTGTGCAAGGTTCATTTATGTGACAAATTATTTGCATAAGAATATGAAAAAAATGCATACGAAAATGTCGGACTTCAGTGTGCAAAGACCTTAAGACTAAAGCTAAATGAAAAATTGAAAATGAACACTGACCTTTAGGAATAATGACAGATAGGCTTGGGCCAGGTCAAAATCTTTTTTGGACTTAAGGATGCAGCTGATCATCTTGAGGAAGCTCTTCATAACTCCAACATCTCCACCCATATCTGGAGACAGGGCCCGAAGTTCTGTTTCAATGGCAGAGGGCCCCAACTCTCTCAACAGCTTTACCGGCTCTTCATCTATCAGGAAAAAAATACAAAGATGACCGACGCTGTGATTTTTAACATCACATCACATCACAGTAGCACTTTAAGGAACCACATAAGGGACTTACAGGAGTCGCTCTCTAAAGCATTCTCAAGCTCAGTGTAGAAGTTGGACTTCTGTGCCAATACTCCCAAGTTGACAACTTTAGACTAAAAAAAGAAAAATGTCATGAATTGCATATTATAGTATGGTGTTACAAATAAATTAAAAAAAGAAATAGGCATACACATTACATATACAGTGCTGATTATAAATTGAGTTCACCCCCTTTTGAAAATATTTTCTTTCATTTTATTATTTAAAGAAAAGAAAATATGGTGCATTTAAACAAAAGAGTTTTATTAAACCCTTATATGCATTAAATAAGAGTTTGGTCCTCGAACATCTTAAAGGCATAGAAATATTTAAATTCAAATGCTACTAAGGCCCAATCCCAATTCTACCCCTTAGCCCTTCCCCTTACCCCTACCCCTCGTTTTGCGCGTGCCCGCCAAGGGGTAGGGGTGTCCCAATTCTCTTTAGCTTGAAGGCGTAGGGCTAAGGGCAAGGGGTATACACCCCTTCGAACGAAGATTTTTCAGGAGCACACTTGAAACGGAGGGGTAAGAATATTTCCCAGAATACACCTGCCATGCTGAACCCGGAAGTAAGGAGATCCACAAATTAGTATTTTTTGTCATTATTACGAATTTTTACGACAAACAAACATATGTTTTATTATATTCATAACCGCGTTCATGTTTTACCGTCATGCTTTTTAAAAAAAAACGCAAAAAAAAACGCTAAATTTTGCGATCTATAATCCCTAATCATAACTCCTGTACAGTAGTCCTACAACATTCTGTCACTCGATAACACTCGAATACCCTGTCAGAGCAGTCTAGTGGCTGAAAATGAGCTTTTTACAGTGTCTGCTATAATGTTAATGTTGTTTTCGTGTGTTTACATAGATGACTATGGCCACTGTGTAAATACACAGTACAGTTACGATATTATTGCCACATTTGATCGTTATGATAACATCATATATGCCTTCAGTGATTTCCTGAAGATAAACACCACAAAATAACACTACTGGAATAACTACAGCAGTCGTGATCGTCTGATCTCATATGAAGCAAGAGATCGTGATGACATATGATGACGTGTGCAGGTGCTGAAGTGCTGTCCCAATTCTTAGGGGTAAGTTTTGAAGCCCTTCCCCTTAACCCTCGGTTGTAAGGGCCAAGGGGAAGGGGAAGGGGAAGGGGTAGGGGTACAAAAATAGAATTGGGATTAACCCTAAATTTCCACATTGTTTTTTATTATGTTTCTCTTTATTTTACCTGTTTATTAAAATTTTATTATATTTTAACTGAAACAGTTAGGTTAAAAGTCATTGGACATCAGTATAAAAATGCAGTATAAAATATGTTTCTTAAGTGGGCTAATAATACTGCCTTTAGCAGTTTTTACAAACTAAAAGACATGCAACTTTCCCCAGAATAAAAATAGGAAATACAGGAAATATATATTTAAAAAAATAATTATTTCACAGGATGGCTAATAATTTTGTCTTCTATACATACAGAGTGATTCAAAAAGAATACCACAACTTTGAAAATCGATATTTAATCAACGAAACATGATGGAACCTTGCGTAATTAATGTGAAGAGTACTTAACCAAGTATTTTTTTTCAGCAGAAAACTAGTTTATAAATGTTCAACATGACCCCCTCCAGACACTCAAGTGACGTCAACCCGAAAGTTGTGGTATTCTTTTTGAATCATCCTGTATAATAAATATAACATAAAAATAGAGAGGGAAAGAGAGTTGTTTTTTACCTGGGTTTCTGAAGGTGTGCTGGGAAGAGAAAACTGAGGCACCAGCCCTGGAATGGTGGGAATAAAGAAGGGTGCTGCTTTGGGCACTTTTGGAGGCTCTTTGGGTTTGTTCTTTTTCTGCAGATGAAGATTTATTTGTAATATTATAAGTTTTTTCCATTTCAAACACACCACACATTGTACTGTGAGCACAGACCACTGTTTTTTTGTTTTTACAAGCACAGACCTTGATGATGTCGAGATGCAGAAGGTTCTTCCAGCGTGAGTCAGGAAGCAGTGAGAGAGTGACCAGATGCTCATCTAACTGTGCTGGAGAAATGTACTCTGCCATTTCAGAGCTGTCAGCGTCTAAGACTTCCTCCTCTTCTGTATCTGTTCACAAGCACACAATCAAGGAGGTTTTAGCCACAAGCTAAATCCTATTTACAATTGTAATCAATATGCTAATGCGATGGCACCTTTGCTTGGGCAAATGCCAGGCAGCATGATCACGGTCGGCTCATAGTCTGCAGGTAGAGGGCGCAATGACACCAAACTGCACAGCGTGTTGTTGGACCTGGAAAAGTGCCAGAACAATTTCACATTTTGAATCATGACACGAAAGCTATGCTTGGAACAACAAACCATTATACTATTAACATTTTAATGGTCCCTGCATCAAAAACAAGATTCAAGATTTACTGAACTTAAAGTATATATAATCTAAGATTAAAAATATATTTAAAAGATAGTTATAATGCCAATAATGCACTTCTGATGTTAATTTACTCCGCCTCTGGTAACCCAAATTATAATTGTAGAACAATTTTATTTTACCCCCCTAAATTTAAATTCTTGTGCTAGTCGCCACGTATAATCTGTTTGTTCACGAGCAACTTATTTCTAAATAATTTTTTTAGTGAACTGGAAACTTAAAATTCCCTGACGTCTGCCTGAGTTTCGCTGACTAAACAGCTGAATTTTTATGATGTCTAATGAACAGAAAAACAGGCCGCTGTTGTGCTTTGTATAATATTACAGCACACATTATTTTAGCTTGAATATCATTTGCATGAATTGAAAGATGCTGTAGGTGATTGTCTTCAGAAACATTTTTTGCTGTGCTGATTGAAAGTCTCTTCACAATCCAATAGTAATGATTAAAGTAAATGATCTAAATGTATTTATATGTATTTTTATATTTTGGGTAAGGCATAAAACTAAAAAATGTTCATATAATTAAATATTGTCAGGCAGACAATTCCTATAAATCTGATAAGTAGCCCAAACTGTCTGTCAGCAAATGTAGATTTGAACATCTGCAGCCGTTCACGCAGATCTGCCATTTGTGCGGCTACACGCATACACGCACGTTCACCCGCACATGAGAGACAGAGAGAGCAAAACAAATGCTCAATCGAAACTTTTTAAAATCCTAAATCAGTATTGGACTTACTTTTGCAGACTGGAGGAAGGATGACACACTGGCTGAAGTATTTAGTTTAGACAGGTCATGTTCGGTTTTAAAACTATTTTAGCTTAACGCAAAGCTTATGTAGATTTTTTGTTATGAATGGGTTATATGCACAGAAGTGTTGTTCAGCCACTGAAATCTCCCGCTGAAAGATTGATGTGACTATTTTCAGTTTTATAAGGGACCTTTTACAGCATCGATAATGTAGATTCTTAATAAGTTGAACAGATATTCCGCCTAGCCTGCTTTACTGAGGTCTGCACGCCGCCAGTCAAGCACTAAGGAGAGTTGCTTTAGGACAGCACGTGAGAGAGGGTTGTCTGCTGTCATCTTTAAGGTGCGCATGCTTGTGTTTCAATAGCTTTGGACGGCAGGGGTTTAAAAAATATTATGCTAACCGGTTAGCATTGTGACAGATCACCTACTGCACCTTTAATAGCCATCATTAGAACAATTGATAATTTACCTTACTGTTTGTGCAACTGCAGAGTTACCTTTCCCAAATTAGATAGCTTGATAGTAGTTTTGTGAACTTTACATTTAGCTTTACTGTAATCTAGTTCTTAACTCTCAGTATTTCAAGGAGTTTTTCAATTTTCAAGCCAAAGCTCTTAAAATGTGTTAGCCTTGGCCATAGTTAACAGCTACACTCTGGTAACTGCATTTGAAAAAAGGGTACACCAATTCATTACCAGGTAATGAGTGTGAAAGAATTAAAATAGTGCTGAAAATAGCCTAACCATAACAGTAGACATGGAACAGCAGTCAGTATAGAACAAATGGAATTTTGATATATGGAAAATAAAATTTAAAGCAACAATACAAAAATTCCTAATATTCAATGACTTGGTCCCAAAAACAAACAAAAAAAATCCATCAATGTCAATTTTCAATGTCAAAATTTCATGATGTTCCAAAAAAAACTGACTGACCTGTCTGAAATGTTCTCTGAAAACTCAATTTTAGACCAGTCTGCAGTCTGTGATTAAAAACTAGCCAATATTCTGGTGTATATGATCCTGTGATGCTGCTTATTTGCAAACAGATTCAGCATTTCATTTACTCCAAACACTAACTGAACTGAAGAAGCAGTTCTGACTCTGAACTGATGAGCACATGCTGGAAGCAAAATAAACTATTTATGGTTTCTAATGGTTAATGTAGAAATGTGAATTGACAAGGACTGGTTTATACACTTTAAATGCTTTAGACATACAGGGAGTGCAGAATTATTAGGCAAGTTGTATTTTTGAGGATTAATTTTATTATTGAACAACAACCATGTTCTCAATGAACCCAAAAAACTCATTAATATCAAAGCTGAATATTTTTGGAAGTAGTTTTTAGTTTGTTTTTAGTTTTAGCTATTTTAGGAGGATATCTGTGTGTGCAGGTGACTATTACTGTGCGTAATTATTAGGCAACTTAACAAAAAACAAATATATACCCATTTCAATTATTTATTTTCACCAGTGAAACCAATATAACATCTCAACATTCACAAATATACATTTCTGACATTCAAAAACAAATCAGTGACCAATATAGCCACCTTTCTTTGCAAGGACACTCAAAAGCCTGCCATCCATGGTGAACAGATCAAAACACTGACAGAATCCATCAACATTGCGTGCAGCAGCAACCACAGCCTCCCAGACACTGTTCAGAGAGGTGTACTGTTTTCCCTCCTTGTAAATATCACATTTGATGATGGACCACAGGTTCTCTATGGGGTTCAGATCAGGTGAACAAGGAAGCCATGTCAATTGTTTTTCTTCTTTTAGACCCTTTCTTGCCAGCCAAGCTGTGGAGTACTTGGACGCGTGTGATGGAGCATTGTCCTGCATGAAAATCATGTTTTTCCTGAAGGATGCAGACTTCTTCCTGTACCTGCTTGAAGAAGATGTCTTCCAGAAACTGGCAGTAGGACTGGGAGTTGAGCTTGACTCCATCCTCAACCCGAAAAGGCCCCACAAGCTCATCTTTGATGATACCAGCCCAAACCAGTACTCTACCTTCACCTTGCTGGCGTCTGAGTCGGACTGAAGCTCTCTGCCCTTTACCGATCCAGCCACGGGCCCATCAAGACTCACTCTCATTTCATCAGTCCATAAAACCTTAGTAAAATCAGTCTTGAGATATTTCTTGGCCCAGTCTTGACGTTTCAGCTTGTGTGTCTTTTTCAGTGGTGGTCGTTTTCAGCCTTTCTTACCTTGGCCATGTCTCTGAGTATTGCACACCTTGTGCTTTTGGCCACTCCAGTGATGTTGCAGCTCTGAAATATGGCAAAACTGGTGGCAAGTGGCATCTTGGCAGCTGCACGTTTGACTTTTCTCAGTTCATGGGCAGTTTATTTTGCGCCTTGGTTTTTCCAGACGCTTCTTGCGACCCTGTTGACTATTTTGAATGAAACGCTTGATTGTTCGATGATTACGCTTCAGAAGCTTCAATTTTAAGACTGCTGCATCCCTCTGCAAGATATCTCACTATTTTTGACTTTACGGAGCCTGTCAAGTCCTTCTTTTGACCCATTTTGCAAAGGAAAGGTAGTTGCCTAATAATTATGCACACGTTATATAGGGTGTCGATGTCATTAGACCACACCCCTTCTCATTACAGAGATGCACATCACCTAATATGCTTAATTGGTAGTAGGCTTTCGAGCCTATACAGCTTGGAGTAAGACAACATGCATAAAGAGGATGATGTGGTCAAAATACTCATTTGCCTAATAATTCTGCACTGCCTGTATAAAGCATTTTCATAAAATGTGTAGGTGCTTTAATAATGTAATATAACGACTTACATGTTATGCCACTGTGTGATTATGTAAACCAAGTTATTAGAAACAGAAATGAACTATGAAATGCTATGCATGGCAATTATACTGATCCAAGGCAACTAACTAAAACTACAGTGCATCCGGAAAGTATTCATAGCGCTTCACTTTTTCCACATTTTTTGTTATAGCCTTATTCCAAAAGGGATTAAATTCATTTATTTTCTCAAAATTCTACACACAATACCCCATAATGACAATGTAAAAAAAGAGTTTTTGAAATTGTTGCAAATTTATTAAAAATAAAAAACCTGAAAAATCACATGTACATAAGTATTCACAGCCTTTGCTCAATACTTTGTTGATGCACCTTTGGCAGCAATTTCAGCCTCAAGTCTTTTCGAATATGATGCCACAAGCTTGGCACACCTGTCTTTGGGAATTTTTACCCATTCCTCTTTGCAGTACCTCTCAAGATCTATCAGGTTGGATGGGAAGCAACAGTGTACAGCCATTTTCAGATCTCTCCAGAGATGTTCAATGGGATTTCGATCTGGGCTCTGGGCTGGGCCGCTCAAGGACATTCCCTGAGTTGTTGTGAAGCCACTCCATTGATATTTTGATGGTGAGCTTTGGGTCATTGTCCTGCTGGAAGACGAACCGTCACCCCAGTCTAAGGTCAAGAGCACTCTGAAGCAGGTTTTCATTCAGGATGTCTCTGTACATTGCTGCATTCATCTTTCCCTCTATTCTGACTAGTCTTCCAGTTCCTGCTGAAAAACATCCCCACAGCATGATGCTGCCACCACCATGCTTCACTGTAGGGATGGTATTAGCCTGGTGATGAGTGGTGCCTGGTTTTCTCCAAACATAATGCCTGGCATTCAAATGGAGTTCAATTTTAGTCTCATCAGACCAGAGAATTTTGTTTCTTATTGTCTGAGAGTCCTTCAGATGCCTTTTGGCCACTCTACAATACAGGCCTGATTGGTGGATTGCGGCACAGATGGTTGCCCTTCTCCTCTCTCCACAGAAGAACGCTGGAGCTCAGACAGAGTGACCATCGGGTTATTGATCACCTCCCTGACTAAGGTCCTTCTCCCCCGATCACTCAGCTTAAATGGCCGGCCAGCTCTAGGAAGAGTCCTGGTGGTTCCAAACATCTTCTACTTACGGATGATGGAGGCCACTGTGCTCATTGGAACTTTTAGAGCAGCAGAAATCTTTCTGTAACCTTCCCCAGCCTTGTGCCTCGAGACAATCCTGTCTCGGATGTCTACAGACAATTCATGCTTGGTTTCTGCTTGGTTTCTGCTTTGACATGCCCTGTCAACCCTGGGACCTTATATTGACAGGTGTACGGCTGTGTACCTGAGCTCAATTTAGAGCTTTACGGCAAAGGCTGTGAATACTTATGTACATGTGATTTTCCAGGTTTTTTATTTTTAATAAATATGCAACAATTTCAAAAAAATATTTGTTTACATTGTCATTATGGGGTATTGTGTGTAGAATTTTGAGGAAATAAACGATTTTAATCCATTTTGGAATAAGGTTGTTACATAAAAAAATGTGGAAAAAGTGAAGCGCTATGAATACTTTCCGGATGCATTGTAGATCAGTTCAAATATAATAATATTAAAAGTAAAATAATAATAAATTAGCAGCTAGTGAAACATTCCTCGGCATTCATTCTGCAGCCTCATGAACTCATAACCCACAATTGCTTTTCATTGTTCAGTCTAGATAAATGACGAGACAACTGTGCTAAAAGCTTACCCCAAGTTCACCACTCTAATCTCATGTGTGTGAAAGAATCAATTGAAAACAAGAGTTCACAGAGACCGTATCTGCATTGCAATCTCTTACCATAAGTAAACACCTAGGCCGTCAACGTGCGACGAGGCCAGGAAGTTCCCGGTAGGGGACAAACTGACACTCACGGCTGCTGCTTCTACCAGGAAACAGTCGACCAAACTATGAAAAAAAAAGCAAGAGAAAGTGGAAGGATGTGAAAGTGCTTAAGGAAATCACTCAATCATTTAATTGGGCCAGAGGGGACTTCATGGGCTATAGGAATCCCCGCTCGAACAATCAAAAAAATATCCGACACACTAAATGTCACTATGGCCACATCTTCGAAAGATAATAATTATCTCTGAATTTGGCTTTACTGGTTACTTTGAAAAGTATCAGAGGCTGACTAACAGAAAAAGGTCATCATAAATATCTAACCAGTAAATAATATAGAAAGTGAAAAAGGTGTCACTGGACAGGCCTGGTCTTTCCCTCCTGCAAAAGGCTACTTTGGGTGATTTGGTGTAAAACTACAATGATGCAATCTCACTTACCACTTATCTTAGTATTACCTGTGGCATAAATGTTATGAGACATAAACTAAAAAAAATATCAGGTTATCTAATAAAAAATGAAGAGGGTTTTTATTAGATATTAGTGCGTCCACTAGAAGAAACATTACCACAAATGAAAAAAAAAAAACTATTACAGTATTTAAATATCTAAAAGTTTGAAACTAAAGCCTTTTCATGATCTGTCTTTACTGTAATTTTGTGCAAAGTAAAAGTTAAATAAAACTTTGGAAAATGTTTATTTTTGTTCTCCACTCTCCATAAAACTCCTTTAAATGTAACAGTATTAAACAAATTAAAAATACGTTTAAGTATAGCGTTAAGTATAAAACAAAAAATTATATTGTCATCATTAAAAACATTTCCTATGAACAAACGGCCAAACTGAAACTACCGGTTTGTGGGAAACTGACTATTTAAATGTTTGGTTTGCTCTGATTACAATAAAAAAAATTCTTTTTGTTTGAGGGTTTATCTAGAGAAATATATAGTGATCTAGCAAACATGTTAAAGGTGCTGTATGTAAGTTTTTGACTCTTTTAAAGCATAAAAATACCATAATATGTGTGCAGATATTTAAGAAACATCCAAAGTGAACATACTTGTTTAACTGAAAAACAATGCTGAAGTCAGATATTCTGCTTTGAAAATGGGTTTTCCGTGCCGGAACTCTGTCTTTGTTTAGATAAATTTCATATGCACGATGCCAGTTTAGCCAATTATATGTCAGCACCCTGGGTTGCCTTGTTGGAAAACAGCGTATTTCATTCATTCATTCAGAAAGACTCTGAAAGCATGCGTCCGTGACCAAAAAGAACAGTATGGGAGACAGATGCAGTTCCACATGAGGTTATTAATAAGCAAATTACATAAATATTACGAACGTAAACATTAGGTGAGCAGGTTACATTGTAACCGCGTGTCCTAACAACACGCTGTGACGAGAGAGGCAGTGATCAGCTATTTGGCTGTTTGCACCAGACGAAACACGGCAGAAATGTAAATACAGCCTTTCAGAAGCACAGAATATGCACTCGCTCACGAAACGGTAAGGTTTAGAATCTATTTAATACATGTTAACCCACTTTAACATCAATGTAGATGCTGAATCACTCATATGTGTTTAGTTCTAAAGTTCAATTTCAGACGGTTTATTGTATTTTCAAGATCTGAGGTGAACTTTCTGCTTTCAGTATATGGCAACAAATGCCATGTAAAATGCATTCAAACTCGCATTGTTAGCATTTAGCACAGAATAAAGCACACAAGGCTTACCTGAGGTGATCTAGCTGTCATAGGTTTCTGTTGTTCAGCTGTGAGAAATAGAAGCCATTTCTAATATATCAATTCGAGGTGTTGGTTAGGACAAAAACTCCTTTTAATATGGAAAATATTCCCTCTATCGCGTGTCGTTGCTTTTATTTAGAACACAGTTTAAATCACTCACTCCTGTACACAATCTGGCATCCCAGCGTACTTTTATTATGATCCAGGAGTGCAATACCTAGTTCAACCACTGGGTGTCAAACTTACATACTGCACCTTTAAGAAATGCTGGAAGAAATTAAGAATATTCATACATTTCTATGATATATAATATACTACCTGACAAAAGTCTTGTCGTCTATCCAAGGTTTAGGAACAGCAAATAATAACTTGACTTCTAGTTGATCATTTGGTATCAAAAGTGGCTTATATGAAAGGCAAAGGCCTCTAGATTACGCTTTCTTTACCAAAATAAAATATGATCATGCCTTGATTTTTTATTATTTAATTAGGACAGTAAGGTCTGACTTTGCTTAGGCAAAAGTCTTGTCGCTTAACAGAAATAATGTACAGTATAGAATATAAAGTCATGGTGCAGTGGATAAAAAATGAATATTGTGTATGACTCCCGTGAGCTTGAACTGCATCCATACATCTCTGCAATGACTCAAATCATTTATTAATAAAGTCATCTGGAATGGCAAAGAAAGCGTTCTTGCACTCCCAGAGTTCATCAAGATTCTTTGAATTCATCTTCAATGACTCCATCTTACCCCAAACAGGCTCAATAATGTTCATTTCTGGTGACTGGGCTGGCCAATCCTGGAGCACCTTAACCTTCTTTGCTTTCAGGAACTTTGATGTGGAGGCTGAAGTATGAGTAGGAGCGCTATCCTGCTGAAGAATCTGCCCTCTCCTGTGGTTTGTAATGTAATGGACAGCATAAATGTCTTGATACCTCAGGCTGTTGATGTTGCCATCCCCTCTGCAGATCTCTCGCACGCCCCCATACTGAATGTAACCCCAAATCATGATTTTTCCTTAAGCAAACTTGACTGATTTCTGTGAAAATCTTGGCTCCATGTGGGTTCCAATAGGTCTTCTGCAGTATTTGTGATGATTGGGATGCAGTTCAACAGATGATTCATCAGAAAAATCTACCTTCTGACACTTTACTAAATGATCAACTAGAGGTCAAGTTATTAATTGTTGCTCTTACAACTGGGAACCATGACAAGACTTTTGTCAGGTAGTGTATAAGAATGCAGTAATGCATTAACAAACCATACAATAATTATATTAAATTGTGTTAGCTGAGTATTTGTGCTTGTACAAAAATGTTTTTAGGACAACGTTACTAAATTCAATAATACAAAGCCCATATGAATCTTCTATAGATGGATTTAGATATTTGGGAATCAAAGTTACTTCATCAAGCAAAAAATTATTTTAGCTAATTATACTCCTGACAACTCAGGTGAACGAAAGTCTGAACAGATGAATGTCTCTTCCTCTCCTTACTATTGGTAGGGTGAATACCAATAAAATGAATATACTTCCTAAATTTCTATATTTGTTTCAGTCAATCCCACTGAATTCTCCTTCTCCCTTTTTTCAAACATGAAGAAGGAATTTGTTAAATTTATTTGGAATAATCCGCTTGTTAAGTGTGACGACATGTAAAGTGGCTTCCGGGTCCAAGCCCTCTATCAAACTGTATGGGGTGACTCAACAAATGATAATAATAAACGTTTAGAAAGCGTTGTAATACTTTCGAAAATCATGATCGCAATATATTGTGTATATATATATATATATATATATATATATATATATATATATATATATATATATATATATATATATATATTCATGCCTAATATCCAATGGCCAGAAAGTGATTAATATTTTGTAAATTGTTAAAATATTGGTGTCGGAGATGCAGCAAGTCCGGATACTGTTGTGTGCACCACGATTTTATATGAAATTCACTTTAATGTGTGATATGATTAAAAAGTGGTTATAAATGAATAGTTTCGCAATTCAAATGAGCATCTTTCTTATAAAAAAAGTGAGCTGCAACTCCCTAATCTTTTTGGTCTTTTTGGTGTTTTAAGATGGTGTTTTGGTGTTTTTGGTTTGCTGCTTCATCTTGCATTAAATGGATACAGATTAAAAGAAAATGTACAGGCAATTTGAGTCTTGACACATATTTATACTCTGAGTCTTTAAAGAAACTCAAACAAAATACATCTAGCTGGAAGAAACGGTACTATCTAAATTCATTTGGGGTAACACATTATTAGGTTCAGGGAATTCAGATATGGGTTTTAAGCTGTGGTTTCAGAAAGGCTTACAGAAGATATCAGATATTTATGAAGATAATATATTAATGTCCTTTGAATCCTTAAAGGAAAGATAGAAAATTCCTCAGTCTCATTTTTTTAAGTACCTTTAGATACAGAATTTTTTATCTAAAAGGATGTTTGGAAAAAATTGCAGTTAAAGATCCCAGTGCCAAATACAATATTTCTATGCTGTATAGCAAATTTGTTAATGCTTCCAACAAATCTACAAATCATAAAAGACTGACTTAGACTGATGATTTTCAAATGGATGTTACAGAAAGTGAATGGGAAGAATGTTGTGTTCAACTGCAAACATTACCGATCAATGCCTGTTTTAAGCAAATCCAATATAATTGGATAATGAGAACATATATCACACCAGAAATGTTAAATAAATTTAATAGAAATATTTTGGATATTTGTGGAAAATGTCTGACTTTTCAAACATTATAGGGCACATTGTTCCATTGTGTTTGGCAATGTGAACACTTGCAATCCTTCTGGAAAGAGTTAATAGGTGTAATCTCTAAAACTATTGGTAAAAAAATGAACAAAAGTTTGTAAACCTGTGTCTATTGCACGCGAAGCGCCTGATTTCCATTCACTGAAATAATATTCATGGTCCATCTCTGTCACTCTGGATTAAGGAAATGTATTCTTGTGCAGCAATGGAAAGACTAACTTAATCAAACAATAAATGCACACATTCAACAAGATTTAAGACTTCCTTCATTTTTTTAGATGAGAATGGACTGACTGTTGAGTAACACCAAATAATGTGATCATACTGTGTAAGTGTTTAATGATAGTTGACTGTATCAATACGTGAATTATAATTGTTATGACTTATTTTAATATATTTTCACTTTTATTGGAATGTATATGCGTTGAGCTGTGTTCATTTGTCATTGTCTTAATGTATTTTACAACATTTTTATTTTTATTACTATTATTATTTATTTACTTTTGCATGTGTATATATATTTTTATGGCTCTGTCGGGATAGGGTGGGCGTTCTTTGGTTGATGTTTGGTTACTAATACAGTATATATGCATCACATTTTTTCTTAATGTTTTAAACCAATAAAAAATTAAGGATAACATTGTTTTTTTTTTAAACAATTTTCATAGAAACCATAAAGTTAGGTTATTTTTTCACAACTATGTTAAGGGATTTACACTTGTGCATGATTATCTACAAATGGTTAAGGTCTTTATATTTTCTTTACAATGTATCTTAAGCAAATACTGACATGCACAAATAAAAAAGTACAGTAATTTCCTCCATTATGTGTAAATGGTTTACCAGCATTTGTCCTCTATATTTTTTACCTGCCAGATGGAAGATCCCATGTTCTGATGGTGCAGTCCATAGATGCTGTAATCAGCCAACGTCCATCTGGACTAAATGTCTGAGAAAAAGCATAAAAGGTTCATAATCACTCATTAGCATACTTTTATGATATTTAATCTGCTTAATGCAAACCTGTTTGGCTTATTTTCTTACATAAAACACAATACAGAAAACATATTTTACACAGAATAGTCATTGTTACTTGTAAGGCTGCAATACTGAGCAATAAATAAACAAATAAATCTTTAACAATAGCCCAAAACTCATTTTGAGGTTTTAGTGGTTACATAATTTTGCATATTCCATTTCACTAAAAATGTCTTTGGTGTTTTCCAGAAAAAACAAGGTCATTTGATTTAAGAACAGGTTAAGACCACATAGGTGAGTAAAAGATTAGAGAGTTTAGTTTTAATTCATGAAAACTATAAACTTAATAGGCTTTTTTAAAAGCTGGTTAACACATAAATGAAAATTCGGTTATTAATTACTTACCTTCATGTCGCTCAAAATCCCGAGATCTTTGTTTGAATTAAGATTTTTGGTGGTCACGAGATGTTTAAAGCCAAAAAAAAAGGAACCAAAAACATTTTATGTGACTCAACTGGTCCAACTGTAATCATATGAAGCTTCGAGAACACTATTCTCTGCAAAAAAAAAGTTAAAAGCGACTTTGTTCAACGTCTCGCATGTCAGAACAGGGTGTGTGTTTACTATGGGGAATATTTTGATTTTGTGTTTCGCTCCTGACTCTAATATCAATGTGTGGTGCTGCCATAGTAAAAGTAGTACATATTACTGTACAAAGTAAAAGTGCACCCTGAATACCTGACAAGGAATAAAATACAAAGAATTTTTATAGTTTTTTGGCACACAAAAATGTTCTTGGAGCTTTTTATGATTACAGTTGAATCATTTACTGTTTTGACAACATTTTTTGTTCCTTTTCGGAGGTCAGTTCTTCCTACTTCACTTAAACAATTTAAGATGATTTGACAAATCCAGGATCTTTTAATCTTGATAACTCATCTCAGACTAATTTGGTTCTTCAAGCGAATCAGATTAAAATAACTGGATGAATTGAACAGATTGCTGGCTGTGTTTTAATTGTTGTGAAAGCTGGAGAGAGAAAAAACAGTGTAATAATAGAATCATATGATGATTAATATTCAATTATGTAAACGCCTGACAACGCGTGAGCAAAATAAGATGGTTTGTTAAATATGATACACAAGAGCTGTATTTTTGTGAACTATTTGTACAGGCTTTACACTTTAATGTCTTAAGAAATTAGCTATTTAATTGTACTTTTAGAGGGAAATTTCTTTGGTAATTAACCAATCAAATTTCTTAATTCCATGGCACAAGGCATAACTGCCTATTTTAATCAAATATTGCCTCAAAAAAGCATTTTAATATTTGAGAAGTGTCTCCTGCTGCATCAAATCACCAGCATATCAATCAATGTTGAATAAGCATGATTCCCATAAATTATATAAATATTAGGGCTTTCAATATAATAATAACACGTTTTTTTGTAATTAATCATGATTAATCATGAAAGGCCGTATTTATTACAGAAATAAAAACACATGAATGTAAGTGCCATTTGAATTTCAAAACAATCAATGCCAATAACAAAACAAAAATGATTTTCATGTTGGATTCTAAGTGGACTACAAGAAAAAAATCCAAAATACATGCATTGCAAATATGGAAAATGGAAAATAATAATAATAATAAAGTATTAAATACAAACAATTGTATTCATTGTAAAGTTGTATTGCGAGTTGAGAACATTAAATATAAAGTAGAAACAATTTTGCTTAGTCCTCCGTAACATTGAGCTAGTTGCTAAGACAGTCCAGTCTATTGACATTATCCGAGGACAATGTGGCCAAGGGGTACATCAAAGGCACGTACCAAAGACTATAGACTTCTTACAGGGACTTTGGTCACACCATCTCTAAACATTTAATTCTAATTTAATCTAATTTCATTTCATTTAATTCTAGTCGGTGAGCGACTCCTCAACTTCCTCAGCAATTCATCAACACGCATGATCGCGTTCATCAAATTTGCTTAAACTAAGCATTCTAAAGTATGGCTATATTTTACAAGCAAGGATTCTGACACAGCAACGTGAACCAGACACTTTACAAAAGTTGCGTGTAGGGGGGGAATACGTCAAACTTAATGAAACATTTGAGGGCACATGGAATCACCTTATAGGCAGAGGAATAGGCTGTCTTTGACAGCTTGCAACATCATCTGGCACTTTCACTGAGTACATTTACATGGACACCAATACTCCGATTTTATGATTAAGATACTGATTAAGAGTCTACCATGTAAGCAGCGATTTTTGATTACCTTAAAGGACCAATGCAGAGGTTTTTCTTTCCGTTTGCCATGCAGTATCAAATCACTCTTCCTTACTTCATATTTTCATCCAATAATTGTCACGGGGCATGAACAATATGTTGCAGAATGAAAGTGAACTGCTGAAGTGCAGTTAAAGTCTAAAGACTAAAAATGAAACACCAGAAATTGCATGAAACTCTGGAGGAAACGCTGGATAGCCTGGTGATGCGACATTAATTGTTTTATACTGAAACTTTCCTTCTAAAAGCGCTTCCTTGGTCTTATCCATATTTCTTTGCACGCTAAACACACGTCGGTCACAACAGGAAAAAAAAAAAACTGCAACTGCGTTAATTGCATTAATTTTTTTAACGCGTTAAATATTTTAAATTAATCGCATGCATTAACACGCTAATTTTGAAAGCCCTAATAAATATTAATATCTAATTATATAGTTATTAATGTCTAATGCCCATGTCTATTATCATACACTCTAAAAAACTGTACTAGTGCAGTGCCTTTTCAAAATCTGCATTTGTATCTTAAAGGTACATATTGATATCTTAAAAGCATTACTACCTAAAGTTTACATATTAATCACTAAAAAGTACAAAGATGTTCTTGAAAAGGTGCCACCCCATGACAGTTTTTGTACTTTTATTTCAGAGTGTAGATTGACTGTAAATAAATAAAGTCATTTTTCAAAGAAGGTTTATATTCTGATTTAAAAAAAAATATTTCTACAGTATTGTTATTTTTCTTAATTTAATACATATCACTTTCGCTTGAAATGACATGATCTAATTCTGTTTATAAATAAGCTGCCCTCAAGCGGGTTTGAGCTTACAGACCTGTTGCTATGACAACAACTCATGGATGGGTTTTTAAGAACAAAACTATCCTGGATCATGTCAAATCATCAATAATCAAATCCAGCTAATTGAGTAATCCAAATACAAAGGACTGACCGCTGGACTTTGAACCATTGTTGTCTATGGAGGATGAGGGAGTTCTCCAATTTCACCTACAATCACTTCATTTGTGTTCTGGAGATGAACAAAGTCTCGGGATAGAAACGACGTGAAGTTGAGTAATTAATAACAGAATTTTCATTTCTGGGTGATCTAATTCTTTAAAGTTGCCAAAGATACGTGTGAATCTCAAGTGAAATGAGAAAAGCTAGGCTCTCGTGAAGCTGAAACACACCATGTCATTGATCTGGCCACGATGTCCAGAGAATTTGCGGACAATCCTCCTAGTTTCCACATCCAAAATGTGAATGGTAAAAACATCTAGAGCGATGGCGAGCATCCCACTGTTTGGAAAGAACAAGAATGAACATATTTTAAGAGCTATGAACAATTAATGATTTTCCTGAAGTAAAAGTAATATGATGCATACTTCCTTTATACCATTTTTCCACAGCTGAAACACTTAATGGTTATTTACATTTACTTGTCATGCACACTGTGCGACAGCTTGAGCTGAGGTGACTTAATGTCATAAAGAAATCAATTGATAGTTTTGGTAATAAAATGAATAGAATTTGAAAGCTGAGATTTGGATAGTAACAAAACTATGGAGTCAATGTGGGGCCATATATACTTGCAAAATAAAAGAAAGTTTTGCAAACAAAAAATAAAGTATTGAGCAAAAAAATTAATTAATGCAAATCTCCAAAAATCGCAAATCAAAAAATTATTTTTGAGAAAAAAAAAAAAAAATTTTGCTAATAAAAATAACGAACTGCAATAATTAATATTTTTACAGTACTGTGACGGTTGGGTTTAGGGTTGGGGTGGGCGTTAAAAAATTACATTGGGTAATTTAATAAATAACATAAATAATACTCGGTACAACTACTGTTTTTGGGTTACTGTGACGGTTGGGTTTAGGGTTGGGGTAGGGGTAGAAGATAATAAAATACAATAAATGGGAAATTAAAAAAAAAACATAAATAATTCTCTTTAACTTCCGGCCGCAAATGTATCTGTTCTACCAACAACCGTGAAGAGCGGGGGGTTTGGTTGGGGTTGGGGAGTCGCGGAAGGAAGTGAAAGTGAACAGCTGTCATTAAAGACCATGACTCCTTGTGTCAGTGTGAGTCTGAACAGCCACGCTGCATTGGGCCGCGTCGTGTCACGTCGCAGCCCTAATCCTTCCCAATACCAATCTTTTTCTGAATTAAACGGTGAATTTGATATTGACAATAAAGATTTTTACATGTACCTACAACTTAGACACCTGATAAATGATTTCCTTGCAAAGGGTCATATTTCACTGGAATTATCTAAATTAGAAAACATTCTAGAGAATACCTCAATGTTAAAGGGAAAGTTATTTGAGATATATGCAATCTTAAGAGACCAAGCTGATTCTTCTTTAATTTCATTAAACAATGTATGGGGAAAAAGACCTTGTAATTTTGATGACGATCAGTGGGATGTTGTATACAAATGTGAACCTTTTTCATTTTCTAGTAACAAGTAGGGATGTGCACGATCATTCGATTAATCGATTAATCGAACGCATCAGCGACGATCGAGCATGAAAACGATGATCGATTGGCTCTAAAATTAAATTACTTTAAATCTTTCTGATTGGTTATGCTGGTATTTGGACGGTAGTTTGATATTTGATTGGTTATGGCTGCAGGGAGTTGCGGTCCAGAGAGACCTGAGCGCAGATGGAGTATAGGGGGTCACACACCATAAAGCGCCGCGTCGCGCCACGCAGCGCATTTCAGAATTCTAAACGTAGGTTTCAGGGTACACAGCGGTGCCCAGCCACGACTCAGGACACTTCATATTACTGCCGCGCCACAGAGCGCCATCTGAATAGTTTCATTTTAAATACCATGCGAATGTGCGCGTCTGGTGTGTGATGCTTTCAGCTGTCATGTGCGCGCCGTGTCAGACAATCTTTTCGGCGAGGACTAGTCTATGGCACGAGTGATGATGTTTCACCGGATGACACCAAAATCGAAAGCTACTTCATGGAGCCATGCATCTCTCTAAACCCGGATCCTTTATTGTGGTGCAAGTAAATGAGTCTCGATCTGCAAGGCTAAGCACACTTGCCCAGTGGTACCTGGCTGTTCCTGCAACTTCTCTGCCTTCTGAGCGCCTTTTTTCCACCGCCGTCTAATTGAAAATAAACTTCGCACTCGGCTTTCATCGGAGCATGTAGACCGACTGATCTTTTTGAAAAAAACATGTAGTCCTTCCTTGTGTTAAGTTTTATTAGCCATGCATGATAAAATAGTCAGGCTGTTTTTCTTTTAAGTTTAAGCAGCATAGTTAAATTAGTCCGGCTTTATTTTATTTAGCCTACCTCCACTGACTGATCACTTTGAAAGAAATGTTATTTTACCCAATCTTTAATTTTTATAGATGTGGTAAAAAATATTCAGGCTATTTTTATTTTAAGTTTACGCAGCCAAATTATGCTAGCTTCTAATTTTAGTTAGGCTATGTGCTAGAGATGCGCGGATCAGCTGAAATGCCACCCGAATCCGCTCCTTCATTCTAATCATCCGCTCGCCACCCGCCCACACATTTTATTTTATTTTATATTTGGATATATCCACTCCCGAGCCCGCACCCGATCGACATAATAATTCTAATTCTTTGTTTTAAGCATGATGATAGGTTACTGTGGATCGTTCGTTATTAACAGCAGATTCAGCTTTTACATATGGAAAAAGATAACAAAAACGGCGTCACTTCAGCCTAAACAGCAGCTATGTTATGTTATGTTTATAGGCTATGTTATGTTTACTTGGTCTTTTTCTTTGCGCTGTGCTTGGGCGTCTCATCTTCACATTCTGCGAAGTCCACTCTCTGTTTTTTGCTGGTCAACTGCTATGACCCACCCGCAATTAATCGTAATGTATTTTTTTATTACCCGACCCGCGGATTATCTGCAGCGCCCGCGGATAGCCTATACCGCCATCCGCGCATCACTGTGCTACTTAACAGCCGTTTGGTTAAGTTTTGGTGAAACTTTATTTTTGCAAACCTTTTACAAAAAAAAAAAAAACCTTTTTGATCCACATCTGTTGTGATGCTGCTGAAGTAAAATATTGTTTTGGTAAAAATGTCAGTTGAATAAAATAACTGAAATGCAGAGTATCATGTGTGTTTTTATTGTTGTTGTCAACAATATAGAAAAGGTAGATTATAGTTTTAAAAACGGATGCAAAATATTTATAGTAATAATAAGACACATATTGAAGGGGATAATACTGTAAAATAACTTTGGTTTCTTTTTTCTGCGCGGCTTCAGTTGCCGTTGTTTTAAAGCGCCCTGCGCACCGCATCCACTTTCTGGTTGGCATGTAGTTCAAGCTCACATGCATTTTGTGTAGATAAACACAATTTGTAATATAATATTTTCATATTGTGTCTCTAGGCTTTATGATTATTTAATTTACAATGCCTCATGTAGAAAACCTACATGCTTCACGTCAGTGGCGGTTCGAATGGCACCCTGGGCGAACCACCTGCTTTTAGAAATGTACTTAGAAATAAAATTATTATTATTATTATTATTATTATTATTATTATTGTACAATTATTATTATAAATAAATAACAGAAATCAATCCAAAATGTAACTGGAAAAAATGTAGACACAGCTGGAGTGATAAGCTAAGAAGCTAAGATCGCAAAAAATCTTTTGCTTGAATATTAAAGTAAATTCTATAAAATACAAAGAATATATATTTTATGTAATTATCTGTAGTCTTAGACCCGACTCATGGCTGAGAATTAATGTTATTAAGTCTTACCTCCCTGATTCATCATCTCTGCTTTCTGCTTCATAGCCATATAGTCAAAATAAGATCATCATCATATAATTACTTTAGTTTTGTCAACTTGCAAAGCTCGCTGCGCGCCGACACCTCTGCATTAAAGTTACTCCGGTTTCACAGTACATAAGCGGCGTGTATTTTACCGGCGTGCTTGTAGCCTAAACAACCGGTAGGCCTATTCACACCGGGTGCAGAGCAGCGCGTGAGGCGCGCGGGAATGGTTTTCTGCACGCACGCATGCATGCATCAGTTTGCTTTCACCACCTTTGTTTCGGTTGCACATAGACAATAACAAACTTGCACATGCAAAATACGCCAAATATGAATGGCCTCTAACGTCTTTATTCTGGGATTACTACTTTAAATTAATACACTTAATACACAGTAAATCGTAACTCAAAGCTTGTACTGGGGCTCGTTTTTTTCGCACCGTCTCCCCGTGCCACCCAGATGCCGCTATGGGCATCGACCATATTGCCCATGACTAAATACGCCACATGTTACACTTCTTTAAATGTTTACTGTGTTAACCAATATTGATGGGGATTTTTAATAACCCAACAGCGTTGATTTAATTGTTTTCTGAATCCTGTCATAGTTTTATCAACAACATTTTTAACAGGGCTTTATAAATAAATATATATATATATATATATATATATATATATATATATTTATATATTAATTGAATGTTATTTAATTGTCGCTATGAGGCACACACGGCCCGCCTCTCGATTAAGCCCCGCCCCTATGACGCACACACGCCCCGCCTCTTGATTAAGCCCCGCCCCGATTAATCGAGTACTCGTTTGTCAAACCTGTGGATTAATCGAAATGAAGAATGGTCAGAAATGCCCATCCCTAGTAACAAGATAATTGAACAAAATTATAAATTTATACGAAGAATATATTTGACCCCAGTTCGCCTCAGTAGGATATATGCCGGTGCATTGCCTTTATGTAACCGATGTAAGAAACATAAGGGCACCATTATGCATATTTTTTGGAACTGTAAAAAAACTCAATGAGTTTTGGGATTCTGTACATCAGTTTTCTGTAATGGTTCTGGGAAAGAAATATCACAAGACTCCTTTACTATATAGCATTTTGTGGTGGACTTGAATGAGGTATCAGACCCTTTTTTTAACCAAAAGGGTAGGTCTGATTTCTTATGTATCTAGGAAATGTATTCTGTTAAACTGGAAACAATTTGAATTTAAATTGTTTAAAAATACCATAAATGACACACTGCATTTGGAATATTTAACATATAGTTTAAAAAACAAAACACACATATTTTTAGAAACCTGGAATATTTTTATGGATCCTTTATGAACCCTTTGACCTGTGCCTACATAATACTCTTTGCTATCACACTGACCATTCATAAGCTGTTATTTGATTCCCGTTTTAATCTTGTAACATAAACTAGTTTTGTTAATGTATATGTTTTTATATTTATATATTCTGATGCTACTTAATGCTGAATATTCTTTTTGTCAATTGTGCTGTTTGTTATATTGTAAAATGATAAATAAATAATAAAAAAAGAACTGCAAATAAAAATCAAGCAGTGAAAAAAAATATATATACTTGCATTAAAAAAAATATGTATATTTGCAAATTATTTTTATAGCATTGCCTTTACACAACCTGTCCAGTCAATTGCAATGCTCATTTTGATTAGCTTTTTAGTCAACCGTGAGTTTGTGATGTCGTTTTCACTTTGCACGTTCACTTTGACAGGGAGGCGGAGTCAAGGGAATTTGGGCATTTACGGCAGGCCCAGACCTACTGGGCTGTAAGGCTACAGTGAAACTGTCTCCAGGTGATGGCGGCGCTTAAATGGAAGCAGGTCCAGGCCAGCCGTGAACACCCAAGTTCCCTTGACTCCGCCCCCTTGTCAAATCAGAGCCACAAACAGCCTCGTAAACTCACGGTTGACTAAAAAGCAAATCAAAATGAGCATTGCAATTGACTGGACGAGTTTTGTAAAAGCATATATATATATATATATATATATATATATATATATATATATATATATATATATATATATATATATATATATATATATATATATATATTTTTTTTTTTTTTTTTTGTTCACTGCTTGGTTTTTTTTGCAGTTCTTTTTTAGTTTGGATCGTTGGATAGTTTCATTTTTATTTACACTTTGCAATTTTTGTAGATTTAAATTTATTAATGTATTTTTGCTCAATACTTTATTTTTTTGTTTGCAAAACTTTCTTTTATTTTGCAAGAATTTATTTTCAACCAAACATGTGACCCAGCACAACAAAACTGGTCATAAGTGTATGTTTTTTAAAAACTCGGATTTATACATAACCTGAGTGCTGTTTAAATAAGCTTTTCATTGATGTAGTTTGTTAAGACACGACAATATTTGGTTAAGACAAAACATTTTTAAAATCTCGAATCTGAGGTTTCAAAAAATAAATACTGAGCAAAATGGCCATTAAAGTTGTTCAAATTACCAATCAAACAATTTTTGTTTTAGAAAATATCACCAATATCTTCCTGGAACACAATCTTTACTTAATATTCTAATGATTTTGGGCATAAAAGAAAGATCATTAATTTTGATCCATACATACATTTGATTTGGCTACTGCAAAAAAAAAAAAAAAAAAAAAAAAAAAAAACATACCCATCTTACATAAGACTTTACAAAATAAATAAGACAAATATAAGGTTTTGCAGTCCGAGATCACATATTTGGGATTACCAATGATTTGGTAAATTACTAATAATACTGCAAAACAAATAAAGATGTGATCTATTACCTGTCCCTGTGAAGCAGAGATGATGCCGGGGCAGCAGGTAAATTGTGAGTATGTAAGTGCTCCTTTGATTTGAACTTCCAGATTTTCAGAAGATGGTCTGCTCCCACACTAAAAGTCAACTGGTTTAAAGCATCCACAGCAACTCCACGCACAGGCCCTTCATGTGCTGCACACAAACAAAAAACTCCATTGAAATCAAAATTGGCATTTCTTTCACCCCTGATATTCAGTATGGTAACTTACCCTTGTCCTTTCCATAATGCCCTCGATGAAGACCAGACTGCATGTTGTACACGTCGATGTGTCCCGAAGACAGTGCAATCACAGCAAAGTTCCCACAAGAGCTGATATCCACAGCCTGGACAACCAAATTGACAAAATCCGATCAAAAGTCTGCTATAAAGCTATATGATAATGTAAACTAGCATCACATCTTGAAACCTACAGTTGCGTGGACATTGAGGCTACGGTTCCTGTTGAATCGTTCAGGCTCCAGTTTGTGCGCACCCATTGAACCCTTCTGGTAGTTCCATGATGTTGTCATAAGAAAGCCACGGTGGCATGCAATAATGCCATCCCAGTCACTCTGACGTGCCGTTTCTACACACAATAACATCAGTAGGCAAGAATATTAGCAACAACAAACAAAGTTACAACTTTAATATTCTTGCTTTATTGAGTTATTTATAAGGTAAACACATCCACCTTTTTCCTGTGCCTCGTGCTTTTCCCAGTGCTAATGTGTGAATTATGGGAATCGTTTCCATTAAAATGTATTTCCATTTCTGCAACAGTAGTGCATTATAAATGGTTGGTTGAAACCTAAAATAAGTGTGATTGAAATCACAAATTTGTTGTGATCTATGATAATCGTGCCACACACATTTCTCTGGCTCAGCACCAGCCCTTGTGGTAAAGCAGATCTGAATTTAGCAGCTGATTACACAACGTGCTGAACATTTAAAATCACACAATGTGAATGTTCACTTCAGCCTAGAGTGACCACACTGGTGCAGTAACTGTTCAAGGGTTAATGGCCAACTGCACAGAAGAGAATGTTTGTAGTACATACAAGTGCAGAATAACAACATGTCAACTGAAAGTCACATGAATTCCAACAAAACTGTTCACACTGCAGTCACATTGCAAAACATCTGTATTAGGGCTGCACAACATTGTTATGGCAATAATAGTATATATACACATCTCAGGCATGCGTGATAAATTTGATCTAAAATTTGTTGTTTATTTAAATTTGACCAATTACATGGGGCCTTGCTATCTTCATCCCCGCCTCCCTAGTAGTTGCTGTTTTGCTATTGGCTGGAGCGACCCAAAGGTGAACCTATAGCTGAAAATAAATACTAATGGCAGGAGTCAAGACAAGAGAAGAAAATGACAACAGCCAATCAGAGTCAGAATATCTGCTGAGGATTTCACCCAATCACGGTGTTTTAAAGACTAAATGTTTGCACCTTCACGGTCTTTAGTCTGAATTAGAATGAACATTTTTTTAGAGAAATGTTATTTAGGGGTGTGACGAGACGCTTACTCCACGAGACGAGACACGAGATTGAGTTTACAAGAACGAGACGAGATTTTTTACCCTATTTTTAGGAAATCTTCAATAATGAAATAGAAAATAGTCTTTTATGCAACTAAAAAAATAAATCACAAAATGCAAATCTATTTAGTTGCTTTTTAAAAAATCAACTTGTAATGGATGTTATTTTACTTCTATTTTAATGAATTCTATGCAGTAAAGGACATGCAAACACTGCAAAATATTTTGCTCATAGCCTATGTGAATAGAAAATAGTCCTTTTGTTTATAATTTTGAATATTAGCAAAATATTTGCTAATATATGATTGGAAAATTGATTTTTATTCAATTAGAAAAAATGTTTTTAAAAAAATATATCACAAAATGCAAAACAATTTAGGTCCTTAAAAAAATAATAATGAATGTTATTTTATTTCTATTTAAACTAATTCTATGTAGTAAAGGACATGCAAACACTGCTAAATATTCAGCTATAAACTCTACTAACACCGTACAGTTTCACATGAGAAATCAAACTTCTTTCCACAAACTGAACTTTAAAAAAAATTATGTTATTTTTGGTATTTCATTTTTAAGTTTCACTTTCATTCAGCAAGATTTCATTCATGCCCCCGGGACAACTTCTGAGCTACTAGACGCGACTATAAAGTAAGGACTGATAGGAGAGTGTTGCTTTAATGTAGTTTGATACCGCACGTGGCACGCCGCATGAAAACGTTTCCCGGACAGCATAACGTGTGCTCGGTGATAATGATGAGTCTCCAGGAGTTCATTTAGTGAGTGTGTGTGTGTGTGTGTGTGTGTGTGCAGAGAATAGTGTCAAACAGCCGTGTGCATATGTCCTGTCGCAAAATGCGGCTAAAAGTCCTTCACGATGTTAGTAGTTTGATTACGGCCTGCACTGCACTTCAATAATAAAATAGCAATACTCCACATGTCTTAATCACATTTGTGTTTACGACAATTATGACTAACACCATATCTGAAGTGCTATTCCATTGCATGGATACAAACCATGATGTGTGTAGCTACAGCTGTAGCCTCTGTTGGACGCGGCAGCCGCTGAACTCCAGAAAAAAAAGTGTTTACGTCACACCCGTCCGCCCAACCAAGTGACATGCGCAACTCGGAGGCCAGCTTGGGTTGCCAGGTGTGTGCAAAGCACTTGTCCCACAAATCCAATGCTGTCTCCAATCTTCATTGCTAAATTCACCCTCATGCTCCATCCTAACATCACAACTCACGAGACAACTTTTCACCTCGACAAGAAATCTCTTTAATCTTTGATCTTGTCACACCCCAAGTGTTATTGAATATTCAACAACAATATCGCATATTTTTCCAGTCTCGTGCAACCCTACTCTGTTTGGGATTTACACGACATACGTAAGTGGCACAAATCGTAAACTGAAAAGATCAGATTTCATGGTTTGTACTGTTCATACTGTCATGACAAAAACAGATCTGAGTCACATACAGCCTAAAAGAAAATCTGATTTAGGCCACATTTCTTTGCGAATGGTATGGGTGAATATAACCTAAATGACAACAAAGTCTACAGTAAACTTAATTCAGAATAAAATAATGAAATCAAACCTGAAGCAAACGTTGTGATGGATGGAAGTTTCGCTGTGTCATACTTCACGCCTTTCTTTTTAGCTTTTGTTTTGTTGAGAGTTCCTGTTGGTAGAAGCAAATATTAGGAAAAGAAACACACCGCAATTATTATTAAAATATAAACAATATGACATCCATAAACAAACAGCCAAAATGAAACATTACATGTAAAAAGTACTTATTTTGTGATGCTGTTAGTTTAAAAAAGGAGTTACAGATTAATTTGATATGCACATAAAAAGGACATGCCAAGTGGTTCTTACCATGCCCCAAACTCTTGTTAAACCTTTCATGAACGGTCGAAAATGACTGCAAAGTACCATCTTGACCTATTACAAAAAGAAAACCCATTATGCCCAAACACACTTGATGTGGATGTCTGCAATATCTCTGCAATACTGCACTCAAGTCAAGTCTTGTCATTTTTATTTAGATAAACAGCTTTACAGTATCAAACATGGAAAAAACTAGGGATGCACCGATATGTTTTTTTGGCCGATATTGATAACAGATAACTCTTAAGATTTGGAGGCTGATAACCGATATACTATAGCCGATAAATATCAATTTTAAAATGTTATATTTTTATACAGTGAAAAACTGACTTTGTTTTAAAAACTTTATAAAAGTTTGAACTGATATTATGAACTGAATAGCCTACTCAAAGCAAAAAACAATACTTTTAAAATTGCAAGGTGATTATATAGACCTATATTATAGCCTATATACTTCCTTTCCTCTCGAGGCCTGATGCTGAAAGACTTGTCCATGCTTTTATCGCGTCTCGTTTGGATTTTTGCAATTCTCTGTTAAGCTAATTATACGAGCTAACTATCTTAAGATTTTACAATACATCCAAAATTCTGCTGCGCGTGTGTTGACACATACATCATCTAGGTCTCTCCTCTTGGCTGTTAAAGCGATACTTGTGGATCAAGACACAAGCATGCCTATGGTGCGAATTTTCTCCAAAGTGTCTATTACAGATTACCTGTGATAACCGCGTATTATGCACATATAGACTGTAACCGCGGCTGTTTTCCCGCATCACTCATAGGTGAACAGAGCTTTCATTTCTAAAGCCAATAGCAGCCCTTTCTGTTGAGCGGGTGAAGACAACGACCAATCATAGGGGTGTTGACAGCGCTCAAAAAGTTTTTTTTTAATAAGTTGTTGACATTTTAAGACGTTTTATTTAAAAACAAAAATGTCACACAGGTACTGTTTGCTATGGAATGCAAAAACTTGGAAGCTCAATATCTCAAAATCATTAAGAACGCAGATAGAACCTAATAATTCCAAGGTGACGAATTGTATGACAAATAATATAGAAATATTAATATATTTATAGATTTTCATTTTAAAAATGTCTTGTGTTGCGATGGAAAGCATCGTCAATGCACCGTGATGCACCGAGATATCAAATAAAACCGAATCGATGACATAATAATCGTAACCGAACCAAAATATGACACCAGTATAGGTTCAGACCCCTAGCTGTTTGCACATGTACATTTTTTCCTAAGGCGATTTAAACCAAAATACACAATTACACTCTATCAAACATATCTGAATAATAAGGAATATGGTTACTTATGGAGTTATTAACGCACAATAATAGCACAAAAAGAAAGGACGGACTTTGAAGGAATAAACCATGGGAGAAAAACTTTGTTATAGTGTAGTGGACAAGTCTGAACAAGTTCGACCCACGTTTGCGCGAGGCAGGTAGTTCTGTACAATTACATAATCTATCAGCTTAAAGATATCGGCCTAATTTTGACATTGGATTGTTAATGATAACGTTAAAAATAGCATTTATCGGCCGATAATGATATGGTCACCAATATATTATGCATCCCTAGAAAAAACTGTTAGTGTTGCTTTCATTTATAGTAAATGTTGATGTCTTTTCGAGAGAGCTCACAACTGCAAGCTGTATTGAAGCGAATTCTTAAAGTCTTGAAGCAAATTTCAAACAAATTTCGCATTGGACTAATTTTATTTGAAATGACATCACAGCAGTTCATTCATTGATTGAATAATGTAATCTTCATAATGTATCAGCTACGAAAGTACCTGCGCTAAGTATGTTCAAGCCACTTTGATCATAGTGGCGAATTTTTGTTGGTGGCGCGCTGTGTCCCATCCTCTGTCTCAGCAGACGACCATCTCCACCGGCAACGTCAAAAATCCACACCTACGACACATAAGGTATTGTTAACAAGCGTTCTTTCACATAACCCACATTCTTAATATTTTGCATTAGCAGAAAAACAAGGCAATACACACCCGTATTGCGTTGTCTGCTCCGTTGGTGATCAAAAGGGGTTCATTTTGAAGAAACGTGAGGCCAGCGATCGCGGTTGTATGAGCATCTCGCATTTGACTGACTAGCTTCTTCTCCTCTAAATCCCACAGTCCAATGTGTCCAATAGGACTTCCAGATGCCATTATTGGATGTCCATCTGTGACACAAAGACAATTTAAGTGCAATATAATCATTTGAAGAGTATAGCGTCGATGTTATGGGTAATATATTACCTGTCCTGAAGGATAAAGCTGTGACTGGACCCCAGTCTTGTTGGAACTTCATCAGTGTTTCGTCAAATTTGATATTGTGAATGATGATCTGGCCAGACGCTAAACCCACACCAACAACATCCACAGCTGGAGTCTGACAGAATAAATAATAACATTGATCTATTAAAGTAGGTAAGGTTATTATTATGTTGTTTCACTTTGAAAAATGTGTGAGAGCATCCCTTTGAATTAGACACAACATACTGAAGATACTTCAAAGTTCTTTTTGTTTTTTACAGCTTTAGGAAATTTTGATTATGTCTAGATCTCAAATGAACACGGGTAAAGAATTGAAATGAAGTGTTGAGACCAACCTGCTGAAGAACAGTAACAGCAGCTGCCCATCCAGAAAATGTGAACAGGAGTTTGCTGGATTAACAGAAGAAGATGTTTTTTTACTAACAATATTTTCTATACTACATTATAAGTAAGAATAAAGAAATAGCACAATTACAATCTGAAAGTTTGTCAGGAAAAGTCCAGGTAATTTTTTTCATCTGATTAAAAACACAAAATATTAGAAATTCTAAAATCTGACATTATTGGGTGGTTTTCCTGATAATTACGTATATTGCTCCTCTCTTCTAACATGTTCATTATTGTAATGTGGAAAAGGAATATGCATTTAACTGACAAAAACGGTCAATGAAGAAAATATTAATAGCCCTCCTATGTGTCTTTTTCAAATATTTCCGAAGTGATATTTAATGGAGCAAGGACATTTTCACAATACAGTGGTCCCTCGCTATACAGTAATGCAGTCCACTTTTTGTAGTCTCGCAGTTTCTCAGATTTTTTTTATGCAATTTGACATGCTTTTTTTTGCATTGTCTTCTGCGTCCTAATTGGCTGTAGACCAGGGATATCAAACTCAATTCCTGGAGGGCCGCAGCCCTGCACAGTTTAGTTCCAACCCTGCTTCAACACACTTAAGCCGAAGTCACACTAGAGTTTGAGTTTGCGAAATTCTGTCGTACGGCGCTGTGAAAAGGGGCGGGATTAAACAAGATGATTAGGCATTAAAAAAAGTGAGCGATTGCTCCATGTTTTAAATTTCTGTCCAGAGAGGTCAATCCTGGATTGGTCTCACGCAGTCAAGTGATGCGATTTCGCACGTCAGAGTTCACCAAGCTTGAACTTTGCACTGCAGCAACCTGCGAAACTCGACGCATGACCCTGCATTTCCGGTCTGACGCATTCGAGTGCGTATAAATGGAAGTCTATCGGGAGTAAAGTCCAGTGTGACCGCGGCTTTACTGGTAGGTCTCAAACAAGCCTGAAGGACTCAATTAGTTTGATCAGGTGTGTTTAATTAGGGTTGGAACTAAACTGTGCAGGGCTGCGGCCCTCCAAGAATTGAGTTTGACATCCCTGCTGTAGACCATTGTCAATCAATTTCCTCCGTGTCTCCTGTACAGTACAGAATGCGTTCAGCTTGCCATATTAACAAAAATATTCGATCACTAGCAGTTCCAACAAGGATGCAAAAAGGGTTGTAACTGTCCGCAGTTAGACCATCGTAAAGGGGGTCGCAAACTGGATCTGCCGCACCATGCATTTTAGAATTGTAAACATAGGTTTATTTCAGGGTACACACAGTCAGCGGCTGTCTATGGTACCCAGCTATGACTCAGGACTCTGTTCATATTTCTGCCGCACCACAGAGCACCATCTGAATAATTTCATTTTAAATAACATGCAAATGTGCGCGTCTGGTAGGGCTGGGCGATTTGGCTTAAAATCAAAATATCGATTGAATTGAACATTTTAACTCGATTACGATTAATGTAATTTTATTTATTTATTTTATTGCTTGCCCACATAGTTCACTAATAAATGTGCTCACATATTACAAGTTAGCGATTTCTGAATGTGCATTACTTGATTTTAAAATAATTGAAGGAAACACACAATCTACTAACTATGATTATTTATTGAACATCAACACTGAACAACTGAGATTAAAACACACATTGTCTAAAACCAACAGTATCTTTTTTCTTATAAAAATTGAAAATAAATAACTTGCACATTTGGAAACAAAATAAATTATTTTCAAAGTTTTTTATATTAAAAGTAGAAAATAAGCAGTATTTCTTCTAAATAGAATAACTCTTAAATAATATTTTAAACAGTGCATTTCTTGAATCTTCTGTAAACAAATATTTTAATGTAAATAATAATTTTATTTTAATAGAAAATATGCCGCCTCAAGGCATCTCTGGCGCAGCTTCCAATCATCATCAATGTAGTGCAAAGTAAATTTTTTGAGAGGTGTGCTGATATGAGAGCTTGCGAAGGCTGCGCCGGACCATACCTGTGCATTCGACACAGAAGTACAAATCAGCCTTAATAGAGCAGGGTCATCTGACTCCGCACATGGTAGGGAAAGTAATTGAAAAAATTGACCTAAACACATTAGATCGATTTTAGGTTCTAAACATCAATTTCGATTACTTTTCAATTAATCGTCTAACCCTAGCGTTCAGTGTGTGTTACTTCCAACTGTCATGTGCGATGCGCATCCAATGTGCGACCCACTTAAGGATGGAGTTTGCTTTAGTCTTGTGGAAGGAACATTACGCTGAATGCCAACATTATCTGCGCAAAAGCTAAAAAGCATTATGAACCTTTTGCTGACAGCGATGAATGTTTGTGCCTGACAACAGGTTTTGATATTTGGTTTCATTTTATAATACTGGACTTATTTTTCTACGAAAGTCTGAACTTTGAGAGTGTTTAAATAAAAGGGAAAAGTGTGGATATGTTAATGCCTGTCTAAGAAAAGTGTTTAGTGAGGGGTTTTACAGCCTTAAAACATCTAGAATAATTGTAAAAAATGAAGCTGACTACTTCGCAGATTCGCCTACTTCGCTTATTGCAGATTATTTTTAGAAAGTAACTCCGGCGAAAACAAGGGACCACTGTATTTCCAAGTTAAGTGTGAATATTTTTTTTTTCCGGAGATTTTATTTATTCTTTTAGTTTGGCTGAAATAAAAGCATGCTTTTTTACTGGCCACATAACAAACAACTGTCTAATTAACCCAACTTGTTAAGCCTTTAAAATGCACTTACTGCTGAATACTAGTTTCTTGCAAAATAAATATAACAATATTATGTACTGGCATCATGGCAAAAACAAAAAAATGAGTTTTTAGAAATTAATTTATTAAAACTATTTACTCATTTTATTTTTGAAATATTTATAAAATAATGAAGATTTTACCGAAATGCTAATAATTTTGACTTCAACTGCATATACAGTTTAAACTTTGAGATTCAAACCGTACAAAACTGCACAAAATGCTAAAAATAAAAAAATTCTACAAGATACTCAACTATCCAAAATGTATAATATTTTAAGCAACACCATTTTAGTTTAATAAGTCAGCTTCATATCATTAAACCATAAAACAAACTTTCAGGAATCCTTAAAGGTGCAGTAGGTGATCTGCTAAAATGTTAACCGGTTAGCATAATATCTTTAAAACACATATTTCAGAGTAGCACCGAAGAGCATAAAATCACCAAGAAGCGACACTCTAGCGCGATTGGCGGCCATTTTGGAATGAAAATTCCAATAGATCAACAGCATATTACAAGTCTGTAAAATAAACTATTAAAAGTCCTGATGATTGTGATAGTAAGTGTTGTATTGTCGTCGTTCAGGTTGTATCTTAGCTTTAATGTGCTTTTTAAATAAATAAATAAAAAACAAAGCAGCTGCTTGCCATCGCGACAGCAATAAGATCCAATGGACAGCCGACCGCTTTCAATCCGGAATCCGGGGCTGTTGCTGGGCGCTGCTGTTGCAATGGAACGGTCTATTGAGTGTCGCCTCTTGGTCATTCTAAGCTCTTTGGTAGCATGGTAAACAATATAGGGGCTGTATCACAGGTTGTCATTGTTCAAAAATGAACCAATGTGAATATAAAAGCAACTTGACCTCAGTAAAGCAGGCTAGACGGAATAGCGCTATTTACTTCTGTTTTGTTGTTAAACTAAATAAAAATCTCCATTATCGATGCTGTAAAAGGTCCCTTATGAAATTTAAAAAAGTCACATTAATCGCTCACCTGATTTCAGTGGCTGAACAACACTTCTGTGCATATAATGCATTCATAAAACAACACAATCTACATAAGCTTTGTGAGACTAAAATGTTTTAAATAGATAGCAATTCCTGTCTAAAAGAAATACTTCAGCTATGGTGTCATGCTTCCTCTAGCGTGCAAAAGTAACTCCAATATTGATTCAGGTTTCAAAAAGTTTTGATTTAGTACTTAATTTTACTGCTGTCTCTCATGTGCACATGCACGTGCCAATGGCAGATCTGCGTGAACAGAGATGCGCCGTTGTACAAATTTACATTTGCTGACAGACACTTTTGGCTACTTATCAGAGTTATGGGAATTGTCGGCCCGACTATATTTAATTATATGAACATTTTTTTGTCTTATGCCTAACCCAGAATATAAAAATACATATAAAATACATTTAGATCATTTACTTTAAACATTACTATTGGAATGTGAAAGGCCTTTCAACCAGCACAGCAAAAAATCTTTCTGAAGACAATCACCCACTGCACCTTTAATATCACAAGCCACATTCAGCGTTCACTAGTCTAGAAGTGCATACTTTGATTTGATGTTCCATAACTGAAGACTCCCTTGACTGCTTCCAAACAGGATTTTGTTCAGGTAGGTGCTCGGATGCATCAAAGCGGAGACCTCAAAAGAAGCTTTGTCATAAGAAATCTGTAGATATGTGTCTGGAAGGATGACAGAACATAATACATGCACTGTAAAAACAAATCAATTAAAGAAATCAATTTAAATAAAGAAATACAAAAACCAACCCTCAGACTCCACATCCCAAATGATAACCATATTATCCTTATCAACAGAGATCAAATGATCTCCAAAAGGCAGCAGCAAATGCACATCAGCTTGGTGACCGGTGTATGTGTGAACAACCTGAATGGAAACAACAGCAGAAAAATGACCATTACTTCTGGCTTATTCTTATTTTCAATTCACTCCAGTGTTACGCTGAGAACTGTGTATCTATTTATACCTTACCTCTCTGCTTCTAGCAAAAGCGGAGATAAGTTTTCCATGTGCTGCATAGACAAGCATACAATCTGCTGCCACGGATGAAATATCTTCTGGGAGGGCATTACCTGAACAGGTGGTTAGTACAAATGTTGAAGTTCACAACGATTTGATCGTGTAATGTAAATACACTATGGTTAGATTATTGTAAAATTAATGTACTGAATTCTACTTACTGACTGCAACGATTCCAAGCTTCTTTACCTGACAGAAAAAAACAAACATGGGTTCAGTTTATAGTGAACTGACATTATGTATGGAGGACCAGGAGTGCCGGTCAGAAATGAAATGAAGAATCAAATTATCAATTTAATAATTGAAGCATTAAAATGTGTATAAATAAATCACAATTGAAACGGACGATGAGTATGTTTACATGGACACCGATAATCCAATTTTAATCCGATTAAGACAATAGTCTGATTAAGAGTCCACCATGTAAACAGCGATTTTTGATTAATCCGATTAAGGTCATAATTAAACTAAACAAAAATGGAATTAAGACATGTGGAGTATGCTGATATTAGTCGCATTATGAAAGTGCGGTACAGACATATAAATACCGCAATCAAACTATTATCATCATGTAGGAATTTTCACCACGTTTGGCAACATGATATTCCATACACACATGGCTGTGCACCTACCGAGTCAGTGAAGGACCACAGACACCTGCATCGTGAAATGCAGAGGCTTTTTTTCTTTCCATTCAGCGCGCGTTATCAAATTCTATTAAAACAACACTCTTCGACCAGTCCGTGCATCCAATACCTCAGTTGGTCACGCTGGGTCTGTCTTGAACGATTGGTTCATTTTGAACGAATCTTTTATATGACTTGAGAATGTCGAGTCCTCTCAGAGAGTGATTTGTTCATACGCGCATTTCTCCAGTACTCGGTTTTGAGTCTCTTTACATACTGTCACATGATGAACGAATGACTCAAAAACTCGAAGACTCAAAAAGTGAACTAATCATGGGTGGTTCCGGCTCATAACCATTAGTCAAGCTTTTTTTTTTTTGTTTTTTACAATTATTTGATCTATTTATTTTATTTTTATTTTTTAAAACAGTTAACAATAGATTGCAGAAACGTAGAACCTTAGAAAAAACGGAGATGTTGTTACAATCTGCATAACACATTTTAAAGAAGAGAAAAAATTAAATTAATAAAAACATATCGTTTAAATGAAGTAAAAAAAAATTAAAATTATATAAGGTTATACATTGAAAGGCGTTTTTTTTTTTTTTTTTTTAGTCAAGCTTATATGGGACAGTTAGTGTCAGGTGAACGAACGACTCAAATTTGAAGACATGCCAGAAGAGGTGAGCAGAGCTAATCATAGATAAAACACCAGGTAAACAATGAAGGATTATTTTCTCTTTCTTAGTAGCATTGCATTGTACAGTGGGGTTCTAGTTATGACTTGTAGTGTGATCATATTTTGGGCTAGTTGTAGATGTGTTTGGAAGCATCACATAACATTTTAATGTTATTTTGGCAAATTGAACGAAATAACTTGAAAAAAGATTTGTTCATCTTGAACGAGACTCAAAGGTCCGGTGCCAATATCTCCGATACCAGCTTTGTATATTTTAGAATCGATTATCTTATCAAAATATCGATATTTCAATAATTTGGAGCGAATATGTATACAACGGAAAGTAACCACAATTACCCTAGTTTATCTGAATAATGCCAACTTTGTCAGAACTATTTGTTCTTCAGCCTGCCAAGTCATATGCGTATGCGTAATATGGCACTGTACAACTGCAGAGCACGCTAGCTAGCCACTCAGTCCGCTAGCACATGTTGTTCAGTCACGCTGTCATTGGATATGCGTGACCGCAAGCGAAGTATGTGTGGAGCTACTTCACTTCCATAAACTCAAACGATGCGGTTTGTGACACGTGTAACAAAAACAGTGAGGTACTGTTGTAATACCACAAACCTAATCAAACATCTACATAGAAATCACTAAACAGAATATGACAACGTCACGACTAGGCGGTCAGAAGAGGAGGAAAGGAGAGGCACAGGTGCTGCTAGGGCGAGACAGACATCGCTTTCAGAGTCCTTAGGTGCAGCAGGCAGGCACTATCCAGGTACAGAGGGAGAAAATGTGGTGATGTAACTGTATTTTGGGGGCTTGGGTTTTTTGTGACAATGATAAAACAACGAAAAAAGGTTTAAAAAGACTTTCAGGAGAACCGGATTAACATGTCACTAAACGTAGAAGTGTGAATGTTTTGTTCAGGCAGACGTTTTAAGATATACATGCTCAGATACTGTCAATAAATGTGTAAGTTGGCTCTTTTTTTTTGTATGATAATTCTTTATCAATAAACAAGAATAACCCGTGATATGTCTCGTATTCAGTATAAAGTGACACTTTTAAGTACACTACTTGTTACTTTAATTTCCCAAACAGTCATTTTTGGGCAGTATCGTTATCGGATCGGTATCGCCGATACTCGCCTTCATTTTACTTGGTATCGAATAGGAAACCAGTGTTATCGCACATCACTACCATTTACCAGGTGAGTGAAATTATATGCTTATATACCATCTCTATAAATGTATTTGTTTTATTTAGGATAATTTATCATTTATAATTTTTCTTTAGACCTGTAAAGCACTCCAGAATCTGACAGATTGTTTAGCTGTGGGCTATAAAACAGTCATCTGAAACATTGTCATACAGTGTTATACCTGGATTTCATAAATAGCCTTGCATTTACTAACACAGACTATATTTGAAGTATTTGGAATTTGCATTTTCCTCTTGTAGAAAAACATCATAAGAACAATGCTGTGGCTCAATGTATTACAACAGTGTTTTTAAAAGTCTAAACACTTTATTGATATAGTATACAACCAAGCACATGTGGTCAGAACACAAACGAGTCGCAGGTAATGAAATATTAAGCGTTTCTCCCAAACAAAAGCCTTTCTAAGCAAAATGCTAGCAGGCGATTGTGAGATGACGCGCGAACAAAATGGAGACGGTTGGCTACGCCTACTAGTTGCTTCATTTGCGCTCTTCAGAAACCTATGGGTGACGTCACAAATACTACATCCATATTTTTACAGTCTATGAGCTAAACCCTCTCACGCTTGTAAATGAAACACGCATTGTCATTGGACAGAGACAAAACCATAGCTCATTTTAGCGGGAGTTTAAAGATCATCAAATCGACTCAAATGTCAGGACAATATAAACATGTTTGGAGACGGTTTGTGGATGATTCATTAGCTTTAGCTGATTTCTGTACAAGAAATTCTCATCTGCATTATCACTGTGAATAAAAAGTTTTACAGTTGAGGGGTGACATTACTGCAGTCAGACGAGCTAATTAACAACATAAATTAATGAAGACTAAATGAAGCCAGTATTCATTATGCATTATAAGGGTATTTGCAATGATGCATCTGTAATGATGCAAGGGTATTAATGATGCATGTACAGTTGAAGTCAGAATTATTAGCCCCCCCCGATTTTTTTTCTCTTTTATACATTTCCCATGATGTTTAACAGATCAAGGAAATTTTCACAGTATGTCTGATAATATTTTTTCTTCTGGAGAAAGTCTTATTTGCTTTATATAATAGTCTCCAGAACTTGTCTAATTACCCTATCCTGTCTAATTAACCAAGTTAAGCCTTTAAATGCCACTTTAAGCTGTATAGAAGTGTCCTGAAAACTATCTAGTAAAATATTGTGTACTGTCATTATGGCAAAGATAAAATAAATCAGTTATTAGAAATGAGGTATTAAAACTATTATGTTTAGAAATGTGTTGAACAAAATCTTCTCTCCATTAAACAGAAATTGGGTGAAAAAATAAACAGGGGAGGTAATATTTCAGGGGGGCTAATAATTCTGACTTCAACTGTATAACGCTTATAAATGATTTTGTTATAATTGTATAATTTTGTGAATAATCATAACACCTGTCATAAAGCTTAGTATCTTCTGGTTTTCTATCTCTAACATATAGACATTGTTGTTGTCTTAAGTTCTAAACACAACTGTGGTGCATATTCAAAACAAACAATTTTTTAAAGTTTACTAATTAATTAATAATTCACTTTATCCTACAAGACCGTATTCTACATTACGATCGTACAATATCAGAAATATTGTTGTTATTGCAATAATAGTATATGAAATGTTCATTTATTTTATGTGGCAAGCAATTGTATATTGCATTAATAGGTTGTTTAACCAAATTTGACCAATCACAGGCAAAGTAAAGTCCTTACCTCAGTATATGGATGTACCTACAACAAACAAAATACTTACATACCTTTGTTTTTGCACATCATTCCCTCATAGTAAACTAAGCTAAAATTACATCCAACAAGATTTTTAGGCATTCATTGGGTTTAAGTTTTTCTAGTCAAAATGTTTGTACTTTGACATAGTTTTGTTTTAGCCTGAATTTGATTTAATTAGAGCAGAAAAATAGCAGTTTGTGTTAGTATGACTGCCAATAGATAACTACTGAAAACTGCATTTACTCCCAAATATTACATGGTTAATATTTAATCAAGCAATTGTACGGTTTTAGCAAAAATAATACCAGCATACATTTTAATACATACATTATAATAAATATAAAGTACATCTGTTCAACATTAATGTTATTATTTATTAGATTATTTAATATATAATGAGGTAATTTATAATAAAATTTTAAGATACTCATAATTGAATGGTGGGTATTTTAAATTGCATCTAAGTATTTTTGAGTTGTTTTGAGGTATATTTAGAGTATTCAGACCTACAGTAACCTCTGATTAGATTTTTCAGAGGTTACTGTAGGTGAAATTATTTATATAATTGTAGTTCACTTTTAAGCTATATGTAGATGCAAACACCTATTTTACAAGAATAGTGTCTTGTGAACACTTAAGATGTCTTGGTGCTCCAGATCTTAGTTTCAGACTGTTGAATGAATTTTATTTAGCACAGACTGACTGGCAGGATTATGCATTCACAGTGGTATGAACCATAATAGGGGTGGTCAGGTGTACATTTTTATTAGCTATTATTTTATTTTATATTATATAAGATGCAGATCAGGGAAAACTAATTCTCACAATTAAAGGGCTAACAATGCCATAGATTTTGTTTTGACATCTGTCAGAGGGGCTGGAGCGTAAATTAGCAATTTGCACTAAGTATGTGTATATGAAGAGTTTAGATGAAAAAACCTCTAAATGCCATTTAATTTAATTTTCTTCTAAAATTAGGATTTTTCTCCGACTCTTGGGTGTGGACTCAGTCATTTTATTTTTATAGTGACGTAGTGACGAAAAATATATTTTTACTGCCATTAAAGTGAAATAGCTGAACATAAATATAGGAGGCTGAGAAAAATGCTCATTTTTAAGACATTTTATAAGGCATTTACAGGTTTTTGCATCTTAAATCTTCACACACACACACACACACACATACATATACATATACATATATATATATATATATATATATATATATATATATATATTTGGGTGTCCTTGTTATGCTACCTAATCTAAGTAGAGTATAATGATAAATATATAAATATATAAATATAGATTGCATAAAATTATCATGTCACGTTGAGAGAAAACCTGCTTATCTAGAAATATTTCATTAGTCAAAACTACTAATACCATCTTACCAAAAAGTGGTAAAAAGGAGAAGTACTTCTTAGAAGTAACCGTGGTAATAAACCACAATGGTACAACAATGTTTTTTTTACATGGTAACGACAATCCGGTGTACTTCCAAACTGACCACAGTAACGTTACAGGTTAAAGACGTCATGGTTTACTTGATATGACATCACATGCCAGCACTGTATTTTGGACATTTACAGAAACGATATCATGACCATAACATATATGACCCTATTACATCAATATTGCAGTGCGAATGTCAAACTTTGATATAAACAATCCCAGATACTAAGTTGCGTACCATGGTTTTAAATGCTTAATTACCTAAAATAACAAAAATGTGTGCTTAAAAATACTTAATTACTAGGGTACAACTATAAACCCGTCCGAAATCATGTCAAACCTAGCATGAAACAGTCATTCACTTACGTTATATGTATGAAAACACTGTCCAACTGCAGTGACCACATAGAACTCTCTGTGTTTCTTATGGAAGCGAACCACGTGCGCCAGATGATTAGAGTAAAGCCCCAGCGCCCTGAATCCAGAGAAGATCGCGCTCCCTTTCTTGCCCGCAGACATACTGCTCATGTATATTCACCAGCACAATCTTAAACTTCGCTGTCTGTGCTCAGAATCCCGATTAACATTTATTGCAGTTTCCGCCACATTTCTGTACCAGCAGAACAGTAAATTGCAAAACAGTGCTACGCTAAACACGGGTCGTGTGGAAACACTTTTTTCTGGGTTCCTACCAATAAATTACTTCAAAAAAGTAATTACTTGACTAAATATTGATTCTTAATTCTTTAAATTGAAGTCAGTCAGAAACTTTTAGTTTTAAAGAATTGTAAAAAATGAACACCTGAAATTGAAACAATATATGTATCAATATACAGTTGAAGTCAGAATTATTAGCCCCCCTGTTTATTTTTACCCCCAATTTCTGTTTAACTGAGAGATTTTTTTCTAAACATAATAGATTTAATAACTCATTTTAAGGCTTCACTAGGTTAATTAGGTTAACTAGGCAGGTTAGGGTAATTAGGCAAGTTATTGTATAACGATGGTTTGTTCTGTAGACTATCGAAAAATATATAGCTTAAAGGGGCTAATAATTTTTACCTTAAAATAGTTTTTTAAAAATTAAAACTGCTTTTATTCTAGCCAAAATAAAACAAACAAGACTTTCTCCAGAAGAAAAAATACTATCAGACATACTGTGAAAATTTCCTTGATCTGTTAAACATCATTTAGGAAATATTTAAAAAGTTCAAAAGGGGTCTAATAATTTTGACTTCAACTGTCTTTATCGAAGCACAAAACCATATTTCAAACATATATAGTGATATAAATATTAATTTCATTGTTTATCAAGCATGTGCAGTTGTCAGACTATAAAACCTTTATATAGTTAATGTGCAAAATATAGCTAACAAAAAATTCTATATATACACAGACACAATTATTACTCTGCTTCTGTGAATTTATACCTTATATTGTCTTCAACTAATTACTCAATTATTTTTTAATAAGCAAAGGCAGTTGTCTTGATAATTGATAAATGTTCTTTAAAATAGATTTATAGATTTTTTAGATCTATAGAATATAGATATTTTAGATCTATATTCCTCTGCTTCTCCCAATTGATTTATAGTTGATCCCCTTTCAACTGTACTGTATACTATAATCCCCTTTGGATTTTTTTTTCTTTTTGAAATATTTCCCAAACAATGTTTAACAGAGCAAGGACATTTTCACAGTATGTCTGATAATATTTTTTTTCTTCTGGAGAAAGTCTTATTTGCTTTATTTCTGCTAGAATAAAAGCAGTTTTTAGTTTGTTTAGAGCAGGGGTGTCCAAACTTGGTCCATTAGGGCAGGTGTCCTGCAAAGTTTAGCTCCAACTCCAGATCAGATACACCTGGGGTAGCTAATCAAGCTCTTACTACACTTTCTTGAAACATCCTTGTAGGTGTGTTGAGGCAAGTTGGAGCTAAAATCTGCAGGACACCGGCCCTCCAGGACTGAGTTTAGACACTCCTGGTTTAGAGCCATTTTAGGGTAAAAATTATTAGCCCCTTTAAGCTATGTTTTATTTCAATATTCTACAGAACAAACCATCGTCATACTATAACTTGCCTAATTACCCTAACCTGCCTAGTTAACCTAATTAACCTTGTTAAGCCTTTAAATGTGACTTTAAGCTGTATAGAAGTGTCTTGAAAAATATCTAGTCAAATATTATTTACTGTCATCATGGCAAAGATAAAATAAATCAGTTATTAGAAATGAGTTATTAAAACTATTATGTTTAGAAATTCGTTAAACAGAAATAACAGGGGGGGGGGGGGGGGGGTAAACAGGGGGGGCTAATAAATCAGGGGGTTTAATAATTCTGACTTCAACTGTACAACTGAATTTATGTTATGTATAGTAATTAAATTAATAAAAAATCAAAAGTAATCCCTTAATTTACTTTTTTCAACAGTAATTCAATTACAGTAACTAAACACTTTGTAACTAATTACGCCCAACACTGGTTCCTACATTTTGTTGAAAAAAAAAGTGTACATATCGATACTGAATGAATTTAACATAATAAACTTTATTGTCCACATACATAAATATATATGAAGTAAAAATAAATAAAGTAAAACAAAACATGAACATAAAAACACAACATAAACAAACAAACAAAACATTCACACAATGCAGGTTAGAGTAACAACTTTAAACACATCAGTAAGTTGCTATAACCTCTGGATCATAAAACTGCACCAGCATTTCAGGAAGGAATCCCTAGAGCAACTCCTTGGTGATTGCAGCAATGAGTTAGTTTCACACTTCTCCTAAAAAAAAAAAAAACATGTATGCAATTACTTGAAAACGCATGAAAATGTTTTCATTCTGAACGTTAACTTTAGTAATTGCAATGTAACGCAACTGTTCTTACACTGCTCGCTTTTAGCTTCTTTTGTATTTCAGGATACAATGCACACTTTCCAAGTAAAGTCCATCTTAGGATGCATGAATGCAGTCTTCTCGTACTCTTTTGTGGAGAAGAAAAAAACAAACAAGAAATATGAATTGTTTTGTAATATTCATTTATTTACTTGCAGTTGAAGTCAGAATTATTTTTTCCCCCAATTTTTGTTGAAAGGAAATACATTTTTTTCCAACACATTTCTAAACATAAAAGTGTTAATAATTGATTTCTAATAACTGATTTCTTTCATCTTTTCTATGATGACAGCACATTTCATTCATTCATTCATTTTCTTTTCAGCTTAGTCCCTTTATTAATCAGTGGTTGCCACAGCGGAATGAACTACCAACTTATCCAGCATATGTTTTACACAGCGGATGCCCTTCCAGCTGCAACCCAACACTGGGAAACAGCAAATTTCTCCAGAAGAACAGGCAATTACAGGCAATACTGTGGAAGAAACTTCTTGCTCTGTTAAACATTCATTTTCCTTAAGCTTAGTCCCTTTATTCATCCGGGGTCGCCACAGTGGAATGAACCATCAACGTATCTAGCATGTTTTACACAGCGGATGCCCTTCCAGCTGCAACCCAGTACTGGGAAACACCCATACACACTCAGTCACACTCATTCGGTCAATTTAGTGAATCCAATTCACCTATAGTGCATGTCTTTGGACTGTGGGGGTGCAATGCATGCAAACTCCATACAGAAATGCCAACTGATCCAGCCGGGACTCGAACCAGCGACCTTCTTACTGTGAGGCGACAGTGCTAACCACTAAACCACCGTGAAAAATAAATAAATAAATCACAGGAGGTCTAGTAATTTTGACTTCAACTGTATGTATTAACAGTACATTATGATTAAAAATCATTATTAATATAATATCACATATTTAAGTAGAAAAGTCTTGTAAGCAGATAAATAACTTACTATTTTCTCACAAGACAAGTTATAAACCTGGCAGGGAGGGAAAAAAGTCTAAATTAGGTCAATAAATCATCATTAAACATTACAAACATTACAATTACCAGAGTAAACACTTACTTTTAGATGAGGCCTTATTGAATTCATGGCATCTTCTTTAATAATCCTGAAGCAATCTTTGGATTTTGTATTTGGATTTGGCCTGATGAAGGATAATGTAAGAACTATAATCAACAACTCTGTAAAAAAAAAAAAAAAGTTAAATTAATAGGAAAAACAAAACAAAACAAAAAAAATTACAACTTTTCAGTGAATTAACGCAAATGAAATCCTCCTTACCGCAAAGCTTTCTGCTGTCCATCTTTTGTCGCTTACTGCAAATCACAAAAGACTTCTCATTTATATACCAACAAATATAACCTCATGCTTGACTGTGTTCAAAATTCAATCATTACCCGTACGGACTTATCACATAAGATGACTCAAATCATATTGCTTATCATCAACCCACACAATTTCGCATGAATTCCAGATGCAACAAAATCATCCTGAAACTATGGTGTGTGTGTGTGTATGGATATTTTCGATACTGATGATTTTACAACTGTAAGCGTTTAAGCAAAAGAGATCGAAAATTAAGAGCAAGCAAATGAATTGGAATCAAATGTTTCTACTGAACATGTGTTGTGCTCTTTTTATGATAAAGATCACTACAGCTGTCCCACAAAATAAGATTAGCGTCGATATGATCTCAAATAAACTTTTTTTAAACTTCTTTTAAAAAACGTAATAGCAAGAAATTATGAGCCACAATGTTTCTCACCACGTATGCCATGTGGTTCATTTTTCTCTTCCTAGCAATGGATGTGTGGTCGTTTACAAAAAATTGTGACAAACTGTTTTGTGCTATCATATATATTTTATAAATTTAAACATATTAAATGCCTAAATGCAAGTTACATTTTAAATGCTCGGCTTTGTCTTTCAGTATTTTTGCAGAAAAGCCCATGAAAAACGGTTTAATGGATTTTTTTCTAAACAGCAATTATAATTAGATGTATTGAACATCAGATCAGCAAACCGGAATGAATTCTGAATGATTATGTGAATGAAACTGAAAATTTTTATTCTGTTTTGCCATCACTGGAATAGTAACATTTTAAATTAAAATATTAAATTAAATAAAAAATCTGATTGAATTAAGTTAATATTAAATATTCAAATTCTGAATGTCACTACAGGCATATAAGTTGACTACTCAACATTTATTTGATTTTGTTTACACTTTCATACAGTTTTATTCCTACACGACATTCCAAAAGTTAAATTTAAAGTGAAAGCAAAGGTAATGCTAATATTATTATTGCATAGCAACTGCAAACCCTCAGATTTTCCAATAATTATCAGATGAAAAACTGGAGAGGTAGTTACCCAAAACCAACTTGCTCAGTTACCACAAGATAAAATCATTTACACAAAACCATGTAGGGTTCCTAATGCATAGTCTGACTGTAATGCCTGGATTATTTTTAGATTTAAATGTGCCACAAAACAAACAAACATTATTAATGCTTCATTATTATTATTTTACAAAATCAAAAGTTTTCAATTTGTTTCCTATAGACCAGGGATGCCCAACATTTTTCTTATAAAGGGCCAAAAAGCAAACCTGATTGAGGGTTGTGGGCCAAATACAGTGCATCTGGAAAGTATTCATAGCGCTTCACTTTTTCCACATTTTTATATTACAGCCTTATTCCAAAATGGATTAAATTCATTTATTTCCTCAAAATTCTACACACAATACCCCATAATGACAATGTGGAAAAAGATTTTTGGAAATTGTTGCAAATTTATAAAAAATAAAACACCTAAAATAAAAAAAAATCACATGTACATAAGTATTAACAGTGCATGTCAAAGCACAAACCAAGCATGAAGACAAAGGAATTGTCTGTATAACTCCGAGACAGGCATGTCTCAAGGCACAAGGCTGGGGAAGGTTACAGTAACATTTTTGCTGCTCTAAAAGTTCCAATAAGCAGAGTGGCCTCTATCATCCGTAAGTGGAAGATGTTTGGAACCACCAGGACTCTTCCTAGAGCTGGCCGGACATCTAAGCTGAGTTATCAAGGGAGAAGGGCCTTAGTCAGGGAGGTAATCAATAACCTGATGGTCACTCTGTCTGAGCTTCAGCGTTCTTCTGTTAAGAGAGGAAAACCTCACAAAGGGACAACCATCTGTGCAGCAATCCATAAGGCCTGTATGGTAGAGTGGCCAGACGGAAGCCACTCCCAGCCTGGAATTTGCCAAAAGGCATCTGAAGGACTCTCAGACCATAAGAAACAAAATTCTCTGGTCTGATGAGATTAAATTTGACTCTTTGGAGTGAATGCCAGGCGTTACGTTTAGAGAAAACCAGGCAGCGCTCATCACCAGGCTAATACCATCCCTACAGTGAAGCATGGTGGAGGCAGCATCATGCTGTGGGGATGTTTTTCAGCAGCAGGAACCGGAAGACTAGTCAGGATAGAGGGAAAGATGAATGCAGCAATGTTCAGAGACATCCTGAATGAAAACCTGCTTCAGAGTGCTCTTGACCTCAGACTGGGGCGACGGTTCATCTTCCAACAGGACAATGACCCAAAGCTCACGGCAAAATATCAATGGAGTGGCTTCACAACAACTCGATGAATGTCCTTGAGTGGCCCAGCTAGAGCCCAGACCTAAATCCCATTGAACATCTCTGGAGAGATCTGAAAATGGCTGTACACCGTCGCTTCCCATTTAACCTGATAGAGCTTGAGAGGTACTGCATGGGCAAAATTTCCCAAAGACAGATTTGCCAAGCTTGTGGCATCATATTCAAAAAGACTTGAGGCTGTAATTGCTGCCAAAGGTGCATAAACAAAGTATTGAGAAAAGGCTGTGAATACTTATGTACATGTGATTTTTCAGCTTTTTATTTTTAAGAAATTTGCAACAATTTCAAAAAATCTTATTTCACATTGTCATTATGGGGTATTGTGTGTAGAATTTTGAGGAAATAAATTAATTGAATCCATTTTGGAATAAGGCTGTAATGTAAAAAAAGTTAAACGTTATGAATACTTTCCGGATGCATTGTGTGTGTATATATATATATATATATGTATACATATATATATATATATATATATATATATATATATATATATATATATATATATATATATATATATATATATGTATATATATATATATATATATATATATATATATATATATATATATATATATATATATATACACACACACACACACACACACACACACACACACACACACACACAAAGCGATTTATATTAAATTTGCCATGCGTAATTTCCTTATTTATTGGGTAATATTTACAAATAAGAAAATATTGCTTTAAATCATATTAAGTAATGCAGTATCATGTGTAAGATTTAATAATGAACGTATTACAGTAAAAACATCCTCAATCCCATTTATAACACAACGGAGCTCAATGCGCAATAGTCAAGCTGCTCCTGCCTTTACCTTGACTTGCTCGCAGATATCTCATGCATTGTCCTCTATCTGACAGTATTTACACTTTAAAAGTCTGATTCATTTACAACATTTAATTTAATCATTTAATTTCAGTCTGCTTTTTTTGTAGCTCAGCAATAAAACAAAAGTTTACGTTAAACTGCAATGACAATGTCTGTCAAAGGCACTCGCCCCAACCACCTCCCCGTCATTCTCCCTCTCTTTTCAGATGGGATGATGGCCCAAATCGAAGGTTACTAAGGGCCAACTTTGGGCATCTCTGCTATAGACCATTTCAAAGTGGTCATGCCATTGGCCCATGAACATTTCCTGCTTGTTATCAAACTATTTCATAATTGTAACAAGAGGCAATTAAATCATAAATTAATGTTAAAACAGCTATTATAACATTATGTATCAATATGTGGCTCTTTTTGGATCCTCGGAAGCTATAAAAATTAAAAATGCATAACAGGAAATATGTTGGGACCATTGTTTTTGTTTACATCCCTCAAAATGGTCTATAATCTAATTCTTTGTATAACAGTTCTAACTCAGTACCCCATTATCAAACCCATAAACTAGCACCCCAAGCACAGCTTAGGCTTATCCAAATCATTTAACCAGTTCATTCAAAAATGAAAATTGTTATAATAAGGCTTTCAGTATCAAATGATTATTCAAATATGCTAATTTAGCACTTTAGACACATTTATTATTATTATTATCAGTGCCGAAAAATGTTGTTCTGCTTAATATTTTTTATTTAATATTTAGTTTAATGCATATGGTTCAAAATAACAGCATTTATTTGAAACAATCTCACATCTATACTACTTCTAATCAATTATTTGAATATTTACTATTAATTAGTATTAATATACACATTCTAGGTCATGGTGGCTCCGTGGGTAGCATGATCACCTCACAGCAAACGGTTGCTGGTTCGAGCCTCAGCTGGGTTAGTTGGCATTTTTGTGTGGAGTTTGCATGTTCTCCCCATGTTGGCGTGGGTTTCCTCCGGGTGCTCCCCTACAAGTCCAAAGACATGCGCTGTAGGTGAATTGGGTAAGCTAAAATTGTCCGTAGTGTATGTCTGTGAATGAGAGTGTATGGGTGTTTCCCAGTGATGGGTTGCGGCTGGAAGAGCATCTGCTGCGTAAAACATATGCTGGATAAGTTGGTGGTTCATTCCGCTGTGGCGACCCCTGATTAATAAAGGGACCAAGCCGAAAAGAAAACAAATGAATAAATCTACAGAGCCCAAAGGTTTAAACAACAGCACAGTATATGCTAAGTACATAACATAACAGCGATTTAAATAAAAAAAATAACACCAGATTCACACTAAAAAAGATTTCAGACATTTATTTTAAAGCAGAGCGCCCAATAATTTAAAACCTGATTATTAACTCACTCAGATCCCGGAACTACATTAAGCTTTACACATGCATTCTTGTGTATTTCCATTGCAAATGTTTAAGAACTGGAACAAATAGAAACATTTTCACTGTTTGAAACACCGCTGGCACAAGTATCACTATAGTGCAAATAATAATTCAATGACACGAAAGCCTAGACATAGGGCTTCGACCAAATGTTGCCAATAGAACAACCACATTTACACAACACATCATGAAACCTAGCAGCCATTGATGAAACTAGTGGTTTGAGAATATAAGGGCTGATGTTTCAGTTTTGGCGTGGATAGCTAAGGATAACGAAGAGTTGCGGGTCACCATGAGAATAATTCAACTTCAGTGCTAATATCAAAGCATATTGGCTATTATGAAAAAACCTGTCGTGCAGTCAACAAGACAACCAGTGCTTTATGAAACAAACGTAGACTGACAAATCACATATCTGCAATCATCAGTTCATATTAGGAACACATTTTTTTTTTTTTGGAATGTCCAACTCAACCAAAAAAAAAGAGGACCAATCGGTGAATTAGGAAGGAATCAATTGGACTTAAGCGTTTCGCAGCAGAGTTGAGTAGATCATTTTGGTGATCTGTAAAACTGCAGCATGAAGCGAATACTGCACCACGATGGAGCCAAAGCCCTTATAGAAACCCATGGTGCCTTCTTCACGCCGAATAGCATTAATACAGTCCCTCATTCCTTCATATTGAGTGTTTATGGGCAATACTTCGAAACCCAAATCGGTGTTGTCGATAATAGTGCGAGTTCCCTGGATGTGCAGCCTGTGCAACACTGTTTCCAAAGGAAAAAGCAGCACATCTGCACACAGGCTGGCGGCAAAGCTGGCCATGAGCTCTGGGAAATATGCATCCAGCATAGACTGGACCGTGTCCATCCCAGAATCAGGGGACAAGTGCTTCGGCGAGCCATTATTCCGACGTCGCAGCATGTAAAGAACCAGCCGTTGAATGCTGGAACTAATAACGTAGTGGAGGATGCCGTGGAGGACTGTCGGGAGCACCAGGTTCCAGAGAGGAAGGAGACGCTTGCTGTGAGGTATTCCCATACCCATTACACGTCCCAGACCCTCCTTCACACAGTCCAGGATGCCAGGGTTGTCTCTGATGATCTCACTCTATTTAGAGAACATTTAGAGGAAACACTGGATGAAGACTCGATGGTATAACAAAAAAGAAAAAAAAAAGTCTATCTGTATTTTGTAAACTTGACCAAATACCTGTTTTCAATATATTTATATAATAACAATATAAATGTAAAAGTAGCATCTAAAAGCATTTTACAAACATACAGTATACAGTGCATCTGGAAAGTTTTCACTTTTTCCACACGTTTTTATGTTACAGCCTTATTCCAAAATAGATTAAATTCACTTATTTCCTCAAAATTCTACACACAATACCCTGTAATGTGAAAAAAGATTTTTTGAAAATGTTGCAAATTTATTACAAATAAAAAACCTGAAAAATCACATCTCCCTGACTAGTATTCATAGCCTTTGCCGTGAAGCTCTAAATTGAGCTCAGCTACATTGTTTCCACTGATCATTCTTGAGATGTTTCAGCAGCTTAATTGGAGTTCACCTGTGGTAAATTCAGTTGATTGGACATGATTTGAAAAGGCATACACCTGTCTATATAAGGTCCCAGGGTTGACAGTGCATGTCAAAGCCCAAACCAAGCATGAAGACAAAGGAATTGTCTGTAGACCGCCGAGACAGGATTGTCTCAAGGCACAAGGCTGGGGAAGGTTACAGAAACATTTCTGCTGCTCTGAAAGTTCCGATGAGCACATTGGCCTCCATCATTCGTAAGTGGAAGATGTTTGGAACCACCAGGACTCTTCCTAGAGCTGGCCGGCCATCTTAGTTGAGTGATAGGGGGAGAAGGGCCTTAAGGGCGTCACACACATCGCACACCAGATGCGCACATTTGCATGCTATTTAAAATGAAACTTTTCAGACGGCGCTCTGTGGTGCGGCAGAAATATGAGCCCTGTATATAAACCCTGTACCCTGATAGAAACCTATGTTTAGAATTCTGAAATGCATGGCACTGCATGGTGCGATGCTGCGTGTCGCCAAGCCGCGCTTCTCGTGTGTGACCCCCTTTAGTCAGGGAGATTAGATTAGATTAGATTAGATTCAACTTTATTGTCATTACACATGTACAAGTACAAGGAAATGAAATGCAGTTTAGGTCTAACCAGGAGTGCAATAGCAGCAAGTGCAGGATACAGGTATAAGTTATAAAGTGCAGTTATAGAAAAACTATGGTGATATTTACAAATGGATGTACTATGAACATTATATACAGGTTGTGTTAGCTATGAACAGAGATTTACAATAGATGGATAGATGTACAGGTTGCTATTAATAATCAGAAGTGTGCAGATATATAAACATAATTACAAATGTATATGTACAGTGGGTGTGTACATAATTACAAATGTACATGGGTATGTACAGTTAGAATAAATGAATCAGTGCAATGAATATGTGCAATTTTTAAATGTGCAAATGTTAAATAGTGCAGTGATTATGAGGAGTTATGAGGATAGTGGGGGTGGGAGACAGCTCTGGGAAAAAAGCTGTTTCTTAGTCTACTGGTTTTTGTCCGGGGGAGCCTGAAGCGCCTGCCAGAAGGCAGGAGAGAAAACAGTCTGTGAGCAGGATGAGAGGAGTCCTTAAGAATACTGCGTGCTCGGCCAATAACCTGATGACCAATGATGACCAATAACCTGATGGTCACTCTGTCTGAGCTCCAGCGTTCTTTTGTGGAGAGAGGAAAACCTCACAGAGGGACAACCATCAATGCAGCCTGGAATTTCTATGCAGCCTGGAATTTGCCAAAAGGCATCTGAAGGACTCTCAGACCATAAGAAACAAAATTCTCTGGTCTGATGAGACTAAAATTAAACTCTTTGGAGTGAATGCCAGGCGTTACGTTTGGAGAAAACCAGGCACCACTCATCACCAAGCTAATACCATCCCTACAGTGAAACATGGTGGTGGCAGTATCATGCTGTGGGGATGTTTTTCAGCAGCAGGAACCGGAAGACTAGTCAGGATAGAGGGAAAGATGAATGCAGCAATGTACAGAGACATCCTGAATGAAAACCTGCTTCAGAGTGCTCTTGACCTCAGACTGGGGCGACGGTTCATCTTCCAGCAGGACAATGACCCAAAGCTCACCGTCAAAATATCAATGGAGTGGCTTTACAACAACTCGGTGCATCCTTGAGTGGCCCAAACAGAGCCCAGACCTAAATCCTATTGAACATCTCTGAAGAGATCTGAAAATGGCTGTACACCGTTGCTTCCCATCCAACCTGATAGAGCTTGAGAGGTACTGCAAAGAGGAATGGGCAAAAATTCAAAAAGACAGGTGTGCCATATTGACTTGAGGCTGTAATTGCTGCCAAAGGTGCATCAACAGTATTGAGCAAAGGCTGTGAATACTTATATATTGTACATGTGTTTTTTTTTTCATGTTTTTTATCTTGAACAAATTTCTATCCATTTTGGAATAAGGCTGTAACATAAAAAAAAATGTGGAAAAAGTGAAGCGCTATGAATACTTTCCGGATGCACTGTAAAAGATACATACAACGATACAAGCATAAAAGACTAGACCAGGGGTGCCCAAAACTAAATATCATTGAGACCCATGGGCCAAAGGTAAATATACCAAACTATACTACAATAAAGCTGCCATGGGTAATTTCCTAATTTATTTCATAATATTTCAAAATAAATAGAAACCATTACTTTAAATTGTATTAACTAATGCAGTATAACGTTTTAAATGAAACTTATAGCAATAAAAACATAAGCAATAACACTTATAACACAGTGGAGTTCAATGCTGAATATAAGCAGAATCTGCCTTTGGCTTGATTTGCTCACCAAAGTCTCTGCACTGGCGGGTGACAGTATGTACATTTAAACAAAGTCTTAATTTACACCATTTAAATGGCTAAAACTGGAAAGTATTGAAGATTTTAATTGCAATATATATATATATATATATATATATATATATATATATATATATATATATATATATATTCCCAGAGATGGGTTGCGGCTGGAAGGGCATCCGCTGCGTAAAATCGTGCTGGATAAGTTGGTGGTTCATTCCACTGTGGCGACCCCGCAAGGGACAAAGCCGACAAGAAAATGAATGAATGAATATATATATATATATATATATATATATATATATATATATATATATCTAAAAAATATGTGAACATATATATATATATATATATATAACATATATATATAAAAAATATGTGAACAAAAAAGTTTAAATGACCTCTTCATATATCACCCTTTTAAAACATGAGATTGTTGCAGTTTACTGGTTACCCAATGGATGGGAACACAATGAAGAGATATAGTGCTACATTCTAACTCATTATCTGCATTACATGGCTTTTACAGTGATTAAAGAGATCATCTTCAAGACAGGTCTTTCTGTATGAAAGGTGTACAAAAATGAAAAGAGTAACAAAAGTTTAAGAATACCTCCTCATGTACAGGAGTAGAGGTGAATGAGTTGGCAGAGAAGCTGACTTAAACTTGCTCAGAGAAATGCTGTTGCTGTCAAACATTGTTTACATCACTAAGTCAGTTTAATGGTGAAGGTATAGACAGAATATGCCTGTTGATAGAAGGTTCACGAAGAAATGTCATGCTCCCTTGTAAAAGTATTTTGTATTATTTTCGAAATGCAGTATTTTATTTTAATACTTGATGTGGCTGCTGTATTTTGTAGTTTATTTTGCTACACGTAAAATTGAGGTATTTGGTATTTTATTTTAAAATACATTTCACTGTATTTCTGCCCATCCCTGCCAAAAACCATAACGGTGACCCTGGTTTTGAAAAATGTACTTGCATATAACGTATAATTCTGAGGGAATTTTGTTTTTTTAATTTTCTGAGAGTTTATTTCACACAGTTGCAAGTTTGCAGTTTACTTTTCCCCCCATTATAAAGTAATAAGAACTCACTTGTGTGTTATAAAATCAGGAGTTTGAAATATAAACTTACAATTCAGATTTCTTTCCAGAAATGTGTGACATAAATTTGCAATTCTGAGAAGAAAATAAAGTCAGAATTGCAGGATTATATCTCACAATTTTGGCTTTATATCAAACACCTGAGATCCAATTATTTTATTAGAATTGTGAAGTGACAATTGCAAAAACAAAACAAAACAAAAAAACAAGCTGCAATCACACTTATGCTTTATTGTGGATAATTTTATAAATGATAACTTTGCATCCCTTACTTTATAAATCCCTTTATAGTTACTCATCAAATTCTTCAACCATGGATTAAGAACTCATGGTCATAAATTTATTAACTGCACTCACATTTTCGCAATCCATTTTTCTCAGATTTGTAAACCACAATGTAAAACAAATCCTAGGTGCCTTAAATTTTTAAGCTGAATCAAATTAACCTTATGAGCCCATTGAACTTATTTTATATTAAACTGACTTAAAACAGCTTGCATAACTTATAAAATTAAGTTAGAACATCATTAACTTAGTTAAATAAGTTACAATGACTTAAGAACATATGCTGTCAGGACTAATTGATCATATAATTTTCTACAGTGCATGTTTTTTTGCATTTTGTTTCCACAAATTGATAAACCGTGCAAACACAATTCCCTCCAAACTGACATTTTAAAATAATCACAGTAATACTCGGTGGCCAATTTCAGCTCATGCCTAATCTGTTATCATTTACTCACCCCTTTCAAACCAGTTTGAAATTCTTTTTTCTGTTGAACACAAAACAAGATATTTGAAGAAAGCTGAAAACCTGTAACCATTGACTCCCACAGTATTTGTTTTTCCTACTTTGGAAGTCAATGGTTACAGGTTTTCAGCTTTCTTTAAATTATCTTCTTATGTGTTGAACAAACAAAAGACGCTCATAAAGGTTTGGAATAACTTGAGGGATGCAGCATGTATATCAAAATATAGCGTTTCAAATATATATTTTACAAATATTTTTAATGAAAAAAGAAAAAAAAATCAAACATTCACCCAATACATCATGAAATATGATACAACAAAACAGCCTGAAATAATTATTAGCCTTAAAAAAAAGTCACAGTTCTTTTTTCCAACTGTGTCATTAGATCTTCTATTTAAAAATGAAATACAAATCTGTGTAATCTTCACAATGGAATTATTCCTACAGCACAGTCCAAAACATTAAAGTCAAAATGAAAGGACGACGATGCTATTATTGCATAACAACAGTCAGATTTTCCAATTATCATCACATGTCAAACTACACCAGAAACGGAGACATTGTTACCCAAAACTTGAGACCACAAGATCTAATCAAACTGTATTTCCTAAACCATCAAGTCTGATAGTGCCTGGATAAGGTTTGCTACAAGAAAAACTTTACTCTTTTTTGGATTCATTTTTAATGTATTATTTATATGACTGTTTGTGTTATATACATATATTATAAGAAGGTAAATATACAGCATGTCTTAAATATTATTGTAATATGTGTTGCTGTAATGCCAGACCTTTTCACTTGTTTTAATCTAAATGTTCACTGAATGTAATATTTCACTTTCTATATTTTTAAAATTTTATTGCTTAATGCAAAGGCCAAGAAATAAAAAAGCAATGCAATGACACAAAAAGAAAAAAAAAAAAAGTGTATCAAACCTCTTACCTGTACAGTCTCTATGAGACTTGCTGAGTAAAACGGCATTGCAACCACATATGTCAAACTGAAAAAAACAAAACAAAATGAATTCAGCAGATCAAACGACTGCAGAACAAGAGATAAGGAGCAGGTTGATAATTTAAATGTCAAGCCTATGGAATTCCCTTTCCATATTCGCTTTGTATAAACAACAACCTGCATATTAAGCTTAGTCAGAAACTTATTCAAATAGATCCCAGATATGCAAGAGTGGGGTAAAATTATGACTCATAATAATCAACAGAAACAGCTTGCTGCTTATGCAATTTTCCATACAATGCCATAAATGAAATGAAATTAATTAATCAAATTAGGCAAAACTCTTAACTTACCCTTTGAGTACTAAGTGTCCCACAACTTGTTTAGGGTTCCACTTGTGTGATAACTCCCTGTGAAGATACAATTATACCATAATTTACTTCAATAATGTCAGCTAAACAAAATGAAAACTAATTAATGTTCATTCAAATCCTATCAGACCTCTTTAAATCAGTGAATAATCTTTTTAAAGAGGATGTTATGCTTGCATTGCATATTTCTATACCTTGGTAAAGGGGTGCATTCACTGATGATCCCCTCTGTTCCCAATGTGACACCCTGTACCACAAAAGTGCTTCCCATTCCTTTCCATAAAGCTTTTGGACCCTGTGGATGATTGTGTGAGAGAGTAAGACAACTGTTAGTTATAAAATGTTAGCAATAATTTAGTGTGGCTTTGGCTTAGTGTGATTTTGATTCTACAGTGCATCCGGAGAGTATTCATAGCGCTTCACTTTTTCCACATTTTTTATGTTACAGCCTTTTTCCAAAATGGATTAAATTCATTTATTTCCTCAAAATTCTACACACAATACCCCATAATGACAATGTGAAAAAAGAAAATTGTTGCAAATTTATTAAAAATAAAAAACCTGAAATATCACATGTAAATAAGTATTCACAGCCTTTTCCCAATACTTTGTTGATGCACTTTTGGCAGCAATTACAGCCTCAAGTCTTTTTGAATATGATGCCACAAGCTTGGCACACCTGTCTTTAGAATTTTTGGCCATTCCTCTTTGCAGAACCTCTCAAGCTCTATCAGGTTGGATGGGAAGCGACGGTGTACAGCCATTTTCAGATCTTTCCAGAGATGTTCAATAGGATTAAGTTCTAGGCTCTGGCTGGGCCACTCAATAACATTAACTGAGTTGTTGTGAAGCCACTCTGTTGATATTTTGATGGTGTGTTTTGAGTCATTGTCCAGCTGGAAGATGAACCGTCGCGTTGCTGCATTCATCTTTCCCTCTTTCCTGACTAGTCTTCCAGTTCCTGCTGCTGAAAAACATCCCCACAGCATGATGCTGCCACCACCATGGGTTATCCTTGAGTGGCCCAACCAGAGCCCAGACCTTAATCCTATTGAACATCTCTGGAGGGATCTGAAAATGGCTGTACACCGTCGCTTCCCATCCAACCTGATGAACTGACAGGTTTATGCCTTTTCAAATCATGTCCAATCAACTGAATTTACCACAGGTGAACTCCAATTAAGCTGCTGTAACATCTCAAGAATGATCAGTGGAAACAGAACGTACCTGAGCTCAATTTAGAGCTTCACGGCAATACTTATGAACATGTGATGTTTCAGGTTTTTTATTTTAATAAATTTGCAACAATTTAAAAAAATCTTTTTTCACATTGTAATTATGGGGTATTGTGTGTAGAATGTTGAGGAAATAAATGAATTTAATCCATTTTGGAATAAGGCTGTAACATAAAAAAAATGCTGAAAAAGTGAAGTGCTATGAATACTTTTTCGGATACACTGTATATTAAGTAACACATGCCCTGTTTACTAGTAAATTCACATACATAGTGCATGTTTTAATTTTACTGGAAACAGTTTCTTCAAGGACATGTTTTCACCTAATAATATATTGTCACCTTAAAATTCTAAGGTTCTATCTAACATTTTTGTCAAAATTGAGTAATTAACTTTTTATTTAAAAAACAAAAAAAGGTTTTATCTACAAAGTCGAACTCTAGCTTGGCTCTATAAGGTTGTTTCTGTGAGCCAATCAGCATTTTGAATGCACACACGAGGACCAGGATCAGCTTTCTTTATCATTTTGCCAGACTGCTCCGTTGACAGTGGGAAAGACCAGAAAGAAACACAAAATCAGAGTCGACTAAATAATTCAGCACCACACAAAATTGAAAAAAAAAAACCTGAAACTGAAAACACCAGATGATTTAGAATCATTTTTTGACATTGAGATGAAATGTACAATTTTACATTGTTGAAAAAGAAACAGTTATTAAAAAAGGTAATATATTAAATGTGAAATATTTTTATTTGTGTATATAGTCAATAAAATATTTTTCAGTGTTTATTAATCTTTTTTAAACAACTGATTTGCTCATTGTTTATTTTCCTAGAAGGGCAAATACTTAATTTAATTAATGGGGCATATAATTCAATATATGATTCAATAATTCATATAAAGCATATAATTCAATAAATATGACCATATTCATTACATAAAATTAACATCTACACTGGACAAAATATTTAGCACAGCCTAATATTCATCCTAAAACATTAAATAAATGTAAAAATGTAACTTCCTCAAACATATTGTTACAACACCAATTGTTTTTTGGTGTTGTAACTCCAAAGCAGAAAATGACTTTTTAGAATTAGAAGCTTTTATCTGCATTTGCTGTTTTTTTTTTTTTTTTCAAATTTAAGAGAATTTTGATAATTTACATTTAGAGTACATTTAGAGTCTCTGTCATGTTAATGCATGAAGGAGAACTGTTACACACACATTGTTTGCTATATAGAATGCAACAACTTTGAAGCTCAATATCTCAAAATCATTTAGAACACAGATAGAACCTTAAAATTCTAAGGCAACGATATATCAAAACCATATTTCTCGTAAAATCTAAATCTATTAAAGTAAATGGCAAAATTTACCAATGTAAATGTTTTTCTTTTTTACAGAATTTATTTTGTGGCTTGAAACAGTAAGGACGATCCCATTCTTCTTCATTTCATAATGTGTAATGAAATTGTGTGCATTTACATTCTGAAATTGTAAAGCTGTGTGTCGAAAACATAGGATTGGTAGAGAAAACCATGTGTCTGTAAAAAAGGTCTCAGGTATGCAGTGTAAATGAGAATAAAAATGGTCCAAGCACCGACCTTTGAGGCACCCCATATATTAACCTCTGGCTCTTCTTTAAGTCTGTTCTTTAAAAGTCTGTATTTATAAGCAGCAAAGATATGAAATATATTACCTGAGTTTTGGTGACATTGTACATCACGCTGATGGCTGTCATTGGGGACAAGTGGTAACACCTGGCATGGTAATTAACCTGAAATATGCAGTACACCTTATTGTTCATTTTTTAATACTATATGAAGCAAACAGCCTATTTCTGCAACTCATGTGTATCCATGTTATTTAGCAATGCATAAGTAAGCTCTATTCTGTAATTGTGTTAGACTTCCATTAAATTTGCTGCTATGGTTAAATAACAAATGGCAGTAAGCAATCATACGACTTGCACTAAAATCAAATGTGTTTATGACAAAAGATTGTATTTAAACTAATATGAGGACAATACAGGTTTGCAACATTAAGCAGCAAAATGAGCTGTTTTGTGTGCCTTTAAATAAAGGGATATGACTAAGACCGGAAGTCTTAACATAATTAAGTTACAATGTCCATATGTATGTTAAATATAAGGTAGATATACAATGTAAGCATCTAAAAGCTTTTAGAATACACATGAAGGTTGTAGGATTTGTGTGCTCAGTGTTGTATTATTCAGCATACCTGACACTGGCGCCGAAACACAATGCAGGGATGGGCCAAGACATTTTCTGTGAAGAGACTAAGTCAAGCCATAAAAAATCATTAAGAACACTATTTTGCTAATTAGAATCTTATACTTAAGTATCTTTTTTTTTTTTAAATAGAAATTGTTGGGGTTTAGCTACCTTGCAAGACCAATTCCAAACCCTGCAAATCGGTTCAGTTGCTCTGAAAGACAGAATGGAAGAGTAATTTTAGGAAAAAACTGACCTGCACGTCTTATGTACATATATATCCGTATATTTAGAAATAAACAGATAAAATGATTGATATAAAATAAGTAATCTGACAAATTTATCTCAGTTTTTATCCACTTAATGGACCTTTTTCACAAGCCTGTAATTACGTATTTAACGGTCATCAGAATCTTAAATCCTTTAAAGTTTTTAATATATATATATATATATTTTTTTAAACGTATGAACATTTATATGTATTTATGTATGTATTATATCATCTTTGCTTCAAATTACAAAAAACAAATTATCGCTTGTGCGAGGGGTCTCTAATGCAGCGTCTATGGGACAGGACAGCAAATTTGACGTTATCTTCTCCTCTAGCTGATGTCATCAGTCTCACACAATTTTTTTCTTTTTTCTGAAAGTCTTGATAACACCATCGTGGAGTTTTTCTTTTTTTTATTTGAGCAAATAGGGTTGTAAATTTTTTTTTTTTTATTGTATTCTCCCATTCACTGCGCTCTAAGTTTTCCCAACTATGATGGCTCCCCTCGCCTTACTATATATATATATATATATATATATATATTTGGAAGTAGTTTTTAGTTTGTTTTTAGTTTTAGCTATTTTAGGAGGATATCTGTGTATGCAGGTGACTTTTACTGTGCATAATTATTAGGCAACTTAACAAAAAACAAATATATACCCATTTCAATTATTTATTTTCACCAGTGAAACCAATATAACATCTCAACATTCACAAATATACATTTCTGACATTCAAAAACAAAACAAAAATAAATCAGTGACCAATATAGCCACCTTTCTTTGCAAGGACACTCAAAAGCCTGCCATCCATGGTGAACGGATCAAAACACTGACAGAATCCATCAACATTTGGTGCAGTAGCAACCACAGCCTCCCAGACACTGTTCAGAGAGGTGTACTGTTTTCCCTCCTTGTAAATCTCACATTTGATGATGGACCACAGGTTCTCTATGGGGTTCAGATTAGGTAAACAAGGAGGCCATGTCAATTGTTTTTCTTCTTTTAGACTGTTTCTTGCCAGCCAAGCTGTGGGGTACTTGGACGCGTGTGATGAAGCATTGTCCTGCATGAAAATCATGTTTTTCTTGAAGGATGGAGACTTCTTCCTGTACCACTGCTTGAAGGTGTCTTCCAGAAACTGGCAGTAGGACTGGGAGTTGAGTTTGACTCCATCCTCAACACAAAAAGGCCCCACAAGCTCATCTTTGGTGATACCAGCCCAAACCAGTACTCCACCTCCACCCTGCTGGCGTCTGAGTCGGACTGGAGCTCTCTGCCCTCTCTGTCTCCAGCCAAGGGCCCATCAAGACTCGCTCTCATTTCATCAGTCCATAAAACCTTAGAAAAATCAGTCTTGAGATATTTCTTGGCCCAGTCTTGACGTTTCAGCTTGTGTGTCTTGTTCAGTGGTGGTCGTTTTTCAGCCTTTCTTACCTTGGCCATGTCTCTGAGTATTGCACACCTTGTGCTTTTGGGCACTCCAGTGATGTTGCAGCTCTGAAATATGGCAAAACTGGTGGCAAGTGGCATCTTGGCAGCTGTACGCTTGACTTTTCTCAGTTCATGGTTCAGTTTATTTTGCGCCTTGGTTTTTCCACATGCTTCTTGCGACCCTGTTGACTATTTTGAATGAAACACTTGTTCGATGATCACGCTTCAGAAGCTTGGCAATTTTAAGAGTGCTGCGTCCCTCTGCAAGATATCTCACTATTTTTGACTTTTCAGAGCCTGTCAAGTCCTTCTTTTGACCCATTTTGCCAAAGGAAAGGAAGCTGCCTAATAATTATGTACACCTGATATAGGGTGTTGATGTCATTAGACCACACCCCTTCTCATTACAGAGATGCACATCACCTAAAATGCTTAATTGGTAGTAGGCTTTCGAGCCTATACAGCTTGGAGTAAGACAACATGCATAAAGAGGATGATGTGGTCAAAATACTCATTTGCCTAATAATTCTGCACTCCCTATATATATATATATATATATATATATATATATATATATATATATATATATATATATATATATATATATATATATATATATATATATATATATATATATATATATATATATATATAGTAAGGCGAAGAGAGCTTACTTTTGGTCTCCATAGCTTTTATAGACCCTTTTCACACTTACAGGTTTCTCAGTATATAGATAGATAGATAGATAGATAGATAGATAGATAGATAGATAGATAGATAGATAGATAGATAGATAGATAGATAGATAGATAGATATCTACCTATCTATCTATCTATCTATCTATCTATCTATCTATCTATCTATCTATCTATCTATCTATCTATCTATAATTTTTCTCAGAAAACATATTTATAAAGGTGCTGTTGACTTGAAATTTTCACCAGATATAAATAGCAACCAAAGAAATGCATATATGCAACAAATCTAATTAGTTTACAAATGAAGTTATATCTAATAAAATGAAATGACACAGTGAAAAAGTATTGAACACATGAAGAAAGGGAGCTCTAGAAAGGCAATGAAAGCACAGCAGCTGAAATCTCTCAGTAGTTATTCAGCAATCCTCTGCGCTTCATCATTGTAAATTAATAATCACTGCTTCAGTCCGACATCTACATTAGCAGGATGGTGAAGATGAAACCAGGTTGGACATTTCAGCAATACAATGATCCACAACACAGCCAAGAAAACTCAAATGCTTTCTGAGAAAGAAAATCAAGCTGTAGAATGGTCCAGTCAATCACCTGACTTGAATCCAATAGAAAATACAAAATAAAGATCAGATTTGATAGACGAGACCCACAGAAACATTAAAAATTGTACACTTTTTTGAAATCTGTGAAAAAAAAAACACACCTGAGCAATGCATGTGACTTCATTTTCTATATGAGAGTCATCTTTTAGCTGCCATCATCAAAAATACCTTTTATATAAAGTATTAAATACATTTCAGTAGTTCGGTACTTTCTCCCTGTGTCATTCCATTGTTATTACACAGAAATTGTTTTTCAGATTTTTTTTTGTTTCTTTTTCATGTTTGTATTGTTTTTTTTTACCAAAATCTGGTTCAATTTCATGTCAACAGCTCCTTTAGAAACAGTCCCAGGAATAAAACATGACAGGTTCAATACTTATTTCACCCACTGTATACACACACATACGGTGTACAGTGTATTAGCCATTCTATTATAAGGCAATGCATTTACACAACATAAGACATTTATTTTTGAGAAAACAGTATAATCTTTTTTGCCATTATTTATAGTTGGTACCTTTTTTTGTCACTTTCATTCATTTTATCTGGAATTTACTGAAAGTTATTCATATGAATATCGACCCTTCTTCCTGGATATAATACTGGTTAAGAATTTTTCATAGAAAAAACTATTTGTATATTAAAATCAATGTAAAATATGCCTAGGTGACACAATATTGACAACTTTAGCTAATTTTACTAAGCAAATGTATTGTTTATGACTTCAATGTGAAATCGCTTAAAACAATGGTACATTGTTTCATTTAGATTACTGTGTGAAATATTAAGTTACCTTACAAAATATTTATTGAAATACTGTAGTTATAACCATTTTAATTAATTATTATAAAGTAACATTAGGTTATGGATATGCCTGTCACAATAATCAATATAACGACTTATCACACAATACATGTAGATGATCTCAATCATTATTGGTGATGCAATAAATATCGCCCGTACATAAAAACCCATTTTAGTAACATTTTAGCTGATTGTGCAACATCTTTATTGAAGATGTCAGTATGGCTAAAACACACTATAGTATTTACTAGAAATTACTTTAGTATGTTTTCATATGGGTGTCTGACTGAAAATAGATCTTGTAGCAGATATCGCAGCCTCGATTACTTTTTTTCTATCACCTTTTTGTTAACATTTATTATTATTTATTTGTCCAGGATACACATTTTTACATTCTGATTCCAATGCCTCTTTATTAAATGGTTAAAATTACATATATAATTGAAATATTATAAAATGAAATATTCTTAAGAATAAAATATGTATTCTTTGGAAGAGTGTGCTTGGCTTGCATTGTGATCTTATTATATTTTCATTCTGACATTATATAATGAGTGGCATAAAATGGTCTTAAAATGACACTAATACCGTTTATCGCAATAATTTTTGGTGCAATAAATCGTACAACAAAAAATAGATAACGTGACAGGTTTAGTTATGCAGCATTTCAGTTTGAGGGAATAATTGAAACACTCATTTTTTTGTTTTGTTTTACCTCTTCCAGAATCAAATGTTTTCGTTCACAAACAACTCTCTTACAGGAGAGATTCACAATCCATTCATGGGTCAAATGATGGGCGGGGAGTGACAGTGACAGTGACAACACACACACATCATATCATATGCACAATAAGTATGTGTGTGGAGGCAATGTCTTATATACAGCAGGTAATTGAAATAATAACATGTCACTGAATGCATTCTGATCATTACATTCATAAACTGTACTCAATGTTACCGGACGGTGGAGCCGCTGATTGCGCGTCGTCCGGTGCTGTCTCAAACTGGGGTGTGCGATCGTCAAAATGCAGATTTCTACTGCCAGGTATGTCTGGAGGTGTGGTGACCCAGTTCTGGAGGTCAGAGCTGGATGAATTATTGAATGACCTGCCCGAATAGCCCCCGCTGAATGCCGGGTCCTCTCTGCCCCTGTAACCCAAACCCTCAAAGCTGTCAGGCCGACGAGAAGTCATGCTGTAAATCGCCAAGGCAACTACAACGAAACGACAAGATATTTCAGTCTGACGTCCTGCGGCTTCTAACCTATGTGATGCGGTACGAGTTCATTGAAGATTATACCATTAAAATGGGGAATGGGAGAAATAATTGCCAATTGACCGACGCAATGAAGAAGGCTAACACTTTAGCAAAACAACCCAACACTCGCTCGGGTGACTTTTGTCAAATGACAGTTTACTTCCGGTTTGAATTCAGCCTTTTGGGTAATGTAGTTTTGCAAAGATGCGACACAATTTTACCATTTCACAGTTTAGATTAGTAGTATCTATATTGTGAATGACAAAAGTCACAAGAAGGGAAAAAATACATTAATTGTTGTTATTATTATTAGAAGAAAGATAAGTATGCTTTAAAAATATAAGGAAGGTAAAAAGGTGAGAAAATGTTGATTTGGGGTCCATATGTTTTATATATTCATTCATTCAGTTTATATATTCATTTGTTTTCTTTTCGGCTTAGTCCCTTTATTAATCCGGGGTTGCACAGCGGAATGAACCGCCAACTTATCCAGCATATGTTTTACGCAGTAGATGCCCTTCCAGCTGCAACCCATCACTGGGAAACACCCATATACTCTCATTCACACACATACACTACGGCCAATTTAGCTTACCCAATTCACCTATACCACATGTTTTTGGACTTGTGGGGGAAACCGGAGCACCAGGGGAACACGGGGAGAACATGGAAACTTCACACAGAAATGCCAACTGACCCAGCCAGGGCTTGAACCAGCGACCTTGCTATGAGACGATTGTGTATATATGATATAATAAAATGGTAATATATATACACACACACACACACACACACACACACACACACACACACACACACACACACACACACACACACACACACACACACACACTTTTTTAACATTTCATAGTTTGATTGTACTTTAATTATAGCTTTAAAACGTTTTAAATGTCTTATTTTATGCGTATAATTTTACAAATAGATATGCTTTAGCATTTTTAGGCTAATTTGTGTCTTTCTTACCAATTCATGCGTTTAATTCATTATTTAACTTTTTGGAAAGAGTATATCATATATATTTTAATGAAAGTAATTTAAACTATGTTTGTGCTTTTAGAAATAAATCTGCTGTTCCATTTGTTGATTTTATTTTATTTTTTTTTTATCGTTTATTTTTTTTAGATATTATATTTAGAAAACATACCTCGTATATTTTTGTGAGTCATTTAAATGATAATTAATTAACCTGTAAATGTTTTTACAAAATATTTGTCTGTGTGTTTGTGTTTTTAACACATCCGGGCAGGCGCAAAGGGAGGTGAGGGCGCCCTCTGTTGATGAAGACATCAGTACATCAGCTTGAGCTTGAGATGCAGCAGAAGCAGCATCCGCTCAGGAGCCGCGGGGCCTGCGGTAGGATCATGGTTTTACATATCAAAACGTAAAATGTCGATAATGACACGCTGATATACAATACTTCAAATGCTGTAGAAACACACACGTTGCGTGTGTTAGCACGTTAAAACGTAAATAAGGATATCTTTATCGTCTTAAAAAGTTGTTTACTTGCAATAGCATCTGCTGGATAGCTTGCAAGCTACACGATGTTTAGTTTTATCCAAGTAAACAATCGCTTTCATTATTATTCCAGATCGTTTCGTGTATTTGTTATTATTCTTTGCGCCACAGATTGTAACGTTAAACTTGTATCTAGTCAGCTTTGTCGTTTTGTATTTGCTGATGTGACATTGAGGCTGATCTGGACTGAAGGGGACATTATTAGTAGGGCTTTTTGTCAGGTTGTCCTATGAAGCACAAAGTGAGATCAACCTTTAATTTCTCAGATTAAACGACAATAAGTATACCATCTTTTGGTAGATTTACCGTTAATACATATTTACAAAAACTGCACCATGATGATATTTAATTCGATATAGGAAGTTAGTTTAACCTAACTATGTGTTTTCCACATAATTTCGCCTGTGATCGGTAGATTAATTTGTAGTTAATTACTAAATACGTTACACTGTGAAAACTATAGTCGTTAAACCTGTCACAACATCTATTTTTCTGTTCCATATATTGCATCGAAATATATAGCAATAAACGATATTATTGTCATTTTAAGACCATTTTTGCCACTCATTATATAATGCCAGAATGACAGTATAATAGCATCATAATGCAAGCATAATAAACACTCTTCCAAAGAACACAATATTTTATTCTTAAGAGTATTTTATTTTATTACAGTCATTTTAACAATTTTATGATTAAAGATTGGAATCAGAATGTGAAAACGCATATTCTAAATAATAAATGTTAACAAAAAAATTATTAGCAGAGTCTGCGATATCTGTACAAGAAATTTTCAGTTGTCAGACACTCGCATAAAAACATACTAAAGTATTTTATTGTAAAATACTATAGTGTTTTTTTTAACCATACTGACACTGACACCTCCAATAGAGATAGAAAGGCTGCGCAATCAGCTAAAATGTTGCTAGAATTGGTTTTTAAGTATGGGCGATATAATGTATTACCAAAAATGGTTGAGGTTATGTCCATGGTGTTGTGCGATAAGTCAATATATTGATTATTGTGACAGGCCTAGTTAAACTAATATGTTAATCATTTTAGCTCATATATTCTCATTGCTTATTTGTCTGTCTTGTTTTAAAACCTTAATGTGAATGGTGTTATTGTGTAGGATGTTAAAGAAATGCAATAAGGAAAACATTTTTCTGCTTTATTATCAATTTCTTGTATTGCATTGAACCTATAGCCCTTCATTTTAAATTCTAGTTTGGCTGGACTGTAGAATATGTTCACTAATGATAGCAATTACAGTAACTAGGTACTACTAACACTGAACCAGTGAACAAACATAACCTATGTTGTTACCTTAAGTACTTAAGTACATGTACAGTTGGTAGTAGGGCTGGGCGAGTTGGCCTAAAATCAAAATCTCGATTAATTGAACATTTTATTGTTGTTTATTTTATTGTATTTATTTTATTTTGTTGCCGTCATAAGTTTTGTCCAGTAAATGCTCACATTTTACAAGTGAGGGATTTTTAAATAAAGGGAGGATTACTTGATTATAAAATAATTGAAGAAAATACACACTATCTACTATCTATGATTATTTACTGAACATCAATGTTGAACAACTGAAGTTAAAAGACACATTGCCTAAAACAAACTTCTTATAAAAAAAGTTTCCAACTGGAGCTCCTTCACGGGACTCGACACTTGTAAACACTCGCTCCAAAGGGCTCGCAGCTCTCTGTGCCACCCACGCCTCATCACCACTACCAAACCGAACAATCACAGAGCTTGCGCTATGCGTCATCGTGACATGTAGTCACATTTTATTAAAGGTGCGTGGGTATGGAACCACGCTGGACCTTACGCATAAATACTCCACACACGGTAGGGAAAGTAAATGAAAAAAATTGACCTGGAAAAATTAAATAGATTATACTGTAGGTTCTGAATGTCGATTTCAATAGATTTTCTATTAATTGCCCAGCCCTAATTAGTAGTTATATGTACTGTGAAATAAAGTGCAACAAAACTATACTAAGTTCTCCGAACGTAATAATCAATTAAATTATAGCAAAATTTTAATAAAAATAAATTAATTGTTTTAAAATAAAACATGTGAACATCAAAAATTACAGTACTTTCTTTATTTGCTTCTTTGGGGCTTCTCCACACTGTAACTCTCTTGAATGTGGGACAGATAAAGACAGACTCATCAGAGAACAATACATGTTTCACATTGTCCACAGCCCAAGCCTTTTCACTGCTGGATCCATTGCAGCCGTCAATGTATTTCTTTACATGTCACAAATGTGTTTAAAGCAAAGGTTTTTGTATGTTAAACATTGCATGTATCGTCTATTACAGCATCAAGCTTAGAACTCGGGCTGTGCTATTTGGGGAAAATATTTGATTGCGATTTATTTTATTTTATTTTTTGACAGATATTTCGATTTGATTTGCGATTTAATTTTGTAGTCAAACTTCAGCTCAATAATCTGTATTGTAGCTTCTTACTGCTAGAATGTAGTGAGTGTTAGTTAAAAAAAGGAACTGAAAAGATATCAAGTTATATCAGCAAACAACTCTAAATTGCACTTTGCTTGCTGCTGGATTGAGTGTCACTGGCAATACTTTTAGTTGACTTTTTAGCAAGACGCTCCTCATATAGCCTTTTTAGGAGCTGGTTGTTGTATTTCCTTATGCTTTGGCAACAATTCTGCGACAGCTCTTACAAATTACCTGGTTTTGTTTGGTGTCTGTGACTTTGAAACCAAGATAATACCATATTACAGAAATGCTGTTTTTCTCTGCTTTTAATTAGTCTATTAATGCTTCTGAAATAGCAGATGCCATCATCCCACTCGGTTGCGCTTTCCTGTTTGTTAGTTTTTTTTATTGTGGATCTTCCGCATAGTTTGGTTATGCAATTCTGATTGGGCAGAACAAAAGTGTGCTTTCTCAATTGGCTAGTGAGACTGTTACACACAGACGGCAGTCACGCATTTTCTCTGGGTGGGGGAAATTAAATAATATATATTTCATATCGCAGTCTCTGGCGATTAACTAATCGCAATGTGTTAAATTGCAATTCGATTTCGATTAATCCCACAGCCCTACTTAGTACTGTATAGAAATATGTATTTTACATATTTGAAGTTTAAAAATAATAGCATTTACTAAAATATAACAATTTGAATGTCAGTACAATATCTTCTTTGTAGTTTAGGTAATTAGCTGTGCATTTTAACAATATATCATTTTTGGTTCTTAAACAATATTCAAGCATCTATTCACATACAGTGTCCCAATTATTTTCACTAGATATTATTGGTTGCTGGCAATCATCGGGGGTCCAGATGTAGTTGCAGAAGAATCACGTTGCCCCCACTGGTCCACATAACCCGCACTGCATGGCTTCAATTGCTGTTGACTCGCAGCGTGTCTCCATTACCCCAGTCCTGCACACCCTCATGTTGGGGTCTCAGACCTCTCACAGACTGACCAATGACTGCCTGGATTGTTCTGCCTGTCAGCCTGTCTGCCTTCTCCATAACGGGGATATGGATCGTGTAAGTGTTTAAGTAATTCATGGTTTATGACAGTTCATCCCAAAATTACAATTTGTTGTCATATATAACAATCATGTTATTCCAAACCCATATGATTTCCTTATGTCATTATATAAGCAATTCCATGCAAATTAAGTTTTCACTAAAATATAGAAATCTTTTTAAAGTTTTTTGTGTAAGCAAGTATTTTAAAGTACTTTAGAAATGCTCAAAAATGTCTCTGTCAATGTTTTTTTTTAACAATTTTAATTGATTTACCAAAGTCACACGAATGACAATTTCACATCGGTCGCATCCATAACAGAAAGGGTGTCAAACCCATAATGAAGCTTTTACTTCATAAATGCAAAAATGTTAAATAAAATCAAATCAATCATGTTTGTTCTATAGTGAGCCGACTCTTATACTTTTGATTAGCATTATTTTTTTGGGGTTGTGCAGTTTAATTCACAGAATTTCTACAAACCATGTTATATACTGCATACTTTTTTGGTCACATCCATAACGCATGCTTTTTTTGCTCATTTAAAGTACAAAACATGTTTACAGATTGATATTTTTCTGATCCCTTAACTCTGTGGTCAGTTGTTCTGGAAAATATAAACAGATGTTTCAATATAATGTTAACATATACTTTCTAAGTGAATTCATGTTTTGGTTTTTACTGCAAATGTCACATTTATAACGCTGGAATTGCTTATATGTAATATTAAACATTTATGAAATATAATAGTTACTATTATTCTATATCATAAGCAAAAGTTAATTGAATAATAATATTAATAATAATAATAATAATAATATACATTTAAAAAAAATTGTATATACTAAATTCAGTTTTATAATTCCCTCTATGGTTTATTTGATTAATTTGTTAAATATTCTGACATGTCATGTAATTACCAACTGATCATTTTTAAATATTCTGTCTTTAGTTACGCCATGGCAGTAATGAACCACCATGTATGTCCGGTTGAGAACTGGTAAGTTAACCCTGTAAATACAGCTCTCTGGTATTTGATATTCTCTAATGATCGACATGGTGGAAAACTCCGTAAATATTCTAATACTTGCAAGCCTTTTTTGTCTGATTGATGGATTTAGAAAGTACAAAAAAATGTTTTTGTAATTTGTACAAGTGTGAAAATGTCTAACTCCTGGTTGTGGTGCACGTGTCTTTTTGGTGGCGCAAACTGTTATAATGTAAATCTGGCCATTTATTTTATCAAAATTCTACACACAGTACCCCATAATGACAATGTAAAAAAAAGAGTTTTTATTTATTAAAAATTAGGGCTGGGCGATATGGCAAAAAAAATAAAATAATCCAGATTTTTTTCATAAAGTTTGACCGATTCACAATTTCGATTTCGATTTATTTATTTATTTATTTTTTTTTTTTTTAACTGTGTAACTATAGTCAACTTAAAACATTACAACAACATGACTGAAGTAACAATCTCTTTATAAGTAACTTGAAAAACCATCTGGTTAAGGAACATGTATTTTTAATGGCCATACATGCATAAATTGGTCAACAAGGTGTAGCCTATTACATTCCTATAGACAAATTCCTGCTTGACGTTTTAGAAAATATTTGTGCGCAGCTACACCACCCAGTATATATTAAAGATCACCGTGAACAACAAAAAAAACCACAGAAACCTGTTACATATCTATCTATATTTAAATGTCTATCTTATATTTAACTGAATCGTATAACAGCCTATAGCTGAAATGTTGAAAATTGCTCAATTTATTTTTATAAAACATTTGTCAAAACGTATTGATATTTTTTTTGAGTAAAAACAATACCGACATTTAAGAATCCATATTTATTTTATTTATTCATTCATTTTACTTGTTTATTGGTGCATATATGGGTTATGATTTAATCCATAGCTACAGTACCTTGGACAGCTACTGTGCCACTGCATAAAGCTTTCAAGCAAAAGTCCAAATTAAAGAAACATTTGACTTTCTGCGGTGACAGCCGACATTCACAACACGCCGTAACCGTCCTTCAGGTGGTGCGCAGGTATAAAAAACAAAAACAGACGTCTGGGCTTTGAATTAGGTGCAATTATTTCTTCGTTGTTCAAAGAGTCTGCAAGTTCGTGTTCCATGGATACATGTTGTTGTTGATTCGATGCGCAGCAGAAAAAAAGGCTTTCAGCAGTGCGTGTAGTCGCTGGTAAAGTTCTCACCCAGATCAGAGCGATCTGTGCTACCCAATACAGCGCAGCATGCAATAAACTCACGCTCAGTCAGGTTAGGTAAAGGTCTCATTGCCTATATGTCAATCAAATTAATTAAGCTTTAGCCACGAATAAAACTTTTAGCCTATTTTATTATTTTGTGTAATGTATATAGTGTAATCAGGGCCGGAGCAAGCTGAACTGGCGCTCTAGGCGAACCCCCTCAACCCGAAAGTGAAATAGAAACTTAACGGTTTGCAAATGAAAGTGAGGATCGTGAGGGGGGTGGGTGTCGCGGATGAAAGTGAGGACCGGGGGTTCTCGCTCCCTATTCTGCCGCCCAAGGCAGCCGCCTCTATGGACGCGCCAGCCCTGAGCTGGTCTTTTCGCCTGGCGCAGCATCGCGCGCCTCCGCTGACTGCGCGCGCACCTCGCAACAATGCGCTAGCGTGCTTGCACTGAGCCAGCTGTGGTAGCTCATCAACAGAGCCGCGACATCAACACACAGAATCTATACTGTCAACAGTTTAGAACGGTTTGGCACGATAGTGGAAAAGCTGCTTTAATATCTTTATTAAAAAAATCGCGATACCTCGATTTTATAAAAGATTAAATCGTCTTAAAACGTAAATTCGAATTAATTAAAAAAATCAAAAAAATCGCCCAGCCCTATTAAAAATAAAAAACCTGAAAAATCACATGTACATAAGTCTTACTAGTATTCACGGCCTTTGATGTGAAGCTCTAAATTGAGCTCGGGTACATTCTGTTTCCACTGATCATTCTTAAGATTTTACAGCAGCTTAATTGTGATAAATTCAGTTGATTGGACATGATTTGAAAAGGCTGTCTATATAAGGTCCCAGGGTTGACAGTGCATGTCAAAGTCCGCCTGAAAGAGGTGGTCTGGGGTACGGCTAGTGCGAACTCTGGTACGGTTCACTTCTAATATGAATACAATTGTATCAAATAACGGAAGTGAACCACCAATTGTACAACAAACTATCGTGTTAATTTGTGTGTGTGTGTCTGTGTATCACATACTCTACCTTGGTGACAAGCGGGACTGAGTCAGGGAAATCACAGTGATAATGTCTGCTGGTCTCCTCCAAAAACAACTTCTGCAGACATCACGTGATGTTCTGAACATTTATAATATTTTTACGTTTTTGTCTTTTGAGGCGCAAGTCATTTATGAAATAAGGAATAGATTGACGCAGCTTCTCCTACCTCAATAAATTCCATTTTTACTTTTGATATTTTGCGCCAGTTAATCAGGAAGTGATGATTGTGTTCTCTTTGATTTGTTGGATGGAGACGCTGCTTTATTTGCATGTCTTTTATGCAATATTCCAGTTTTGCGCATAAATGTAATTTGCATCTTTAGAAACATAGCTACTGTTAGTAATATAAGGTAAAGTGTTGAAAAATATGAATCTTTTGATCATTCTCGAGAATGCCTAAAGTCTCTGCTGACAACTCATTTATTTATTTTTTTAATTAAATTTCATGCTTGGTTCTGTTGCATCATAGGTCTTATAATTTGACATGCACAGAGGAAACGGCTAAGAGGGGCTTCCCAAAGACCTGCTGCACCCTTCAAGACATCCCCCTTATCAGGTGAAAACCACAAAATTTGGAGACTTTAGGTGGTACTGTTTTGCATCAACATCTAAAAAGGTTGTAATATCTGGATTTCTGCTCTTTTAACAGTAAATGTGGTTGCTATCCACCAGAGAGCTGTCTCTTCAGTTTGATAGGCAATGTTGGGGCCTTTATGGGTAAGAATCAGTTTCAAAATGACTTAATAATAGGGGTGTGACGAGACGAGACATGAGATTGAGTTCACGGGAACGAGACAAGATTTTTTTCACTATTTTAAAGAAATCCTTAATGATGAAACATGAATGGAATAGTCTTAGAATTCAAATATTTTGTAATATATGAATGGAAAATAGATTTTTAATTAAAAAAATGATCACAAAATGCAAAACAATTTAGGTGTTTTTTTTAATCAACTTATAATGAATTTACTTTCATTTTAATGAACATGCATAGAGTTTTATGTATGCAATAGTTTTGTATTAGTTTATATTGAATTCTATGCAATGAACATGTAAACACAGCAAAATATTTGTTAATATATACATGGAAAATAGCAAACTATACTGACTGGCTTTTCCCCTATATAATTTCAGATTGCAGATCTTGATGGTCAATTTGAATTTTGTGACATTTTTTTTAAAGTGACTTGTATCCGATTGTCTGCATTTACAGTGCACACGGCAAAAGGCGCAATGATCAGGAAAAAAAAATGAGCGGGCGCTGACTGACAGCTGAAATTAAAAAGCGCTCTTCCTGTATTCTGTTCGCATGGTTTCATTTTTTTTTTTCTTTTTGACAAGTTGTTTTACTATAGTTTATGACCGAAAAGTTCTAATTTTGCCATCTTTTAATCTAGTTTTTTTTTAAACCAGTAACTATTTTAATATCATATGCATAAATCAATGCAATAGTTTTATATCAGTTTATATTGTGAGGCGGATGTTGCTCTCTCTTGCTCTCTCGTTAACATACTTAAATACTTGAGTTACATGGCGATATAAAAGATTTTTTTTGTCCTAGTATATAAGATTTAAGGTTTGGGACTCTGCTGAAGTCTGTTCTGAAATAAAAGCGTCAGAGTTGACGTTATTCACCACAGACGTGTGACTTGCATTGACAGGTAAAAATCTGGCTTACGCTGCAGACATGAGGTCACTGTTACGATTCATATCTGATACATTTTCCTGCTTACATAATCAGGGTATCTTCGGGCCATTCCATATCTGGAATGGAAAACTAAGAAAACGGCCATTTTTTTGTTTTTTCCTTTTGCTCACAAAAAACCGAGAAAAAACCAACGAGATTTTGGCTCAGTAAATTAATAGAACCAAAAAACAAAAATCGAGCCTAAATCTTGTTTATTTCATTTTTTTGTGAGCAAAAGAAAAAAAACGAAAAATGGCCGTTTTCTTGCGTTTCCTTGTTTTATTTGAAAACGGATATGGAATGGACGGAAGATACCCTGATTTTACACATACATAGGCCATATCCGATCTGTGCCACATGGGAGGAAAAAAAAAAATCTGAATTTGGTCACTTGAACCATGTAAAGAAAACGTTTGCTTTTCCTGTACAGCATAAACGTGTTTGGTAATGATGAAGGTGGGTGTGATGAGTCTCCAGCAGTTCAGTATGTGTGTGGTTGGAGATGAGTGTGGGTGCAGAGAAAAGTGTCAAACAGCTGTGTGGACTGTCCTGTGGTACAATGCGGCTAAAAGTCCTACACTGTGATAACAGTTTGCTGCGGTGTTTACATATCTGTACTGCACTTTAATAATGTGACTTTTAGCATATCTAAAGTGACATTCCATCGCGTGGTAATGTCCATGGTTAATTTGTGTGGCTGCAGTTGTAGTTGTAGCCTCTGCCTGGACCTGGATAACACAGCAGCTTTTGAACTCCGGTGAGAAAAGAGGTTACGTCACACCCGCACACCCAACCGAGTGACATGTGCAAGACAGAGGCCAGCCTTACCAGGTGTGTAGGCATAACCGGTTTAAGGTATACCACGGTTTTGAAAAGTCAAGGTTTTAAAATCATAAAACTTTCTGATACCAATATTAAGGTATTTGTAAGTATTTTTTTTTTTTACGTGTTTTTTATGACTATTTTGAATTTCTTTTTCTAAGGCAACAATAGAAAAGGACCCTTCACATCACAAGTTACTGGTCAGTCCATGATTCAGGAAACATCTGAAAAACAAATCTCATATAAACCAACATCAGCATGCTGTAGAGCTGAATAGTGCAGAGGCTTGCTTTATATCCAAAGAAAAGAAAGATATCCAAAGATGCCTTTTCAAGTTGAAAAGAAATCTGTGTTTCTGAAATGAATTAAGACAGCAGAAGTCCATGACTTATTTAAATTATTTAGCCTGACATTTATTGTTTCTAAATGTAAAAAAAATATATACCATGTTCAATGGGGGAAAAGTTGTTTTTTACCCCAACATTTAAAAAGAACATATTTTTAGAACAGTAACTACGATACCATTATATATGATATTTTTCCTCAAGGTTATCATACCGTCAGAATCTTATACCGGCCAATGCGTACAGGTGTGTGCAAAGCACTTGATTTGCAGTTCAAATTCAATCCTGCTTCCAATACTCTTGCTAATTTCACCCTCATGCTCCATCATGCTCAACTCACAACAACTTTTCACCTCGACGAGAAATCTTGTCGCTATTTAATCTCGTGAGATCTTGTGACACGAGATCTCGTTACACCCCTACTAAATAACCTTTTTTTTTTGGTTCAAACTATAGCAGACTTTATCATTGATTTTTATGGTGATGTGTATGTGTGTGTGTGTAGTGGTTATGGTGTGCATGCTGCGTTACGCTCAAGTGATTGAACACAGTCATCATTGCTGGACCAACACAAGTGCTTTGGTGTCCGGCTGCATTAATGCCCTTGGGTTGGTCATGGTGGGCAACTTCCAAGTAAGTTGGCCTATAACTTCACCCTGTTTTATATCAATCTAAATAGTCTTGCATTTCTCTCACTCTTTCTTTCTCTGTTTTCCTCAGGTGGATCATGCCAAGACGCTTCACTATGTGGGAGCAGGTGTAGCTTTCCCCGCGGGATTGCTGTTTGTGTGTCTGCAGTGTGTTCTGACATACCGTATAGCAGAGACAGCACTGGACTACTGGATGGCTCATGTACGTGTGGCTCTCTCGGCTGGAGCTCTCGTATCGCTTGTCCTCAGTATCCTTACTAAAAATACTTGAATGTACTTGATCAGGGGAGTGGCACTTGAACTTGTAATCGCTATTTACAGTTTAATATATCAGTAAATGCAGTAAAAATCTAATACATGAAAATCAAATTTGCTTAAATACATTTGCACATGAAGTTAATGGCAAAAAACATGATGTGGCTTATTAGCTTTCAGTAACATTCATTCATACATTTTTTTTGTAGGCGTTGTCCCTTTATTAATTAGGGGTCGCCACAGCAGAATGAACCGCTAACTTATCCAGCATATGTTTTACATACCCTTTCAGCCACAACCCAACACTGGGAAACACCCATACGCTCTTGCATTCACACACATACACTACAGCCAATTTAGCTTATTCAATTTACTTATAGCGCATGTCTTTGGACTGTGGGGGAAACCGGAGCACCCAGAGAAAACCCACCCAAACATGGGGAGAACATGCAAACTCCACACAGAAATGTCAACTGACACAGCTGCACATTTATTAGAGGCATTGCAATGTATTGCCGAAAAGGCCCAGACACACCAAGCTGACAGTCAGCATCTAGTTAGTTTGGTCTATTCCACACTTTGCCTCTTGTCAGGTTCACGTCAGTCAGATCGAGTTGAAATTTGTGTGATTTGTTTACGCTTTGCCTGTGCATTTCATCTTCTGGTCTTCTTGTGGAAAACAGACTACTGCCGCCATGGATGTGGACAGATTCTTCATTCTCATTTCTGTCGTCCATTTGGTGAAACTATTCAGACGGTGCTCTGTGACACGGCAAAAATATGAACAGTATCCTGAGTTGTAGCTGGGCATCGCGGACAGCCGCCGACTTGCAGCGCCGGTGTGCGTATACTGATAGAAATCTATGTTTAGAATTCTAAAGTGCATGACGCTGCGTAGTGCGGCGCATGTGGTGTACGACCCCCTTTACAGTCAGCAGCGCAACACGCAAGTGTTGTATTGCCTGTAATAATTGCACATCGTGATCTGAAGTAGAACATATAGGCATATAAAATCGGTTTTACATATTTTTTTTAAGCACACAAAAGTGTTCTTGGTGCTTTGTATAATCACAGTCTAACCACTGAAGCCACAGTGGCTGTTATGAGGATGGTTCCTTTTCTGGAGCTTGGTCTCTGGACCATTGCTATATCAATGGTCTTAAAGGCTAAAGACACCCTGGAGTACCTTTTTTTTTTTTAAATTTTAACAGAGCACCTGTCAGCTTTAATTGTGGGAAAAACTGAATAATTTGGAGGTTTTGTCAGCTAATTTCATCCTCTGGGTTTAAAATAATTTTTTGGGCAAGATCAAAATCGGTGATAACGTGAATCTACTAGTTGAGTGATGACGCGTCAGTTTCTCATTATTATTCATAGTGGAGTTTTCTTATCCTATGAGAAGACCCTGCTTCTTAATTATTCATGAGAGCACATGCTTTCCAAAGGCCAGGCAGATCTGCCAAGCTGTGAGACCCAATGACTGAGTGAGACCGCGTTTGCGGACTGCATGGGTCGATTGTTTCCGTGATCCACGGGGTTTGTTGCATGTTTTTCCCTGCACTGCTGTCAAGGCCGATACAGCAAAGCTTTTGGTTTGCAACAAGCATTTTTGTTGGGAGATGCTGCTGTGTTCGCACATGTTTAAAATCCTCCAGATTACCGGCAGAGCTAATGGTTGAAATAGATAGAGCAAGAGACCTGCTCCACTGTTGTCTACTGTGTCTGCATTCAGATCCGGGGATTCAGGAGGAGAAAAGTCCACCTTATTTATAGTGTTTATATAAATACGATTATCTTTATAATGATATAACAAATTGTGGTTCTGTGTATATGAAATTACAAATAACAAATGTAGCAGAACATTAAATTACTTAGTTTATTTTATTGCATTTTAACTTTATACTAAAAATCATGGGTCTCCTCACGGTTTGTGTCTCATTTTGTGAGCCAACTGACAACAATTCCTCTCTTTTTCTCCTGCTTTGCTGGCCACGTCCACTCCTCCCTCTGCCCACATTGCTCCACGCCCATCTTGGAGCATTTTTTTATTTAATTTCTGAGGTAGACTTGAACTGAAAGAAGGGGGTTTCATGGCCCTTTACACTCAATTCCTCAGCTATATATAAAGGATGAGGGAACTCTCAGATTTCATCTAAACCGGGGGTGCTCAACCCTGTTCCTGGCGATTTACCCTCCTGCGGAGTTTAGCTCCAACCCTGATCAAACACAACTAAACCAACTAAGTAGGACCTGAAGGGGCACTTGGTAATTATAGACAGGTGCGTTTGATCAAGGTTGCAGCATAACTCTTCAGGAAGGTAGATCTCCAGGAACAGGGTTGAGCGCACCTTATCTAATCCATCTTAATTTGTGCTCCAAAGATGTATAAAAGGGAATGGAATGACATGAGGGTGAGTAATTAATAAAATAATTTTCTTTTTTGTATGTGAGCTAATCTTAACAGTCTGTTTTTAATGTTGAAAGTTACTGTGCGCACATTCCTTAACTTCATTCTTCCTATTCAAGGTGGTGTCTTCTTCGTGCATGAGAGTTTTGTTTTGCAGCATGCTGCAGCCATCTGTGAATGGGTCTTCACAGTTTTGGTCCTAGTGTACTATGGCACCTTTACTTATGAGTTTGGCACTGTCAACACTGACACCATGATGGCGGCCTTAATGAAACGCAGTCAACATCACCATCCGGGGTCAGCGGTCATCATGGGGGGCATTAGTAAGGGTGTCGCAATGGGATGTGGCGCCCGTGGTCTGAAGTCACCCGGAGGCAGCAGCACTTCCACACACCTCAACTGCACACCAGAGAGCATCGCTATGCTTTAGGGATTAACCACTAAAGCATTCGCTCAGACCTCAGCACATAGACTCTGAACTCTTCATCTGGCTCATGGATTCGTGAAAAACTTGTACAAGCAATACAGAGGTTACAGTGAGTTTGCAGACTTGCTGAATATAATCATAACAGTAATAGGTGAGGTATTTTGCATTCGTGTGTAAGGTAACTCAAAGAGAGTCTCAGTAACCAGCAGAGATGATTCTTTTTTCCATCATTCATGGGAACTTTGAGAGAAAGGATTTAAAACTGCAATAATTCATCTCCAAAGGCACATTCACACTGACCATGACAAAAAGTGTTGAGGGCTAACTTAATTGCCCATTGGTTGAAGAAATTAGGACATCCTGTAGAGTGCTGCTTGGAAGATGCATTTTGTAGGCCAAAACCCATAAACTATTTAGCATTTTAACTCGTCCAATTCCTTAATACTAAGGTCACTGTTATTTATGTATTTATTATTAATTTATTTGCTTAATTTGTGTCGCAAATGTCATATTTAAAAAAAATTCAAGAAATAGAAAGTTAAGTGAGGGATACTTTTTATTAGGATATATGTATGAAGAAGATGTTCACTTATTTTTTTTTTTATGTATTATGCTTCGACAATGAAAGTAGTGCAAAACATTTGTGCATCTCATATTTGTTTCATAAAAAAAAAAAATAAATAAAATACGAATCACTTGAGTCAATAGCCCTTTTCACACATACAGACTTTTCCGGAAAATTTTCTGGAAAGGGATCATGTGTGAACAGGCCCTTTTTGAAAATACCGTTAAATTAGTTCTGGCAATTTTTCGGAAAGAGAAGTTGTAACATTATCAGTAATTTGCCGGAATGCTGCGCTGTGTGAACGCAGAAGGAAAATTTCCAGAAAAGAGAAGTGAGACGTCTACTCCAACCAATCAGAACATTCAGACGCATTCACATCCGCGCTGTTTACGGAAATAAATGACTTTGAATATTTTTCCAGATACATTTAGCTGCTAGATGTTAGTCAGATAATGTTTCTATGTTCCTTCTTAATGCCAATTTAAAAATGATAGATAAAATGCATTTTTTACCTTAAAGCTTTGCTTCAGTTGCTTGACGCGTGTGTACGTGAAGCAGCCAGTGAGCGCCAGCATACACACATATTATGTACCAAAAGCCAGACCCCTTCTATGTTTACAATACAAGCGCAGCCGTTTAAAGGTAATTTCTGGTTAATGATGTCAAAATTTACCGGTATTTTGGATAGATGTGTAAATGGTCTTTTCCGGAAAAATTTCTGAACGTTCTTGCCTGTGTGAACAGCGATTTTTTTTTATTTTTTTTTAATTTACCGGTCAAGTCATTCAGATGTTTACCGGTATCGCTGTGTGGCAGGGGCTAATGATTCAGTGATCGATACTTGATATTTGGTAGTGTTTTTAATTGAATATTCGACAAAGGCGGCAACACCAAAGCTCCAAAAATGCTAATTTATTAAATTAAAAAGCTTTGTGTCAGCCTTTTTAATTTAATAAATTTGCATTTTTGGAGCTTTGGTGTTGCTGCCTTTGTCGAATATATAATTTGCACCTTTTGCGTTTTTTGGCTGAGCACCCAGTTAAGAGGGATGTGCATGCTTTTGTACAGATTTGCAGTGTTTTTAATTGAATCAGCATTTTTTAAATTACATTTTTTTTGATTAAGGATTTGCTGTCACCTACTGGCTGTTTTGATGTCAGTTTTCTATCCATTATGGCCCTAACTGTCCAAAACACACTCAAAATAATCTTTGTTTTAAAAATAAACATAAATATTGAGATGTTATTTATATACGTTTGTAAACTACATTAGGGCAGCTTTTGTTTTTTAAAAAGCCATTTACTTGTTTTTCTTTAAAGGCACTTGGTAGTTGTTGGTAAACAGTAAGACAGGTTTTTAGGGATGTCAAGCATCACCATGACAAACAGGAAAAACATGTTACTTTGTGTTAGTGCAAGCTATTTCAAAGTCCCGTTAAGACAAGTCATAGATATTTACATTAGATGTCGCCTACCCTGTTGTTGTCTATTGAAAGGAATGCGTCAATAGAGCCGCCATTTTAGTACAGGGTAGCACTCCTTTGAAATGAATACGGGACCAAGGTGCAGTGGAGGACTGGCCATCCAGAGTCCGAGATATATACGCATATACACATATATCTATGATCGGAAGTTTTCCCAGTGGTCAGTATGCAAATATTTTTTTTAATTACCAAAATTATAATTATACATCACTTTTCTACATTAATGGACAAGTGATCGCACGGGCATTGCCAACAAAGAGTGTGTTTGTGTGCATGGAAATGTATTATCCTCCCTCCCTGTTGAATTTGATCCGTGTCCTGAAACACACCCCCTCTCCTGCTTTCACTTCTCATTCTAATCGAAGGAGCGTTTTGTTTGTGAATGAATCTCTGTTATGAACGACTCGTTCTCTTAGCCGACAATAACACAAGTTTCTGGCACCGCAGCGTCTTGTAGTCATATTTCATTTACATTGTTTGTTTATTTTATTCAACAAAACTAGCATAAGCCTAGTATTTAGTGTGAGTTGCTGCTACTTTGCCTTATGATCAGCGCAGTAATTGACTATTATCATCAGTAACGCTACTAACATACAAAAACATAAAAAAGAAATCTTACCTATGAAATGTTCTGCCTTTATGCTTTGTTTTCTTTGTTTGCTTGCTACTACACCCGTACACAGCGCTAAAGTCCAGCATCTTCAGATTGTCTTTAGTCTTGACTAGTGCGGTTGAATGACATTTGTTCTGGGAGCACTGTACAAATGTTGTGGCGCTATTGACGCATGCTCAGGGTTCGTATGCGATATCTAGTGTATATATATATATATATATATATATATATATATATATATATATATATATTCATATATATTCATTTCACTCAGCAGCCATCTTTGAAACACCTCTCAGGCAGTATGTTCAAGCATTCTGTTTGAATGGGGAAACATCAAATTCTCTAAAACTGCTTGCCAAGATTATGATTAACATATTAGGAATCATCAATAAAATTAAACAACTGTATTTTTAGTTTCATTTCTAAACGTCTGATTCACATAAAATCTGCTCAAACTCACGTCTGGTCTCAGCCCCGTCTCAGTATCGTCAGTCTATAGCAATTGATGATTGGCTCCTGTACTAGAAGCCGGGCTTTATTTACCATATTGACTTTTCCCCATTCAAAATGCTACATGTCTTGTGTATTCTAAAATCTTTGGCTATTCTCAGTCTTTCAGGAAAAAGTTTTTTTTTTTTTCTTTTTAAATAAAGACTAAAAAATTGTTGGAAATTAGCAGTGATGATTTTGTTATCATGTGACTGGGGTGTAGTAAAATAATAGCCTACATTTACCTTTTTTGGTTTATTTAGGCTTAATAAAAGTGTTAATTTCGAATATTATGTTGATCAAAATGTGTTGGTCAGAGAATCTGTTGGTTTTTCGTTGACTGAATTAGTGCGACGCTAACTTCTGGGTTGGCCTACAAAAATAAGGAATCGCTGCAGCACTCTAAGGGTTATCAGCAAAGTGTATGTCTGCAGAAATATGAGGAAAAACGAATGCGATTTGAAGCAATTGCCATTATTCACCAGCTCTCATTTGGTCTCCTGTCTTTGTCAGTGTGAATCTGTTACAGAGCCGTCAGCAATACTGAGATATTTGTCTACAAATTCGTCTTAAGTAGATAATTGGCTAAACCTGTCCAACCCCCCGTAACCCTGTTTAATCTGCATAAACTGTGATTACACAACAGGTCAAGCCATCACTGTAGCAATGGAGAATTTTGAGTTAGTCGCACCAGCCATTGATGCCAAATGTTGGGTTGCAATGAGGTTGTATAAACTGTCGGTCTATTACTGACCAGTCAAAAAGCGATCCTTTTTAATCATACCTGAGATGCAGGTGGTTTATGTTCATTCATTCCTGGTGTTCACAGCTTAGTTTGATCTGTGGCACTGTAATAGCATGACCTTCGGTGCTGTGGACCTTCTGTCCTATAGCTCTAGATACAATGTGGTTAGGACTTTTTTCATTCCAACTGTAATAAACAACATTTAAGTGCATCTTAAGTGCAACGTTTTGGTGCTTCAGCCAAATTTTTTTCATCACTTGATTAAAAAACTGCCTGTATCGATCAGTTGCATCCCAGGTATACTGCAAATGAATTTGTAATATTTCAGGACCACAAGAAACAAGATTTTAGTGCTTTTGTTTTAGTCTGTCTTTCCCATTTTAAAATGTCAATACTGCTCACACTTTTTCAGGAGATTATAAGCTGTCATTTTGCTCATATTTTAGCCATTTTCCTTTTTTTTTTAGCCACAGATTTAGTATTTTCTTAAACTGGTCAAGATTTGCGAGCGAATGCTAAGATTCATTTAGAGAATGCAAAAGTTTTGTGAAATAATGCTATAAAGGTGCTGCATGTAAGTTTTTGACTCTTCTAAATCATAAAAATACCATAATATGTTTGCAGATATTTAAGAAACATGCCAAGTGAACATTCTTGTTTATCTGAAAGACAGTGCTGAAGTCAGATATTCTGCTTTAAAAATGTGTTTTCCGTGCCGGAACGTCTGTCTTTGTTTTGGTTCTTTTAACCCACCCAATGCCAGTTTAGCCAATTATATTTCAGCACTCCTGGTTACCTTGGTGGAAAGCCGTGTATTCCATTCATTCATTCATTCATTCAGAAAGGCTCTGAAAACATGCGTCCGTGACCAATATACGACTTCCGGTGGACAGTAGCAGACTCCTAAATGAGACAGATTCAGTTCCACATGAATCTTTTAATTAGAAAATTTTATAAATATTCAGAATGTAAACATTAGGTGAGCCGGTTACATTGTAATCGCGTGTCCTAACAACACGCTACGTGACGAGATAGGCAGTGATAAGAAGTTTTTGGCTGTTTGCACCAGGCAAAACATGACAGAAATTTAAATACAGCCATTCAGAAGCACAGAATATGCACTCACTCAAGAAATGGTAAGGTTTATAATTTATTTAATACATATTAACCCTCTTTAATATTAATATCGACTCTGAATCACTGATATGTGTTCTAAAGTTCAATTTCAAACAGTTTATCTTATTTTCAAGAACTGAGGTGAACTATCTGCTGCTGCTTTCAGTAGTATGACAATAAATGTCATATGAAATGGCATTCAAACTCACATTATTAGCATTTAACACTGAATAAAGCACATGAGGTTTACCTGAGGTGATCATTGTCATAGTTTTCTGTTGTTCACCTGTGAGAAATAGAAGCTGTTTCTAATATATCAATTCTAGGTGTTGGTTAGGACAAAAACTCCTTTCAATATGGAAAATATTCCTTCTGTCAGGTGATGTTGCTTTTATTTAGAACACGGTTTAAATCACTCGTTCCTGTGCTCAATCTGGCAACCTGCTCCTGCGTTTGTTTTGATACAGGAGTGCAATACCTAATTCAACCACTGGGTGTCAAACTTACATACTGCACCTTTAAGGGAAGCAGTACATGTACTTCTTTGCAAAATTTGTATTTAACCAAGAATGCAGTAGTTTCTTTTTCTTTCTTTTTTTTTTTTTAAATCAAAAGGTTTTGTGCTTACACTGTAAAAAAAGATCTGTTAATTAACAGTTTCAGCTTATTTATGGTTGTGAATTGTGTTATGGGATCTGTCGAATTTTGATGTTGAAAATTCAACTCTACAGTTTAACAGTAACTTTTATTGACATTTTAGCAGTGATAATATAATGTAGTAATGACAATGTATAAGAAACAATATATGGAGAAATAAGTCTGTAAAATAACAGAAAATGAACTGGCAGTTTATTACAAGGTTTTTGTACTGTAATACATAATAAAAATGTTCATAAAAGTCACTTTTTTGAACTTTTCAAGGTTAAAAGTGGTTGGAAGAAAGATCAAAGTCCCATAATGCAATTCGAAAGCATCAATAAATAGAGAGGGGAAGCATAAATCACAAAATATGAAAAACTGCTAATTTACGAATACTTTTTACAGTGTAAAATCCAATAATGTTACCCCAAAATGAGAAGTGCTGCATTCTATTGTGAACTGTGAAAAGCTATTAATTACTTTATTTTTAAAAAAGGAGTAAACCCATTGACTTGAGCGATTTAAAAAAAAAAAAAAAAAAAACAAGTCTAAATCTGTTGTAACTTAGAACTGTTCAGTTGACTTAACATATTTTTGTATAATTTAGCATACAGTATAGTTCATTTGCCAAGTATTTTCAAGGCAACGTGTTAACTTTTTTAAAAGTAAAATCAACTAATCACTTTTTACAGTGTGATTATATAGATTCAATTATTTTGGCATTCTCTTGGAGTTTAGCATTCGCCTAAAATGCTTTACATTTGTGAAAAACAAGGATCTTTACATTCTCTTACAAAGTTATTGTGATCTCTTGAAAAAGCTTTGCATACTACGTTTGTAAAATATTGAAGCACTGGATTTTTTTCTCTTTCAGTCTCAAACTTTTGCCATGACTCCATAAAAAAAAAACTTTTCTGTAGAATCTTCCTAAAATTGTTCACAATTTCAAGATTGGAAATGGTTGTTTTTATTTTGCTCGATGAAGATGCTCTTTTTACAGCTTTTTAGATGAATGTTTAGATGGCAAAGCAAACTTTTGATGGGTATTGGTGCTGATGACTGCTGGTGTGCGTCTTCATTTTGTATTTGGAGAAATGTATTAATGAAGACATATTGCTTATTTGTCCAACACTTGTCTGTCACTTTAGTATTAATCTATAGCAAGAGATAATCTTATACATGTGATATGCAGTTTTTGCAGATCTGCTTGTAAATGAATGCCTTTAGCTGAGCATAGTATTCTATAGAATATGAGTACTGCAGAGAGAGAGAGAGGGGATCTAGTCAATAACTACACTGTAAAACCCAACAAGTTAAGGTAACTCAAACTATTTGAGGAAACCGATTGCTACAAACCATTTAAGTTCAAAAACTACTCCTAATGAGTACTGTGAACTTAATCCATTTGAGTAAATGAAGCAATCTAAACACAGTAAAACCCAATAAATGAAGAGAACTCAAACAAATTGAGTACTGTAAAGCCCAATAAGTTAAGGCAACTCAAACCGTTTGAGGAAACCGATTGCTACAAACCATTTGAGTAAAAAAAAAAAAACTAATCTATATGAGTACTGTAAACTTACTCCATTTAAGTTGAAGTAATAAGGTATTTAATTAACTCATTACCTTCAACACTGAGTTCAAAACTCATTTCAAATTAGTAGAATTAACTTTCAGTCAATTTTGAGTTAACTACACTCATTTCATTTGATAAAGTTGACTGTTGGGGTTTACAGTGTAGGAAAAGAAGAAAGCTTCCTAATCAGCATCACTCCACTGTTAACACCTCAGTCATTTGTAAGAATTACAGTACTTCAACTTTTTGTTTAATATAAATATAATTTAGCGGACCCAAAATGTGAAATCCTGCATAATAAGCTGTATTTTGACTACTCAGTATTTTTGTTTTTAGATATTGCTCAATCGAAAGCAATACGCTATATTGAAGATTCTAGAAACCAATGACAGTTGGTTGTGTTGTATCTGTTTCTTTATATTTTATCATTTGTAATGCCACACATTGTAACAATGCAATATTCATCTTCTGTTTAAGTACTTGCAAACAAGTATACCTCTACGAAAATCCTACTGTGGTGAGATGTTTCCTCAAGGAGCTGCTAAGATGTATTTTACTGAAGATATTTATGTTGTTCCTGTTTGAAGTGAAAGGCCAAATTCAAACACCTGCAGATGCCGTATGTCAAATGAATTATATTTGTAAAGATGAAAGAATACACTATATGATTATTCATAGATACATGTATATCCCATGAGGCCATCGGTACAGCTGTTTTAAAAAGGCCCTGATTGTAATGCAACAATAGTTACTTTTTGTTAACTGGAAAATTCAATCAAAATGGAAAGACTTTCTAAAAACAGGATTAGTTTTGTAGACAGATTGTTTGATTAACTTGTGAGATGGAAACTGAAATTGATCTACTGACTTGTTACAGTTCATACTGCAACGTTGTTGAATTATGAGCCATTCTGCACGTTTCCTTATCTTTCACAAGGGTTTTGTTTTGTGAAATAAAATGTACCTTAATTTGACAGACACTGTTCACTGAGAAGATTGTTTGCTGCGAGTATTAAATTGTTTACAGCAGTTACTGTATTTACATGCCCATTAAAGTAGCCTAATACATGCAAAATAAATGAAATTTTAGATACCATTAAAGTGTAAAACTGAAAAAAAAAAGGCCTCCTATAGTCATTTATAGTCTTGGTATTGAATTGTCAGAGTGTATGCATATATATATATATATATATATATATATATATATATATATATATATATATATATATATATATATATATATATATATCTATATATATATATATATATATATATATAATTTGATTAAATAATGTATTTACTAACAAGAACAGACAATGAAGATATACGTTTATTACAGTATTTATTCATCTTTGTTAATGAAAATAAAGTCATTTGTTGTCAGTTCATTTATGAAACACCTCACAGAATGATTTAGATTCAGCACTGAAACACTTTTCTGTTTAATGTTCAACAAATTAAATGTGGGCATGTTTGAGCTCTTGTTGTGCTCTATATATCCTTTAAGTTTTAAACCGTAATCACTGGGAATGGCATTAAATAACTATATAATCACTAGATGAGTTTTAAAGACTTCTAGAGTGAGACTCAAAATGAATGTTTAAATAATAACTCAAGACTCCAGAATTAGTTTTTATTTGACATCCTATATTTTAGGGCATTTTAGAGCTCTACTAATAATAATTGATTACATGTAAAAGAAACTATTCTATATTAAAAAATATTTGAAAAGACAAAAACAGTCTTTCTCCCATGTCTCACAAATATAAGCACAAGAAGCTGGAAGAAATGAAGAGAATAGCTCCCATTTTGCAAATACACACAAAATACTTTTTAAAAAGAGCATCAAACTCTGAATTAAAAGCAATGCAAACAAATGTGATGCTGAAAAATTTGAAAACACCTTTTTATAAATACCCCCCCCCCCCTCCTCCTTTTTAGAGGGACAACTTTATTTTTAATCATAGCTTGTGCTTAATTAAATTTTTGCAATTGCATATAATCCATTCTACGTTATTATAACAAACAAAGGAAGGGGTAACAAACAACAAAGACAGTGACAAACAGACGCAAGACTGAGAGGCTGGATGGACAATCTGATCAAATACACAAATAAAAGGCAGTGTTCCCCCTACCATTATACCATTATTAAACAAGCTAAATAATCATTCATTCGTTCATTTTCTTTTCAGCTTAGTCCCTTTATTAATCTGAGGTCTACACAGCAGTACGAACTGCCAACTAATCCAGCACATGTTTTACGCAGCGAATGCCCTTCCAGCTGCAACCCATCACTGGGAAAACAAGCTAAATAGCCGTATGTAAAAGTTTACAGAACGTTCATATCACTGCAATATTATAGTACAATATTATGGACTGAAAGATCCCCTGTAAATGCTGCTCTCCGAATGTAAACATTTAAACACAGCAATCAAACTTTTTACCGTCATGTAGGATTTTTGGCGCATTTTGTGACAGGATAGCTTTCTGACGCTACCTACCAAGTGCATCTAAGTTACCGAAATGCTGAGGATTTTTTTCTCCCATTCGCCATGCGGTATCAAACATTCCATTAAAACGTCACTCTCCAGCAGTTCCTCGCTTTCAATATCTCGTTTGTCACGGGGGACATGCAGGAAATGTTCCTGAATAAAAAGTAAAAGTGCCAAACTGCAGTTAAAGTCGACAAATTAATAATTTGGCAAATAATTCGATTACTGATCTCCATGTAAACACAGTCACTTTTTTGTTTTGTATTTGTTTTGCCTTGCCTCTGTGAAAATCAGCGCGTGCCCAAATGGAAACTCCCATATTTGCAAATCCTTCCCTCTTTCCCTCCCCCGACACTCCCACCTAAACAGAGATGGACACACCCACTTTCCTGACTTTTTCCAAACTAGAGGTGTGAAAACACCCTGCTGAGACAGGGGGGTTTCAAGGCCCTTCAAACACTGAAAGAGTACTGTTGACGATTTGAACCAACTTTGCCATCTGAATAAACACTGAAAGAACACTGATTACACGCACTTACCAAATCTGTAGAGACAGGACAATCAACACTAACTGGAACCGCATTTTTTTTTAAATGCGACGAGCGGCAAATCTGGATTTCACCATTTCCAGATGCGAAAAGCTCTCTGGTAAAAATGTTCCTTACAAACATATTTCTGTCGCGTGTCGCGTGTCACGTGCACTGTAATCCACACGTGAGTCCAGCTGCGCTCTCATAGTGGGGAAATGAAAACAAAACCTTTGTTGCAACACACTTATAAACAAAACACTGACGACTCATGTTTCCAAATTCTTGCTCTTCCACTTGTTTTGGCAACACAACGTTGCGTCTCTCTGCCGTCTGAACACTGTAACAGGTAAAAACTTTCTTCAAAGCTATCATGCATATTAATGAAGTTGCACCTCATTTACAATAGAGCACGCTGATTGTTTGAACCAAGTCTTTCTCATGAATTAATGCTGCACACTCAGAGATGTCACTATGTACTCGCAGGTACAGACATCCACTCTAAACGCTGGATTACACACAAGGATCAAATCGCCATGACGCAGCTTCAAAAATTAGTTTCAAACCGGAAGAACGAATTTGCTCAAAATAATGCAAAAACAACTAATTTTCACTTTTTTATGAAATATAGATGTCCTAATAGTGTTTTTAGCAGCATGGGGCACACATATGACTGTCAACATCTCAAAAAATGTGTTTTGGTGTTTCGTGACCCTTTAAGGATTGTTGCTCCACTTCAATCGGATCTTGAATAAGTGGTGTGAAAAGCCCAAGCCCAAGAACCTGATCCAGGCAGTGGTCCGGTGGGTAGCCAGTATGTCGATTGATCAATACAAGCCCAGGTTTTACAATGGAGTCATGAATCTCCACTGATCTGCCACCCAGATAGCGCTTGCACCTTTGAATTCCTCCATCGCCACTTTTGGTGGCCATCCATTAAGGACGATGTCAAAATGTCTTTAGGTGAGAAGGGAAAGTCTTCAAATCAGCGGGTCTGCTCCATCTATTACCTGATTCCCACCCACAGGCCTTGGTCGCACCTCTCACTTCACCTTCCCAGCGCAACACAGTAATCCTGGTGGTTGTGGATCGGTTTTCTAAGGCTGCCCGGTACATTCCTCTGCCCAAATTGCTTTTGGCCAAAGAGACAGCTGAGCTCCTTATAAACCATGTTTTCAGAGTATTTGGAATTCTCCAGGATATTGTTTCTGACCAAGGTCCACAATTTTCATTCAGGTTCTGGGGGACCTTCTGCAGACTTATTGGGGCCACAGCCAGTCTATCGTCTGGGTTCCATCCAGAGCCTAATGGCCAGACTGAACGAATTAACCAAGGTCTGGAAACCACACTACGGTGCATAGCAGCCAACAACTCCACCACTTGGGCTACTACATCATGTGAGCGATGTCTGCTTACAACACCCTCAAGTCTTTAGCAACTGAGCTATCTCCCTTTGAATGCCAATGTGGTTTTACTGCCTTATTGTTCCCAGAGGAGGTGCAGGTTGAGGTTCCCTCAGCCCGACGATTTGTCCAACATTGTCGGCTAACCTGGAGGAGCGCTAACAACACCCTTCTTCGAACCTCATAGAGGTACCAACATGAGGCTAATCGCCATCGCCGGAGGGCTCCCACTTTCCATGTTGGTCAGAGAGTCTGGTTGGCCACTAAGAACCTCCCACTCTGGGTTGAATTCAGAAAGCTGTTACAGAACTTCACTGGCCCATTTCGCATAGCTAGGAAAGTTAACCCTGTTAATTTCTTCCTCGTTCTCTTGGAATTGATTCAACTGTCTAATTTTTAAAACCTGTCATGTCTTCTCTCTTTAGTCCCCTTGCAGACCCCCTCCACCTCCCAGGTTCATCGACGGTTAGCCTGTCAACGCGGTTTGCCAGATACTGGACTGGCTGGGGTGTTCTGGTCGAAACGTCAGGAGCCTTACCTAAAGGAGGGGGGTCCTGTCACCATCCTGTACTTTGTCTCTACACCCCTAGAGGTCCCAATATTCCCCTCTGCCTTAGTTCTTCCTCATGTGTTCTGGTTTACTTTATTATGATCACCTGTGCCTTGTTTCAACCAGGGTATTTAAGTGATTTGTTTCTCTGTCTCTCACTAGGTTTTTGAGTCTGAACTCTGAGCTTGCTTTGCGTTCCCTAAACCAACACTACTACCCTTGTGGCTCAGTGGTTCTCTCCAGTTACTGCATCACAGATCAGAGTTCACGCCCCAGTTTGTGACAGTTTATTCTTCCTCTGGATTACAACCTGTAAGTGTGATTAAAATGGTTGCCTTCTTGTTTCTCTACCTTGTAAAATATGTATTTACAGGTAATTGTGTTTTGTAACTTTTAATTGCGCCGTGCGGCTTGTACTATATCTCTCTGGTTAACTCGTTATGGGGCTATTCACATATCGCGTTTAAAATAGCTGGAAAACATGATGCGAGCATGTAAAAGAAACTGTTTCATATGAAAAATATATGAAAAGACATATGCGAGCATGATGACTCATACATCAGAAAACAATCTTTCTCCCATATCTCCCATTTTTATAAACAAACCCAAGGGGTTTGTAACAATGCAGTAGTTCCCTTTTATTCACAACCCACGTTGAGTTTGCTGAAAAATTAACACAAGCCAGGAGCCTTTACTTATCTGTAAAGGACTGTAATAGTGGCATACAATTCTGTTGTAGTCAGCGTCTATGGATCACATTAATGCCATCCTATCCAGCAGTAAGAGACCTTGAACTTGAAAGAACCAGACTCAGCAGGAGGAGCTCATTCTCTTTTGGCCAGCACATTTAGCATTTATCAATGAAAATGTGAAAATTTCCAACTCATACTAGTTGGAATTACATTTCAACTAGTATGAAATCAGTTATTGACATCAACAATTAAATGTGAATGGCATTTTACATTGTCATGTGACCCCGCTCTGTTAAAGGATGTAGCTGATTTCTACTTGTGTGGCCATTTTGCAGCCACATCTGATCTCTGGTCAAGTAGGATGATGGACTCATTCTTGAGCCTTACTTTGCACTACATTGACGATGATTGGAAGCTGTGCCAAAGATGCCTTCAGACAGCATATAAAACTTGTCAGTGAACTATGAGGGCAAAAAAAAATTAAATGAATAAATAAAATAATCGTTCATTAATCCTAATCTAGTTAAAATGTTCAATTAATCGAGATTTTAGGCCAAATCGTCCAGCCCTAGAAGAAATTATCTCCTTTTTTACTTAAAGTGTTTGAGGAAAGTTTTGAATTGGAGGGGGTCATCACCTTTATCCCCAAACCCAATAAAGATAAACAATGTTTTTAGATATTATATTAAGCCTCTTTCACACCGGCAGCATCTGCAGTGCAGAGCTGATCGACGATTGTTGCACAGATCAATCTATGTCTGTCTATTCTATCTAGTTACCTATATATCTATATCTATAGGTATCTATCTATAGATTTTAGGGCTGTGCGATTAATCGAAATCAAATCGCCATCGAAATTTGAAACGTTGCGATTAGTTAATTGCAAGAGGCTGCAATTATGAAAGCAAAATGATTGCATTTTTGATCTGTTTCATGCACTTTATCCGAAATCTAAGCACTTTTCAAACTAAGATTAAAATTCAAGCATTTTCAAGGTTTTTAAAACACGTTAGCACCCTGCAGACATGTGATTCCCGAAGAAGATCTATTTCAATATATATATATAGGGTGTGGCGATGTTGACCAATTTAGCATTGTACAATGTCTAATGTGAAACATCGCGATGGACGATGGCATCGGCTTTAAAGGGGAGGTGAATTAATTATTTATGAATAATTAATTAATTCATAACAAATTAATTATTTGTAGCCTACCGTTTCAACTACCTGGTCTTTGTTTTACCCATAACCAAATCATAAATAAATAAAGATAAGTTACACACAAATTACCACCTGTCAATCACTTTTTCCACGGGACTGAGTAGGCAGAGTGATCCGTGTCAGTCATTTGTTTGGTGCGGTGGATGGCGGAGGGGTGTCTCGGATGAAAGTGAGTGGCTCTGGGGTGTCTCGGACGAAAGTGAAGAGGGTTGGAGAGTTGCGGAAGAAAGTGAAAATGAACAGCGGACAGGGGAGGAGGGCGGTTGAGGAGGGAGATCGGTAAAATGAGGTGCCGGATTCGGATCCGGCTTGTAACGGCACCAATTAAGCCCTGGATAGATACAAGATTAATTAAATATCACGTTTAACAACTATAGTGAGACACGATCCAGCAATACATCCTTGATAAAACTGTCCGACGTACACTGTTCTCTGGAGCTCAGACGAGCACATGACAGTGTGTGTGTCTGTGGCTGTGTGTGTGTGGTCACGTGATGTGCGTTTTCAGTGGATGGAGGCCTGTTCAGAAATGCTAGGTGAAACACCAGTGTAGACGTGAATCATTTTCGTTCTAAAATGCCATTTTAATACTAGGCTGTATTAGTGTAAACGGGGCCTGAGTGTATATTTTTCACGAGTGGGTTTGCGACGGGGGCGGGGCGGGGCGGAGGATCGATGATGCCGGCTCAGAATCGTGATGTTTATCGGCCATCAGCGATGGACGATGGCATCGTCTATCGGCCCAACCCTAATATATATAAAATGCCAATAAATAATTTTTGCCAAATAGTGAGAAGCTTGCAGTCTTGGATCAATAACATTACATGGATAATCATGAGATATCGTTCTGTTAACATTACAAGTTGCAACCAAGCATAGGCGTCTATTAAAATACATATGAATATAATTTCACATTAGGCTATTTGTAGATAAAAAACTATTTTCAAGATAACTGTCTTTTAAACACTTGCCTATCTATCAATTGGCTAGTTGATCTGCTGGCTTTCACGTACACAGCCATCTGAATTTTTTTCAGCATGTGACCACGCATTGCATTGGAATCGTTATGGGGTGGTCAAATGTATATATAAATGATTTTTATTTCTTTTTTTTTATGGTTAATATCATTATTACCCCCACCACCACCACCACCACCACCACTCTGTGATTGGTCAGCTTGGTAGCGCTGTGTGGGAGTGTGGGAGTTGTTTACAAGAGTCCAATGACTGTATATGGACGACGCGACAGCGCCATTTTCCATTAACCGCTTTGAAGGAAAAAATGCCTCGTGACGAGCACAAACTGTTGCAAAAGAGTGCTGAAATTGGAGCCTGGGCATGCGCAGAAGGTCTGCCTGAAGGCCGATTTATACTTCTGCGTCAAGCGCACGCGTATGCTACGGCGCAGCCTACGCGTGGACGCATAGCCTCTCGCCGTGGCCGTCGGCATCGTTGACGTGCACCTCTCAAAAAATGTAACCAGTGTTGGCAGATGTAGCTGACTTTTTCCAGCCCAAATATATGGGGCGCTCCAAAACATATGAGGGGTGGTTGGATAGTCCTGTATTTCACGAAAAGTAGGGGGAACGGTCCCAAAATTGACGATAATTGGGGGGTTACAGGAGATCGCGGGCAAATATCCACTACCCGCCTATGATATTTTTTACCCTCAAACTTGGATTCAAAACCAACACTGAATGTAAACATAAACACCTACTGCCAGCTAGCATTTTGGAAGTGTATTGCAGAGAAACAGAAACAGCGCGCAGAAGTATAAATGCACTGCTACGCGTGAGGCTTGCGCCGTGGGTTACGGCGATCACTTGACGCAGAAGTATAAACCAGGCTTGAAGGAGCCAGAGGAGGAGCTGCGGAATTGAACTTCCAACCAAACGCTTGTACATCCAATCAACCACGTCCCCCCAACTTCTCACTTGACTGCCGGTGTCTGCACTATAACAAAGGCTCGCTAATGTACACTTTGCGTTTACATAGGAGCCTGCGTTTGCTGTTTTATCAACACAAATGGTTGTAATAACGTTAACAAAGGTGAGGTTTAATATAATGAAAATTTAATCACGCCAGCTCCGGGCCGCAGCGCACATTACTCGTTGGCCGATTCTGGCTCAGATGCGGCAGCGCCGGCTCGCTAACGGCCGCTGCATCTGGCCTGATTGACTCGCGTAGGTACAGCAGACGGAGTCGGGCCGAGGGGTAAGTCTTGGGCAGGTGAGAAAAACTACTGTTTTTACGCTTCTGTGACGGTTGGGTTTAGGGTTAGGGTGAGAGTAGACAATAATAAATTACAATAAATCAGAAATTTCATAAATAACATAAATAATTCTCGTTAATTTCCGGCCGCAAACGTATCCGATCTAGCAACAACCGACTTTACCCGGTAAGGGGTGGGGGTAGGGGTTAAAAAATACAATTTATTGGGTAATTTAATATATAAGATAAATAATACTCGGTACAACTACTGTTTTTACTCTTCTGTGACCGTTGGGTTTAGGGTTGGGGTGGGGGTAGGCGATAATAAAATACAATAAATCGGAAATTTCATAAATAACATAAATAATTCTCGTTACCCTCTAGCCGCAAACGTATCCGATCTAGCAACAACCGTTTTACCCGCTGGGAACGTGTTCCAAGAAAGTTGACATCATCTCGGATATGATCTGCATCGGAATCAAACATGTGAACTTAATACCTCTTGTTCTTGTGACATCGAATGAATGAAGTAGAAAAAATACGCGAACTCGACATGCATAATTTATCTTAAATAAATAATAATAATATTGACTACGTAATTACTAACTGCCAAATTTATTAAAACCAATGGCGTCACTTCACTTTCGCTTTTCCCTAACGTTCCGTAAATTTTTAGTTCCGGTTTACCATTGAGTGATACTTCTCTGTAAAATTTACATTTGAAAATACTAACATTCTACGCTGGGATTTAAGACTATAAATAAATATATGTGTCCAAAAGTTTTTCTTTCAATATTGTACTGCTTTCTGAGTTTGAAAATGATTATTTAAGTTATTAAGAATAGAAATAAGTTATTGTTTATGAAGGAAAGTATATGTTTGCAACCTTTTCCCTTAATAATTAAGTTTATTTTCTCAATAATGGGTTTATTTTTACTTTGATGCTGCTATGAAAATTTTATCTGTTATGTTTAAATGTTCCAACAGGAGTAAAATTTTTTAATACATTTTCTCATATTACCTGGTAAGTATGTCGTCTATGGATGTCGTCTATAGATTAGTTTCATCATTTAAATTATTACTGATCCAATAGTGCTTTGTTTATTTAATCCGTTTGATAGAATAAAGACTTTAAGAAAGTGTCCTACTGCCACCTATTGGGTGGTTTAAATTTGATATCTGTACTACCTTTTAATCAATAATAAGTTACAAATAATTTCATAATCTAATTACACTGACTGAATTAAAATACAGTCTTCTTAGTGTTATGTTTACAATTGTATATAGAGGCTAAATACTTTAATACCACTTTCAAACAACACTTCTGGGTCCATCTCTGCACTCACAGATACTGTAGATCTTTAAAAATAAGTTTTAGAATGATTAGTTAGATTCACATACAACATTGTTATTGTGTTTCATTTCACTGTCGCCTCACAGCAAGAAGGTCACTTGATTGAGGCCTAGCTGGCATTACTGTGTAGAGTTTGCATGTTCTCCCTGTTTTTGAGTGGGTTTCCTCTGGGTGCTTCAGTTTCCTTCACAGTAAAAACCAGGGTTTCTGCGGGGTCTTAAAAAGTCTTAAATTTCAAAAGGTAAATTTTAGGCCTTAAAAAGTCTTAAATCTACTGATATGTTGTGTTGTGGGTCTTAAATCTTTTTAATTTTCCTTTGTTCATATAGCTGCCCAATCTGGCTGTTAAAACCCATATCACCAACAATCAATCTCAATGAACTTTTTAACTTTTTCTTCTCCATTCTTGGTAAGGGTTATAGGGTTTGGGAACGAATAAATTTGAAATTTAATAAAAAATATTCAAACAAAATTATTATTATTGTATTCTTAAATGTATTAAATTTTAATCATTTTTGATAGGACAAGTAAAGATCTTTTCTAACTGGGATATTCGAAAAAAAAGACATTTTAGCCCTGTATAAGTCTTAAATTTCATTCATAATTTCTTAAAAATGTCTTAAATTTTACTTGGTGAAACCTGCAGAAACCCTGAAAAACATATGCCACAACAGTTGACAGTAATTCTGCTGTGGCGACCTCTAAAAAATCAGGGACTAAGCCGAAGGAAAATAAATGAATGAATTTAAAAGACCTAATAAAATATGAAAATACCCTTATATAGAAAACAAGATGGCAGAAACTTTTATAAAAAATTTTAAATAAATTTCATTAAAAAATGTGCAGCACCCGTGTAAACATCTGAAATCTTTAGTTGACAAATCCTGACAAGTACATTTCAACTTCAGCTCCATATCAGTGACTGACAATCATAGGAGGGCTGTTTTAACATTCTAGCACACGATAAAAGTGGAAACCTGATGTAATTGATGAACTCAGACATTCTTCCCCAGAGTATCAAAGATCCTTCTTTTTGTTTCTTTTACATATTAAAGGGGTAGTTTAAATTGCTATGAAAATACTACAATTTAATAATGGGCATAATAATAATAATAATAATAATAATAATAAAGTTAAAATTATGATATTGCTCTTCTCAATATCACTCTTTTTTGTAAAAGTACAACAAAGTGGGGAAAAGTATATATTCACATTTACTTAACAAAACCAGCAGTAAAATTTTACTAATGCACATTTTATATACAATTCTTAATATGCATATGAGGAAAATCTATTAATAAGGCCATTTGAATCGAATATTAGCAAAATTATCATATTTACAGCATAAGGTGTAAACCATAAAGTGTTTGTACAACAAAATACAGGTGGTATAAAACTGATTATAATCAAATGACCCTTGAATATTTACAAAAATAAAGCTTTAGTAAAGAATAAAGCACTTATGGACATATATTTCAACGTTTAAATCAGCCCCAGAAATAATCTGCATGTGCATTACTCTCGACCTATCGGGTTACTTTCGGTTTCTCTCGGTGTACGGTCGAGAGTAATGCACATGCAGATTATTTCTGCATGTGCATTTCAATATATATATATAGTACAGTACCTTAAATGTCCCAAATGGCCCACGGACCGGTAGTTTGAGACCCCTGGTTGTATAAGAAACTCAACTCCTGCTGCACAAAATATCTCTTAAACCATGACATTCCTCCCTCATTCTTAGCCCAGTATGACAAGAAACAAGATTCCCATGCCCAAATAGATTAAACTTTGTTTTCATCACTAAGTGAACTTACCCATTCTTTGTCCACACAACACAGGTTTGGTCACTTGTCAGTATTACTGCGGCAATTGCCCATTGAGATTCTTCATTTTACGGTCATCTCATGAATTTGTCTTTTATTGACAGCCATGCCTTTTAGACAATGAAAGTCAGTGGCAGTGAAAATTGGCAGATTAACACCAATAACTAGGAGGTAACTCGTAGTGTTCTCTAATTTTAATTAGTGTTTTCTTTAAATATTTTTTTATTATTTATTTATAGAAATGTTGATTTATCATTTTGTTAAAAAAAAACAAAAGTTTCTTAACTGTACTTCTTACTACTAATGTATAAAGAGAAAAAAGGGAGAATAATGGATGGTGAGAGTCTTATAAATTTTAGAATAACCATCATAATAATACATTTGGCTCATATATTGAGTCTAGTGCTTGTTTACATGATAAAAAAAGTGAAACGCTCTTGCTAGAATAGTCTCTTTCTGTATATTCTTAGAAGAGTTTGTTTTTAGTATCATACCCAACACAAATTTAAAATCATTTCAGAGTAGAGCAATTCTCTGTAGATTTACATGGTTTTGTATTCATATTTTGACCACTAATATCAAAGTTTATTTCCATAACAATGGCTTTAGAACATGACAAATCATATTAAAATGACATACAGTCAAGCCCAAAATTATTCATACCCCTAGAAAAATTCAGATTTAAGGTTACTTAAAGAAATATTTTACTTTACATTTACTTTATATTTTACTTTTTACATTATATTTACTTTATATTTTACTACCACAATGATGTCTCTTGTACATCGTCTTATTATCTTTTGGAAGAAGCCTGTGTCATTTCCGGTCCAATAAATTGCCGATTGAATAATAGTAACTTTAAGACAGAATTTACCAGGGGTAATAATAATATTGGGATTGAATTTAGGGTTGGATGTTGAAACTGAAATGCCTGATTTTAGACCACAATAATTCATTAAAATGGAGTATGGCCTCTTTTGTGGCCAATACAGTACAATTTATCTTGGGAATGACAGATACACAGAGGCCAGAGGGATATTAGGGATATATATATATATATATATATATATATATATATATATTATAGCAATATATATATATATATATATATATATATATATATATATATATATATATATATATATATATATATTGCTATAACGCTCACAAGGTGATAAAAGTTAATTTAGCATTCAACAAAATAAATACAGTTTTTAAAACAAACATAATTATGACAACTGAGGCAACTGACAATTGAGTGAATTTCTAACATGCAAAATCTGGTTGTGAACAAAAAACAAATGCTCTGATTTATATTTTAAACCTTTGGCCTTATATATGACGACTCCTTTGTAACCACAGCAAAAAATAAAAAAATCTGTGCTTCTTTTGTCACTCAGAATAGAATAAATTATGTATTTATGTGCTTGACCTTAGAAAATGTCCTCAGTTGTAATCACATCTTCTAATGTTTACATACCAAACTGTCAGCACAATGTGGGGAATGTGTTTTTCTTCATAGTGTTTCCTGAAAAGCAGTATTTATATGACAATGAAACTAAGTCAGCTACATTGAACAACTTTCCACAGAACCTTATTATTAGTGAGGTTATAGATATAGATTCTTAAATGAATAGTACAAATACTCCCTAAAGTAATTCCAAACCTGTAGCACTTTACTGTTCTGTAGGACACAAATTATTCAGATATTCTGAAAAATGTCAATGTGTTCAATGATATTTTGGACCTCAAGGGACAACATTCTTCAAAAAGTTGGAAACATAAGGGTGAATAAATAATGGCAGAAATTTCATGCCAGATCAAATTACACAAAGCATGATTCAATGTCCAAAAACTCCTTAAAGTCTCCTTAAAAACAAAAATGCTAAAAAGATTTATCCCATTGGTCTGCTGCATCTCTTGTTATGGTTTTTTTGTGATGTTGTGGACTTGGGAGCGAGCGTGACCATGACCATGTCCATGTCCATGCCCATCTGATTCTCTAGTGGCAAGCATGGCAACCACGACAGCAAATATAATAACAGCTGAAACCAATACAATGGCTATGAGTCCTTTATTAGCCCGCAGGTACACCAACTTCTGGTTCCCTCTTGGCTTTGCTGGAGATTCCTTACGATTCTTACTCTGAAATCAAAAGGAAAATAGAACTGGACATGAAGATTCTGGGAAAAAAATTTAAATTTCTACAAATTCTGTGATCTTCATATGTTTTTATGTTTAGTTCTCACTAGTAATAATATGACTATCATGTGAATGAACACAAATAGACTGTTCACCTGTTAAGAGCAGCACTATGAATCATTCAACAGTTCTGTAAGTTATAGGTAGGCCCACACGGAATATGCGCGTGCAGATTTCCGCAGATTTTCTGCAAATTTTCCGCAAATTTTCCGCAGATTTCCACAGATTTTTAGTCCATCATTAATTCTGTTTATTTACTTAAAGTTAACTATTTACAGTTAATCTAATTGGATTTGCATTTTAAACATTAAATACAAGTTAAAAAGATATATTTTTTTATTTAACATATTAAGGTTTTAGTTATGATACTCCCAAAATAATTCCGCAGAAATCCGCAGAATTTTACCAAAATTCTCCGCAGAAACAGCAAAAAACGTCCGCAGATTCCGTCTGGCCCTGGTTATAGGCTATGCATAGAAAGCATTTTCAAATGACTTATTCTAACATGCACTGTGATCAAACTAAATTTGATTTCTATTTTAAATGCTTAAAATCTCTAGCTGACAATGGGTAAAGCAAGTTGTAACATAGCTGCAAAGTGAATACAATTTCTTTGTTTTGTTGCTTTGTTTACCAAATAAGTGGATCTAATTGAATTTGCATTGTAAACATTAAATAAAAGTTAAAAATGTATTATATATTTAATTATATAAGTTTTTAGTTACAATACTCCAAAATTATTCTACATAAATCAGCAGATTTTTTTTACACAATTCTGCGCAGAAATAATTAAAAAAGTTCACAGATTCTGTCTAGCCCTACTCAAAACACATGCACGCTCATGTTTATTATCATATAGAAGTCAAATTAACATATGTGGTTTCAATAACCAGATGAATTTTGACCTTTCTTTCCAGAATGCACCCCAGGCCACCTCCTGAATTGATTTGAGCGATTGGATTTATATTAATCACGATTGAGTTACCGGAGGACCTTTACACCTGCCTATATTACGATCGTATAGCTAACTAATCAGTAAATACGCATGTGACCATGTGTAAACAGCCCCAATGTTACCACCTGTTTGCAAAGGGAGTATGAAATATCATTACACCTGCTGCAGCCATGGTACGGCAGCAAAGTTTCTTAATATGCTGGTATTCCAAGCCATATCAGACTACAAAAATAGCAACTTTTCATTTTGTGTCAATCTTAGTATACATTAACAACAGTCAAGCTTTAACTAGGAAAATCATCGAAACTTTTTGGTCACTTGCTAATGCTGAAATCTGATACAATGATGTATGCCAAGCTAAGCTAAGCAAAAAGTGCTCCTGCCATACCCAGGTCACCTGAACGGATTGAAAAAATGGTAAAACTTTAACTTAAGGGGTGTTGTAAATTTAAACTATTTAAAATTTCTTTAAATAGTTTAAATAAAGATTTTTTTTATAAGTAATTATGATAAAACATTTATAACAATCTTTTTTTTTTTTTTGCTGACAAAAAGAAGAGGACTGATTAATGAACAATAAAGCTGTATTAGATTAGATATTGCTTTGATTCTTGAAAACCCCTATTCTTGACTCACATATAGGAAATAATATTAATTCTACATATAACATGTAACATTAGAAAAAGTCTTTACTCACATTGCGCTCAGTTTTTTGACTGACATCATTGGTTTCTCCTGCTTTATTTGTGTTTCCCAGCATAGCTGCATTCTCCTCCTCTGCCTCACACTTAACATTCTCAGATTTATCCTAAAACAGATACAAGTGTTGACAAAATTGAGCATGATATGCTTTGTTAGTGTACACATGCTGCATTCGACTGTATCTCTAATGCGCTTTAAATGCACAACACATAAAATGATTGGAAATTAGCAAACATTTTTAAGATCGAATAAAATTGCATTGGAAATAATATACTCTAAACCCCATGTTGAAACCGAGAAAGCAAAAAAGGTGTAGGTTTTGTTACACTATCCCTTACATTTATTCATTTGGCAGACCCTTTCATATAAAGCAACATACAAATGAATACAACAGAAGTCATTAAAGCAACAAAAAAACAACATGAACTTACTACAATCCCATTTAGATTTGAGGCTTGATGTGATTTAAAAATGTGTTTTTAGAGCCACTTTTATCACATTTAATCTCTCCGATCAGCTGATTATGATTCTTTATGGCTTCATCACCTCTGATTAGCTACTGTTTGACCTGGTAAAAAGTGATTAGTTCACACTACTTAGAAAAAGTGAGTAAACCCCTTGCTTTAAAGTGATTGGTTGACTTTAAAATAAGTGAGTAAACCCGTTGTCTTAAAATTTTTAATTAAGTGAACTATGTGTAGAGCGTAGTTATAAAAATTGAGGGTAACACTTTATTTTGATGGTCCATTTGAGTATTAGCAGACTGTCTGCTTAATATCCGTTGGTACTGCTTCTAAACAAACATTTAACTGACAATAAGAAACTTTGCAAGTACATGTCAACTTACACTAACCCTAACCCCAGCCCTAACCCCAACCTAACATATAATCAAATGAGAATTAGTTGGTATGTAGATGCACTGTAACTAAATTCAACAAACGGACCATCAAAATAAAGTGTAACCAAATTGGGTTACAGTGAACGTAACAGTAGCAAGTTACAATGGATTTACTAACTGTTAAAAGTAAAGTCAACTTGTCACTTTGAAGGCAATGGGTTTATTCACTTTCGTAAGTAAAGTAACTAATGTTAAACAAAAGTGAATGAGATTACCAAAAGGTTTGTCTATAATGCTTTTGTTTCATACCATGACATAATGACATTTCAGAAAGTTTACAAGACTAACGTTCTTGAGACACAGACAAAAGCAAACTGAATTCTGTTGTTTACAGAGTTTTCAAGCAAAAACTCACCATTCTGCAGCAGTTTCCTGTTGGCTCCTGTATTTGTGCTTGGATCTGAAGATGCAGAAAGAGTAAAAGAATAGACAGGTGAAGTGAGAGCAAAGTCCGTGTAAGTCACGTCAAGAAGGTGTGCAGCTCAAGGCTCCTCCTCGCACTGCTTTGGCAGCCCTTCCTCCTCTATTTGCTTCCCCCTTTCATTAATCTGTTGGTGTTTCATTGAATTAGACAAATTATACATAACATTTTCAAGAAACTGTGCCTTTCTTAGTTTTCTGTTGGGTTTTGAAGAAGTCATATTTTTCCTCAAACCTCAACAACAGTGGTTTGACTAGTCAAGTATAAATAGTTACAGCAATATTGGTCTAATTCACATGTTGAAATTTTCTATGCTTACAGTAGTAGGAAATATGCATTAAGCTGTATAGCCATAATAACCAAGGAACAGTGAAAACCTGAGTATGTGACAACTAATTCAGTGTTTTCTATTCTGGAAATAATGATATGGTCAAAGTAATGACAACAACTGTGCCAGACAGAATCTGTAGTATTTTTCTTCTATTTCTTTGCAGAATTTTTTAATTTATGTGGAATAATTTGATAGTATAGTAATTAAAAAAGAAAAACACAACATAAAATTATTACTTTTTAACTTTTTATTAAGGTTTACAATGCAAATCCAATACGATCTACTCTACTTGTTTGGTAAACAAAGCAAGTCTTTCATATATTATCTAATAAAAGACAGAAAATATTACTTTACAAACTGTATAAATAAATCATTAACTGTATAAAATAATCATTAAATAAATCAGATAAACATTTGCATATTTTTCAATAATATTACTGAAATTATTATAAAAAATTAATATATATACATTTACATACTGTAAGTAAATATATAGACTCGATGGGCTAAAAAAATATGTATATGGAAATTTTTTTCTGTGCACGATGATTCTATGTGGGTCTAAATAACGTATTAAACTAAGTTAATCATGTTCCTAATTTTTTTTTTAAAGTTAATCTAGCTGTTTTAAGTCAGTAAAATGTAAGTTAGGTTAAAACGACATTCATTCCTTTCATCTGGCTCACCTTCTCATCCATCCCACCTCGTAAAACATTTAAAGGGATAGTTTACTCAAGGTAAAAATGAGCACCCTTTATATTCCCTCATGTTGTTTTAAACCTTTATGAGTTTCTTTCTTCAGTTGAACACAAAATAATATATTCTATGCTGGTTGCTTGGACCCATCCACTTCCTTGAAAAAAGTCAACGCGTCTCGGCAACCAACATTATGATCTTTTGTGTTAAACAAAAGAAAGAAACTCAAATAGGTTGAAAGGAGTAAATGACAGAATTTAAAATTTTGGGTGAACTATTGCTTCAAACACAAATTTCAACTTTGTTTGGAAGGACAAATGCCATTATATCAGGAAATCAGACATAACAAAGGATATTGAGGCGGGTGGTCTGAATGCTATATATTTCTCTGTGATGAATGGGGTACTTAAGTTAAAATTGTTAAATTCCTTTCTTGGTCAGAAGGATTCATTTTGGTTTACCATTCCTAATGCAGTTTTCGGGAAAATGGGTGGTATTGATTTCTTTCTGTGCTGTGATAATGATTTACGCAAATTGCCTGTGAAATTATCAGATTTTCCAACGCAATCTCACGGCAATTCATGACTTTTTGATTTAGTGGCTAATTCATATGAATTCGTATAATCTAATTTGCACAAATTAGTTTGATTTGCTCACCACCCAATGGCGGTTGGGGTTAGGGGTGGGGTTAGGTGCAACACCTCCTTTTTAAAATCTTACATTTTCATACGACTGATCGTACGAATTAGCCACTAAACTGACAAAACGTAAAATACTTACGTTTCCTTGTGAGATCAGGATTTTCACCAACAAGTTTTGCGATACTATTATTTAAACATAATTTTACTCCATACAATACACCTCTGTGGAACAATCATTATATTCTTTGTAATCAAAAATCTTTGTAGGGTATTTGGGCTGTATCACATTTGATGGATACTTGTGATAAATGTTTACATAGTGATTTATGTGCTAAATTTAATCTTCCAGGCTCGTTTAGAGAATATAATAAAGTAATCAAGGCCATTCCAATATCCCTACAAACAATGGTTCAACAATTTATATTGTATTCAAATACTAAACCAAAAATGAGATCACTCTGTTTTGACGGTATTCATGTTAATAGCAAACAGTTTACAAATAACTTTGTTAGAAATTTATTGTCAAAACAAAACTTTCCATGTCAATTAAGAAGAAAATATGTTCTACAAGATTTCAATAAAGAAGAAACAAGAAAAATAAGAAAATGATACTGGTTCTTCCTAAGGCTAAGTAGCATTTAAAATGTTAAATGACATATTATACCCATCTAATAATTTTTTACATGAAATATTTAACTGGGGAAACAATTCATGCAGCTTTTGTGAGAAAGATATTGAAACTGTAGAACATAGCTTTTTTTCACTGTGAAGTTATAAAAGATTTTTGGATGGAATTTCAGAACTGGCTGCTTTCCAAACAGATACAAATATACTCTTTAACTGTGGTCTACATCCAAGTTGGTATATTTTTAAAGGACAAAGACCTAGACTTTTTGGTAAATAATCTAATTATTTTAGCTAAACACTTCATTCATAGATGCAAATTTATAAAGGTGAAACCCTGCTTTAATGGATGGAGGAATGATCTAAAGATGTTGTAATGTCTCTTCAGTTCATGAGGAACAGAAATGCCCAAATCTTTCACATGCCTTGGACTCGTTTCTATTACTTGATTAAGACCATCACGCCTTATAATTATATAAAAAATTATATAATAATAATCAGCTGTCTCCCCCACTTTTAAAATGTCTGCTACGCCCCTGCTCAGAACAAATTAGAATTTAGGTGTCTTGGAGATACAGACAAGATCTTATCAAACCAGCAGCAACAACTCATAATAACGCAAATAGTTGCGATACAATAGGCTTACTATTTTCATAATTTATGCAGTTTTAGGCCTTTTGGCCTACTGCTCCGATCCAGCTACAGGCCCACAGACTCACACACGTTTGGCCACTAGATCCAGGCCAGGCCAAGCCAGGCCAGGCCACCTTATATGGGTAATGAGGGGTGTCGCTAGACCCCATTTACTAGGGCACGGGAGGTAAGACTTACTAAACCTATTTCTTGGCCATGAGTCGGGTCTAAGACAACAGATAATTCTATTGAATTGTCTATAGAAGTACATACATTCATTTACTTTTCAGCTTAGTCTCTTTAGTCTCCTTAGTCTGGGATCGCCACAGCGGAATGAACCGCCAACTTATCCAGCATATGTTTTATGCAGCGGATGCCCTTCCAGCTGCAACCCATCTCTGGGAAACATCCATACACACTTATTCATACTCATACACTACGGACAATTTAGCTTACCCAATTCACCTATAGCGCATGTCTTTGGACTGTGGGGGAAACACAGAGGAAACCCACACGAACGCAGGGAGAACATGCAAACTCCACACAGAAACGCCAACTGACCCAGCCGAGGCTCGAACCAGCGACCTACTTTCTGTGAGGTGACAGCACTACCTAGTGCGCTACCACATTACCTCCTATAGAATTTCATTCTAATAAAACTAATATTCATGCAAAAGATTTCTTAAATTATCTTAGCATCACTCCAGTTGTGTCTTTTAGATTGTTTTCCAGTTACATTTAGGATACATTTTTGTTATTTATTTAGAATAATTATTGTATAATAACAATAATACTGTTATTTATTGTGTACACACACACACACACACACACACACATACAGTTGAAGTCAGAATTATTAGCCCTCCTGAATTATTAGTCCCCCTGTTCATTTTTTTCCCCAATTTCTGTTTAACGGAGAGATTTTTTCAACACATTTCTAAACATAATATATATATATATATATATATATATATATATATATATATATATATATATATATATATATATATATATATATATATATATATATATATATATATATATATATATATATATATATATGTGTGTGCCCCAGTACAGCTTTATGTCTAGCAACGCCCTTGGTAATGATAGATCAGTTTCGGTTTTTATCATTAAATAAGCCATCCCAAGAATGTCGACATGAGTTATATGTACAGTTTTTATGAACTATACACGAAATAATACAAATAAATAATTTCATTAGGCCTGGATCTAGTGGTCTGAATCTAGTGTGGCCTGAAACGTGTGGGTCTGCGTGTCTGCTGGTGCTGTCCGCATGATATTGAAAAGTTGTCCACTAGTTGGCGCAAGTGTAGCCCAGTGACAGGTTAATGAGTCTATCATCTGCAGGTTTGGCGCTTCAGAGAGTGGTACCCTAAAACACATGCACAATGTCAACAAACGGCAAGACCCCGAGAATATTACAGTTTATGGCTCCAGATGAGCGTCGTCAGTTTGGAATTGAGGTAACAGTACATTAGCATGTGAGCTACTTATTTTTTTTTAATTATGCTTGATCAATTTACAACAAACCGCGCTAGCAAACAACTCACCTTTCTTTAAATGATTTAAATATGCATGAACACTCTCTTGAAAATCTTTATAACGCACAAATGTCAAGTTCCAGAATGCACAAGCGTGTAAAAAGTGCTCCATGTAACGTTATGAAGGCCAGGGTTAGAGCTGGCAGATATCATGATAATTCACAACGCTGTTCTAACAACATAGGCCTAAATTAGCTAGCCCTAAAACTATCATTCGTTTTCCTTCGTCTTATGCTGTTGTACCTCCTGTTTTTGGTAGCAAGAGTTAATTTAAATTAAAGGTATTTAATGTGTTGTTCTATTTTTGTTGAGGGACATGGCTGCTTATTTACAAGATGCATTAAATTAGAAAATATTTCTAATTTAATGTATCTTATAAAGAAGCAGCCATGTCCCTCAACAAAAATATAATGCTTAAATTTTATATTTTTTATATTCTTAGACTCCTTTTCAGCGTCTGGCTCCACAAATGCAAGACATATTAGGGGATGGAGGAGTCCTTAAAGAGGTCATCCATGCAGGAGAAGGACCACCTGTACCAATGCAAGCTTCTGTATCAAGTAAATTGCTGAGTTAAACATGGTTTCTCATTTATGATCCACCTTTTTCCGCACTACTGTGGTTCAGATTATGTAAACAATAACTGTAAAATAACCAAAACAATAACTATAAATTAGTCTCATTTTCCATGCAAAGCATCGTGGGGCATAGGAAAAAAGTGAGCAGAAATAAATTATTCCCAAAATATTTTGCAGTTCGAAATGTTGGGGTCTGTGGGTCTTTTTTTGTTACCCAAGGCTGCAATTTAATATTTTTTTTTCTAATAATTACAGTAATAAAATATTCCAAAGTTTAACAGGTCCATCAAAATCAAAGTATTAAAATATGTACTGTAAGTTTATTAAATGCAAAGTTCTGTCATGAACTTTGAATAGGTCCTAAAAAATCTGCTTACATCCCTATCATCATCTACAGTACATGGTGCTCAGCAGCCAATGAGCTTGAACCTGTGGGTGTTTCTCAGCACTAGAGGTTGTGCTCTCAGGGCTGGGTCGACGGTTCAGTTGTTGGTTCATTCCACTGTGGCCGACCCCTTATAAATCAGGGACTAAGCTAAAGTAGTGATAACAGTTTTTTGATCTTTAAAATTGGACTGCTTTTTGTGAAATCATATGTCTGAAATGTCACTTGTAATCAGTTTAATGTGCCCTTGCTGAAAAAAAATATTTAATAATAATTTTAAAAACTAGGCCAAATAATAATACATGAAATGTCTTTCTTAAACTTTTTATTGGTAGCGTCTGTACCTTTATATCACGTTCTCTTTGGTTTGTCAGCTACTCATTAGGTTTTCATCCACATCTAATTTCATCCACAGTTAATTTCTCTGGTTTCATCGAGTACACGGACGCACCATTTGAGACAACCAATCACCTTAAATATCCACGAATGATGAAGCTTGGTAGAGGTAGGATGAGATTGTAACTCTCCCATTAGAATGGTAGACATCACAATTCTCCATTGCATTCTTTTCTTTGCCTGTAAGGAGACATTAAAAATTCTTTCCCTATAGATGTCACTTTGTATGGCCTAGAGCTTGGCCTTCTTACTATGAAGAAAGGCGAGTTCTCCCGTTTTCTCTTCAAGCCTAAATATGCCTATGGGGACCTGGGCTGCCCCCCGCATATCCCTCCATGTGCCACAGTCCTCTATGAGGTGCAAGTCCTTGATTTCCTGGACTCAGCACAAGTGGATGATTTCATGGATTTGACTATGGTAAATTTTAATGCAATAAGCTTGGTAATTTTGCTTGGTTTGTGGTGTCTGAGATTGTTACTTTTAATATTGTTTTCAGGAAGAGCAGAATACTGCCCCGTTGTCTGTTTTGCTAAATGTGCTGGACACACAGCGGAGCTTTGGCAACCTCTGCTTCAATAAGAAACGCTATGAAGATGCTCGAGAGAGATACAAACAGGTTTCGTGCTTATTCACCTCTTTTTGTAAATGGATGGAGGAAAAAAAAAAGTTGTGTCTTCAACTTGTGGTTTATTTTAAAAATGAGCTTTGCTTGTAACATCCTGTTGGTCTATGTTACAGGCCATGACACTTCTGCAGAATCGTGAACCAGAGGATGCTGAAGAGAAGAAGCATCTTGAGGAAATTAAGTTGCCTTTCCTGCTCAATCTGTCATTCACATACCTCAAACTGGAGAAACCCCAGAAGGCACTTATTTATGGTCAGAAAGCACTGGACATCAACCCTCAGAACACTAAAGCACTCTTCCGCTGCGGCCAGGTTGGACAAAGTTTTGTCTTTTGTCTTTTTCTTGTGTTTGCGTAGTTTGTCTATTTCATATATATATATATATATATATATATATATATATATATATATATATATATATATATATATATATATATATATATATATATATATATATATGTGTGTATATTATAGGTGGGCATAGATTAATTTTTTAATCTAGATTAATCTCACTGTAATCTTGCAATTAATCAGATTAATCTAGATTAAAATGGCTCATTTGAATTCTGCCGAAGGCATTCAGAATATGTGTGCTACCCAAATAATGACTAAAAGTAAGTCTTTGAGAACGGGTTTCTCAAGCCAGGTGGCGCATTAGACCAGGGGCTCATCTCCTGTTTCCAAAATGCATCACAAACTGCTTGAGAAACTGTTCTACTATGATAATTGGTGATAAAAATAAATAACGTTCAATAAGATGTACTTGTGTTTACGAAATGTTTATTCAGTTAAACATGAATTTTGAACTGTAGGCCTACATACAGTAAGCTCGAAAATTCGGTTTTTGATTACCTTAATCCGATTAAAGTCATAACTGAACTAAACAGAAATGGAATTAAGACATGTGTAGTATGCAGATATTAGTGACATTATTGAAGTAAACACCACATTAAACTATTACCGTCTTGTAGGACTTTTTGCCATATTTTCCGACAAGATCCACACACAAGGCTGTCAGTAAAGGACCACACACACACATTACGAAATGCGGAAGTTTTTTTCTTTTCATTCGCCATGCGTTATTAAATTCCATAACACTCTCACCAGTCCTTACTCCTTATTTGCATCTAATACCCCAGTTTGTCAAAGGGGCATGAATGAAATGTTTATGAGTGATGTGAAACTGCCGAACTGCAGTTAAAGTCACCCAAAATTACAGGAAACTCTTACATGAAAGCACTTCACGTAAACACCTTAATTATATTATTGTCTATCAAGGCAAATAACTAGATTACAGATGTCCATGTAAGAGTTGTCAATAGTGTCTTTGAAGTAAGTGAAAGATCCAGAAGGGCATCCTGCTGATTTGATTCAGAAGGGCACTTTTTTGGTCAGACGGCTCACCAGTTTAACTTCATTCACCGTCATTTATTTTAAAAAGCACCCGGCCTATTTTATTTGTATATTTACTCGAACGCATAAACTCTACAGGTGCCTGATAGTTAGATGTAGAGCTAACATTAATCAGAATCACTCTAGTGAACTGCATCCATATTAGCACGTCACGTTTGATGTGGTAATTTCACAGTAGGAATACACACAGGTCAGGTATACATCCGCACTAAAATATCAAGGTGAAAGTCATCATAGCTTGCATAGAATAGACCCAGCTCCCAACCCAACTTTGAGAATAGATTACCGGCAATTATTTTAGAAATTATTTTTATTATAAGAGACTCGCGTTAACGCCGATAACTGCCCACCACTAAAACATATATTTATTAGGGCTGCAAAATATTGGAAAAAAACAGCTATTGCAATATTTAATTTTTCTGCAATAAATATTGTGATATGAATAGTTTCCCAAGAAATTTTGAATAGCATTATTTTTTGGTTGTCTGGGGAGTCTAATGGCGAGTTCAGACTGCATGATTTTCAAAGTAGTCATATCACAGATGTTTTCACACTGCATGACTATCTGGGGTAGCGTTTTCGTTGCTGCTTTGTTTACACTGCAAGAAGGATCGGCGACAGCTGGTTTCACATTGCATGACTTTAAAATAGGAAGAATCGCCAACAACTTTGTCCAAACTACGTCTCACAACCAAACACACGCGAGAACTGACATGAAAACAACACAAGGTCATATTATATTTTTTGTCATTAACTACATAATGAGAAAGAAGCCTTTAATGGGGTAGAAAATGTACTTATTTTGCTCAGCTGGCTTTGAAGGGAATTAGCAATTTCTCCTCAACTTTTTTCTTTTTTGACCCGGTTGTGATAATGCTCAGATGACACTTCAAACAGACACAGGTGCTCCTGCCAAATTTTTACTAGTGTTTCCTCCATTTCTTGGGTCCAAATTAACTAAAAAGGAGCCCTTTTAACTTCTCCCTCATTCCGCTGGCCTGCAGACACCCATACTAGTGGATGCTGTTCTCTCATTAGCTGTAGGTAATCGCCAATGTTATTTTCAATCAGAACACATTTCACATGGCATGACTTGAACTGCTGACAGGTCCAGATATTTAGCATGCCAAATATCTCATGGGTGTCAGCGACTCATCTGCGATTCTCTCAGATTTTGTCTTTGATAGTTCATACTGTGTGATTGTTACTCACGTGAACGAGCACCGATTTGCCTGTGATTTCAGGCAGTTGTCAGCGATTTCTCCTGTTGGTAAGTCATAATCGGGGCTAAAATCATGCAGTCTGAACTCGGCATAACAGTATTCAGGTACAGAAATTGAATAAACACAATACAAAAATGCTTTTCTTACTTTGCTTTGTATTGTTTCTTGTGAAAAAATCTACACATTTTTAGATCAAGTAAAAATATTGTTTTGTTATCAACTTCAGAAGAAATAAGTCAAAATTAAGAGGTTTTCCTTAAAACAGTAAAATTGTCTGCCAGTGGGGTAAGAAAAAAATGTGTGCTATTTTGAAATGAAGATATTTGAACTAAAAACAAGACAAACATTCTAAGTAAGAAAAATATTTGTATTATTTTTATAATGACTTTTTTTTGAATAAATTGTATAAATTCTGTATAAATACAGTAATTAAATTAAATTCTGTAGCTCCCGGTCAACTATAATTCAGGTGCAACATTGCATGTCTTGCGATGTGATATGCGATATTAATGCTAAAACGATATATTGTGCAGCCCTTATATAAATATATAATTACATAAAAAATTTTTTTTTTACTTTTTTTTACATTTTTACTCTGACTTTTAATGTAAATGAATAAATTTAGAAAATGAAGTCATCTGCAATTTGACTAAAATAGAAAATAAACACTTTGGAATAAAACATAATCAGATAATCTGATCATTTAGTTATTAATACAAAGTATGATTCAATAAAAAAACAAAAACATTATTAAAGTAAATAAATGAACATTAAAACAAGCCAGTTAATATAAATTAGATTAAATATAATAATCAAGGATGCCATTTATCATTAAGACAACTCTTGAGTTCCATTCTGTTGCAGGAATTTGTCAATTTTTGAGAACATCGTTTGTGATTGGCCCTTAAATCTTTTTTGATGCTGCCAATTATAGATGAATAACTTAATATGCTTTTTTTATTGAGCACATTAAATATTTAGGTGTAGATTAATAGGTTAATTTGATGATGTTTAGCTGGCCGATATAATCCAATTAGGTTTTTATAGTTATGCTCAAAACTTATTCAGTTTACCAATGACTTATCATTATTTATCACATAATTAGAAGTATTCTTTATTAACATTCTTTTTATTTTTTGTCTTCATTTTTTTTTCTCTATTCTTTCTGAATAATTAAAATAAGGCCTGTTTGGAGATGAATGACTATGAGAAGGCACAAGACTACCTTACACTTGCTCAGGCCAAAAAGCCGTTTGACCCTGATATCAACACCTTGCTGATAAAGCTTGCTCAGTAAGTTTTTCTCATTCTCTAATAGTTTTACCAAGTCTTTTACATGTGAGTGTGACAGCTAAACATATCTACCAATCATTTAACAGCTGTTACAAGGACTATTTGGACAAAGAAAAAGAGATATGCACCAAGATGTTCTCAGGATTTAAGCAAACAGAAAAGTGAATCTTGCTGTGTCTCTTGTGGAGCTCTTCAGTGCTTCTAAAATCCTCCCAATTGACCACAAGTGGGCAGTATAAACCTATTCAAATGTCATTTTGGCTTGAGTTACCAACATTGTCACAAACGTTGTCATAATTTTAATTGACTATAGTTCTATTTTATTTTGTGTTTTATTTCTGTTTATATATACACACAGTATATTTGATTTTCCTTTTTTTTCCTATAACCATGTTCTCTATTGATTTTATAGGCTATGCAATGCATGTTCTGGCTTTTATTTTTTCCTTAAAGGTTTCACACTAATTTGACTGTACCATCACTGTTTTGTGCTTTCAGCTTTGAAGTTTGCATTGGAAAAGAAATCAGATATATCGCCTTGTTCAGTATTTTGTATTTTTCTTGGATTCATGTAGAAATTTATAATACTGTTTAAGATTAAAAATACAGATCAAAGCTATATTTTGTTTAATCAATACGATTTGTAACAAAAAAAGTCAGAATAAACTGACTAAAAGCTAAAAAAAATAGATTATGCTGTCTTTTCATCATTTTGTTTGGTCTTGGTGCATTTTACTGCATGATTCTTTCACCAGTTGGCCCTAAAAGTGTTTGGAAATTAACTGGTAGACATTGGCATCCATATTAGGGGAAGAAAAATATTAAAGTTAATGTCTATGGATTACCAACATTCTTTAAATATCATATTTTGTATTCAACAGAAGAAAGAAACTAAAATAGTGGAGGGTGAGTAAATGATGACAGAATATTTATTTTGCTTGAACTATGCCTACTTTGTGTCGTCTCAAACTTTAATGTTTTTTTTTTTTTTTTACATTTAAGAAGTTATTTTGAAGAAAGTTAAAAACCACTGAGTTTAAAAGTCCACTATATATTTTGTTTAACAGAGGAAAGGAAGTTAAACCGGTTTAAAATAAGTAAACGATGACGAAATTACTATTTTTTGGGTGAACAGTCTCTTTAAGGTTTGTGCCAGTGTGAAGCCTTTTAGCCTAAAAAATGAACATTGCCAACTTTAGGAGAGCCAGCTTTTTGACCACAGTGACCTATTTAAGAAAGGCAAACACCTACGTTGATTTGTAGAGTGAGGTTTAACTACTATTATATGTAATAGTTATGAATAGACTTTTCTGTGCCTGGATGTGCAATGCAAACATAGTTAACCTTAAAACAAGCAACAGGTTTTGGTCCATCCTGTTGTTTTGAGTGCTGCTCCTCTTCTGAAATTTGCCAGATATTAGAATGTAATTATTTCTAAAGTGAAGTTTATTATTCTTGACCCAGATCTCCATTTCCAGGTTGTAGTTTTCTCCTGTGTTGAGCTCCTGGTGTTTGGCAGTTAGTTTCTCAAAACCTAAGGTCATTTAACTGCTCCAAAGCAAAATGTACAGTCAGTGTTTTGCAGATGTACATTATAATAATTAATAATAATAATAATTCCTCACATTTATATAGCGCTTTTCTGGGCACTCAAAGTGCTTTACACATAGGGGGGGAATCTCCTCATCCACCACCAGTGTGCAGCATCCACCTGGATGACGCGACGGCAGCCATTTTGCGCCAGACCGCACACCAGCTGTTGAGTTGAGTGATTAACCCAATTATGATATGGGGATGGTTAGGAGGCCATGATGAACAGAGGCCAGTGGGCAGATTTGGCCAGGATGCTGGGGTTATACCCCTCCTTTTTTTCGAAGGACATCCTGGGACAACCTCGGTTTAACGTCTCATCCGAAAGACGGCGCTCACTGAGCCCCGTCACTATACTGGGGCATTAGGACCCACACAGACCGCAGCCCCCTGCTGGCCTCACTAACACCACTTCCGGCAGCAAACTAGCTTTCTCATCAGGTCTCCCATCCAGGTACTGACCGGGCGCAGCCCTGCTTAGCTTCAGCGGGCGACCATGTGAGAGTTTCAGAGAGCTAGCTGCCGGCATTGGGGCTATGCTTTAAAGTAGGAATGACTTTAAAGACCTCTTCTTATTTATGTATTTAGAACAATCTGTGGACTTAATTTGCCCTCAGAATCTTAAATCAAATATCATAACCTTTTATCCCCTCTCGAAATGACTTTTCTTTACTTCTGGTCACTTGGAATGCCTTTAGGAAGGAATTATGTGTGTCTCATTTCTGTACTGCCTTTATTCATTCATCAATCTTCTGTCATTTTGTTAGCAACACCCATTTTCCTACAATTAAATCAGTACAAAATCATGCACCACGTTTTAGGACGTTTCAAGTGGATGTACATAGATAGAGGAAAAAAGTAAAACAATTTACTTCCATTTTAAGCCAAATTTAAAGGGATAGTTCACTCCCCCCAAAAAAATTTTTTTGTCATCGTTTACTTGCCCTTCACTTGTGCAAAACTTATTTGAGTTTCTTCCTTCTGTTTCTTCACAAAAGAAGAAATTTTAAAGAATGCTGGTTGCTGGGATCCATTGTCTTCAATATGGTTTTTGTTTCCTTCTATGGAAGTCATTGGGTCCCCCACTTCTTCAAAGTGTCATCTTTTTTGTTGTTGTTCAACAGAAGAAATAAACTCATAAACGTAACAGAAATTATGAGGTAATCTTCAAATTTGGGTGAACAATCCTTTTAAAGGGATAGTTCAGACAAAATTCTGTCATAATTTACTTACCTAAAAGAGCACCTATGATGAAAATCATTTTCTGTAAGCTGTTTGAACAGTACTGTGTGTAGGTATAGTGTGTTCACAGTCATATTGGGGTGATTTAAAAAAAAATTCTAAATAAAAATGTAACATTTTTTGTAACAAAAAATAACATTTCCTGACATTAAAATAGGATCTAAATCCCTCCCATTTTGAGGCCAACCGCAACGTGTAAAGCAGTGTAAAGTTAAACACACCGTGTGTGTGTGTGTGTGCGTGTGCATGTGCATGTGTGTGTGTGTGTGTGTGTGTGTGTGTGAACTTTGTAACAACATTGTGTGTGACTCATCGTTGCAGAAAGGCTTGAATTAACTCCACAACGAATACATCAAATAATCATTGGGAAAGTTCTTACTGTAATATTTCTTCCAAACGTTACGTGAGATCTGCTTCCTCATGTCTGTCACTGCTGTTTATCTGAACCAGACAGGCACGTGGGAAACTGGGCGAGGAGAAATAGCTCAATGGCACAGGCAAGAAAAACAGCTACATTGTGTCCAGAGAAGAAAATTGCCATATTCTGAAAGCTATAATAAATAATCTTATGGGTGTTTTGAGCTGAAACTTTACAGCCACATTCTGGAGACACAAGATTTAATTTGTTTTTAATTTGTTGATAATGATGTATTTTTAACAGAATAAAGATGTTTTGTCAGGATCTAAACCCTGTTCAAAATGTTCAAAATGATAGAATCATCTAAAATGTTCTATATTTTGAGATCACTGCTTAGTCCTCTCTGATATTATCCTAACAGGAGTAAAAGAGCAGTTGAAGTATATTTGATGTATAACAATAATAGAATAACACAAGCATTGTATAAAAAAGCCCTAAGATATTTGATTAAAACAGTGGTAAATTCTTTAATTAACAGATTCTATTAAACTGGCAGCCTAACAATCCAGTTTTCACTGACTTTCTACAGAGGACCTTTATTTTTAATTTTTAGCAATGATTAGACATTAATTCTGCACTTATTTAGATTTGAATTAATTAGCAGAAGCTTGACAAATAACTAGAAGAACTTGAAAAAGGAATCAGAAGAACTTGACAAAGGAAATTTAATTTAGGGGCTTAGCAGGTTACTTCATTTTTATGGGGAGCAAACATTTTAAAATTATGTGGACTAACAAATAATTTTTCTTAAGATGTGTACCATAATAAGCTGACTTTGAAGGTAAAGTACAATTTTTCATCTCAAAACAGAATAGCAGAATTGAAATGCTTGTTTCCAACCAAGGTTATTATAGTAAACGAAAACGAACGAAAGAAGGAAAACTTGGAAAAATGGAAAAAAACATTTTTTGTTAACTGAAATAAAAATAAAAACAATTTTTTTTTAAACTAGAACTAACAGAAACTGTATTGTGTACATACAAAACTAACTGAAACTAACTAAAATTATAGCAAAAACATCCTTTGTTTTCGTCTTTGTAAATGTATTTAACAGGGCTTAAAAACGAAAAAAAAAATCCAATCGGTTCACTCCGTGCAGAATTGATATTTTTTCGTTTCTGTTCTTGCGTTCCGTATTAAACAAAATATTCCGGTTTTCTAGGAGAAAAAAAAAAAAAAACGGTTAAGAACGTTATTTTATTACAAAGTATTGCAGTGCTCTAGTGCCCTGATTTCTTAATGGTGCAACTAAAAATTCTATTTGAGGGGTAAAATTAAATACATTTTCGATAAGTATAGTTAAAGAAACATTTATAATATGAACTTGCTTTTGGTTATATCTATACTTGCGCTAAACACACAGACCCACTTTCCATATATTTTTATCAAACGAAAAATGCAATGCTGAAGTAGGCAACACTACTTCTACAAAACATTGGCTCTGATTGCGTTTTTACAGATATCCTACAGATCAGTGGGCCTGCAGCCTGTGCGTACCTACCATGAGAGGGCGGGAATTATGCCGCTTTTTTATTTATTTATTTATGACATCATTTAAATTAATTATTAAACAGTATACACTACAGCTGCCTTTCACTGGCCCACCACATTCTTACGAACATATTGTTTTATTAAAGTTATTATTTCATTGACTTGAATATAATTAACCATGTATAATATAATTACTATCTCGTCGTCTAAAATCTTAAAATAATAAAATAGCCTATTATTTTATTCGTGGCAAGAGCTTGATTAATTTGATTGACATCCTAGGCAATGAGACCTTTACTTTGCCTGACTGAATGTGAATTTATTGCACGCAACACTGTATTTTAGCACAAAAAGTCGCTCTGATCCGGGCGAGAACTTTACCAACAACATGCACTGCTGAAAGACTTTTTTTCTGCTGCGCATGGAATAACCACATGCTTAATCATCGATGTCCACAATTCACAAAATTTACATGAAAAACGAACTTGCAGACTCTTTGAACAATGAGGAAATAATTGCACTTTTAATTCAAAGCCCAAACGGCTTGTTTTGTAATTTAATGCTGGCTATACCAATGGTTACGACATGTTGTAATGTAGTCGGCCGGTCACCGGAGAAAGTCAAATCTTTCTTTACTTTTTTGGACTTTTGTTTGAAAGCTTTAGTGGCACTGTAGCTACTCTCCAAGGTAATGTTGTTTGATTTAAATTATAGCCTATATGTGCACCAAAAAACAAGTCAAAGGAATGAATGAATAAATAAAATAAATATGGATTCTTAAATGTCCATATTGTTTTTACTCAAAAAAATAACATGTTTTATAAAAATAAAATGAGCATGTAAAAAGTAACATGTTTTTGTGTTTGTTTGCTTTTTTGTTCTCTTTGATCTTTAATATATACTGGGTAGCTACGCAAAATATTTTCTAAAATGTCAAGCAGGAATTTGTCTATAGCTTTAATTATAAAGACAATAAAATATTAAAAATAACAGAAATAAAATGATAAAAATACAAAGATAAACAGAGCAGCATTTTACTAAATATAATAGTCCTTTATATGCTTTATATCCTGCAATGTGTTGCTTAATATTCGTTTTTATTTCACTTGATGCATTAGTTATTTAATGTTTGAATGCTGAAAGAAATAACAGCCATCATTTAAATGGTTATTTTACCATCAAAATGTAGTATATTTTATACCATTATCAACTTTTGATATAAAACCGCTGTGTAATTTAATTGATTGTTAAAAATGAAATAATTTAAGTGCTATATTTTTAATATTGAAAGTGTCTGCTCACTTTTGACAAGGCCCGTCACAAAATATATTTCTGCTACTATAATACAAATGCACTATTATTGTTGCATTATTATTGTTTATTTTTCTGTTATGTATGGGGATTTGAAATATATTTATTTCCCCTCCAATCATTTTCAATCATCACGTTACATTTTGGTCATTTTCCCTTCGGTTTTGGAAGAGAGCTTCAGTAATGAAAGACACAGTTGGTGGAAACACACACACACACACACACACACACACACACACACATACACAGGATACACTTATAGGCCTATTCATTATTGATTTATTTAACATTAAACGCACAGTAATTTAATGTAAAAAAGAAAGGCATAACTTCGAAAAAAGTGCTCACTGCGGTTTCCGCGATTTCTGTGGTTGTCAGTGGTGCGGCATTGCTAAATCACTTTTTTGTTTTAATCAGAAAAAAAGATTACATAGCCTATTTTAGTTATTTAGTGTAATATATAGTTATTTAGTTTAATTAGTGTACTTTATAAATATATAAATTATTTAGTGCTTTTTGGATTTAGGCATAGGCCGAGTATAAAACTTAATTTTAATTGTAAATACAAAGATTATGCGGTTTAGTTTTTTTTTTTTGATGGCACTTTATTGCATGCTGAATGTTACAATTACAAAGATTTTTATTAAACAAGTGCATACCACAAGATATTTTTGTTGGTGTAAAAATATAAAAAGTATCATTCTCATATTCTTGCCTTATTTATCTTTAATATAAATATAAAATTGTATACAATGAAATGCGTGGTGCACCTAAGAAAAAAAGGCACACCAAGGCAAAACGTTATTAGAGCGCATCACGGCCAGACATTTATAGTTTAAATAAAAACAAGCGCTTACCCCATTTCACTGTGATCATTTTGCCGATCATATTGCATATTCGGCTAATTCTTCAGTCGCCTTGTAAATAATGTATTTTATTAATGGATTGTTTATTAGGACTAAGCTATTAATTACTGTAATTCTCTGAATGGAACATGCTTGGGTGGTTTGATAATATATCATATCATTGCTTATGTTTATGATCTGCCACTCATCCTTCAATATTACAGATCGATTTATCAGATGATTTGTCATAAGGGAAATATTAACAAAAGGATTTTCTTTAGACCCATCTAAAAACAATAGACAATCAATAATTCAATTAGTATAAATACAAGTTTTAGTAACAAAAACTTAAACCGAAACATACCTTTGTACACAGGGCCGGAGCAAGCTCAACTAGCGCTCTAGGCAAACGACGAGAATGCCGTCCTCAAACCGAAAGTTATGCTGCCTTCAATCCAAAAAAAGCGGCGGAGAGTGGGGAGGGGGGCGGCGGAGCTATGTGTTGAGATGATGCGGGGTTTGTCGCGGACCAAAGCGAAGACCGAGGGGCACTGAGATGATGCTGGGTTTGTTGTGGACGAAAGCGAAAGGGGGGAGACGTGCCGCGGACGCCGTCCTGACTGCTCTGCCACCCTAGGCAGCCGCCTAGGTCGCCTCTATGCGCCGGCCCTGTTTGTACATGAAAGAGCAGGTTCGGTAACCTTTAAGACAAGCTTGTCGCTTCAGAAACGAATCTCGCTTATGACGTCTGCTTTGCGGGCATTTCACGTTGTATGCGTCACTGTTGCATTTGTTCACGTGCTTTAAATGCTTTTTGTCTCCTAAATTCATATAATAAAGAGAACGATAAAATAACGTTATTAACCGGTTGACTGTAAACGTTTCTGTTCAGAACGATTAAAGTTGATCTTGTTTTCGCTTTTCGTTTCTGTTCCTGCAAAATGTAATTCGTTTCTGTTCCTTGAACCGGTCCAGAGCCCTGGTATTTAATACATAAGCCTTTTAGAATTAAATCTATTTACTTCGCGATGCCAGTTTTACGTCAGGTGTTTGAGCCGTACAGCACATAAGAGTCTGTAATCTTGCTGCCATTGGCCAGATCAAGCCAGTCCTTTTCCAGTCATCCTCGCCGTTGCTCCCGCGACAACAACAATGACTGGGCATGATAGCAGCATGGTGGCAGCATTAAATACGACCCGAGCAGACACTTAAAAGTATTAATTTAAAAATCTAATAAAAAATCCCAAACTATTACAACCTTGTTTCCAACCCATTGCCACTTTTCCCTTGCCGTCCACCATTGTTTATCAAAAGAGATGGCCCTTTCCCAAACTTACAACAGGCAAAATTACCAAGACCATAATGCTTAATATCAGATGCGGTAAGAGTGTCAGAAAATGTGTGGTATGTCTGGACGGGACCATGCCTTTGCCAAGTAGAACATATTCCTGCATGGAGCAGACTTCTGTTGGTCCTAGAACAACATTCCTACAGTACCAAGGGCTCAGGTTTGGACTTAAGCAACATTTGTTTTTTCCTGCATTACCATTTCCCTCTCATTTTAGCATATGATGAGGTGATTGTGTGTCAGGAATGTTGTACCAGGACCAAGAAAAGGTTCAGACCAGGAATATGTCACTAAACTTTCTCTGACCATAATTTTGCTAGTAGGACGTGTTCCTGAATCAGCATTTTTGGATGGGGTGTTTATTAGATTATTAATAAACAAGGAACGATCCAAGAATACATAATTTTTGTTTTTTTATACAGACCTCTGCGTGCAAACATGAAGCAGATTCAGATCTCTAGAAGGAGCTGATATAATCGACACAAAGACCCTAGTTGTCTGTTCCAGTCTGTACATGTTTGAAGAGCTTGACTGTGTGTATGGTCTGATGAGAATCTGGAGGATGTTCTGTTGACCACCCATCACTGCAGATGCTATCACAGTAAGAATTCCATTGACAAATTTTGCGAGACATAAACCAACTTTTCCAATCAAGTTGATGTTGGAAACAGAAATGTATCGCTAATGTCCATACGCACCATCTACAAGGATAAAATTCCATACTTATTTAGCATCATGGCAATTGGTCTTTAACAGTCTTTCAAGTAATAACAGCACTCAAACCTAGGTCCAACAGATCCTCAGATTAGCAAGTGTGGAGTTCTTCCCAGCTGAGAAGTACTTTAGCAGCTGTTGCATATGGTCCAGTCTGGCAGTCAAGCAGACACGTCTGGCCTCTGTCTGAAAGGCCACAGTGTTCCACAGTGAATGGCATCCTGGTACATGAGTCAGTAGGCAAGTGTCAGTCGAGCCATGGAGGAATATGTCAGTACAGACTATTTAAAATGACATTTCCAGTTAAATCATTTAAAGGTGCAACAGGGGATTGTGTTCAGAAGCTTGTTTGTTGTGCTGGTTGAAAGTCTTTTCACATTCTTGTGATCTAAATGTATTTATATGTACTGAAGAATTTTCGTCCGATTATAATTTTCGGGCTGTCTGTGAACAAATGTAGATTTTTTTATATCTGCGCACCCTGTTCACGCAGATAGATGTTAGTTAGTTAGTTTATATAGCACATTTTTTACAACACAACGTTGCCCAAAGTGCTGAACAAAAATATTTGTGAGGCAATCGTGCTACCCACTGCGCCACAGAATATTATCAATCTATGAGAATACTTTTGTGTGCGTATAAAACCAAATGAATTAATTTATTTATCGATTTCTTCTCCTCAGTGTCAGCATAGGGTGCATATTCACATGCACTGTATATGCATTTGCATAGCTCATATGCACTTGGAAGGAAGTCATCCAAAATATTTAACTTAAATAAATGAAGAAATTGTTGTTGAATTTTTGTACATTACTATTGAAGATTATTTAGAAAAACTGATTTTTAACAATTGACAGTTCACCTGAAAAACCCAGGCGGGCTAATCAAAAACCAGAAAACAACCATTTACTGTATGTGGTCAATTTTATCAATCAGGAAATGTGTATTAGTTTACAACTGATATTACCATATAGCCTGCATACAGTGCTCAGCATAATTGAGTACACCCCGTTTTGATCCATTTCTCAGTGAATACAGGCAGATATATTTATTAGAATAATATTTTAGTCACCAAACATATTTAGAAACAGAAAGATAATACAATTAAATTCAAGCAAAATATAAAAAAATGACAACCTACAAAATTTTAACAAACTTTTGACATTTTTTGCTTTTGATTTTTCCTCTTTTTTTAAATTTGTATTTGATGTTTTTCTATAACATATAAATTTGGGTGTACTGTTTTTTGGACCGTTATCATAAGTTATTTTGTTAGGTAAGCTCCAGATTTGGCTTCAGTACTGACTAATCTAATGTATATTAACAATTATAATATTGTAGAGCATCCTATTAAAAATATGATTTTAAAAGAGAGATTTGTGAGGGGTGTACTTATATATGCTGAGCACTGTATATAATTAACAATAGCATGCTAGTATGGGATCCAATTTTATCTTATTCCAGCTTTTTATATGCGTGTCTGTAAGTTGATGGCCTCCAAATGATAGAATGGTTTAGCTTATGTAAGCATTAGCTGGGGTCCTCCTGCCCCCTTTTCTTAAGTAAGACTGCCAAAGTATGTAATTTACAAACAGTACTGTTATTGTTGTTAAGCTTTATGCATAAAAAGCTTTCTTTTTTAGGTGTACCCCAGCCTCTATAATTAGTAACAGATTTCACTGCCTTTTCCTTTTTAAGTGTGTTTCCTATGCAAGTTACACAACAAAATTAGTTATTGCTCAATAAAGATAATTTTTATCTTGGATGAAAATATTTCTTCAGGCTGGAAGGTTTTGGTTTATCACAGCATGCTGAAAGCTGGGTACAGTAACTCCATTTAGTTCTGAACTGCAAGACTAGTTGAGTACTTTAGGCAATATTTGTCCTGGCTACAGGCTGAGGAGGTGGTATGATGACCCATGGTTGCTACAGACAAGTTGGCGCCCTTGGATGTTTAACATGAAAGGATATGCATTTTTTGTCTTTGCACCAGGTATGAATGTTGCTTTTAGCTTATTACTCTTAATTTAACAGCACTGCCAAAGAACAACATGACAAATTTGATTTCCTCCTTGTTTAATTTGAACTTAAATCGGCTTGTTAAATATGCTACTAATGGCCTGTTTTCACTGAGTGGTACGGTTCGGTATGCTTTTATGGCTGTTTCCACTGTCAAAAGCGTCAGCGCCATATAGCAGGTGCTTGTGGCGACCTGAGTTTGATTCCCGGCTCAAGGTCCTTTACCAATCATTACCTTTTCTCTGCTCCCCATACTTTCCTGTTTGTAAATCTATACTGTCCTGTCCATAAAGGTAAAAAAAGTATTATAAAAAAAGGTACCTAAAAGCAAACCGTACCACTTTTTGAGTACCTAGCACAACAAAAGGGTACAAAAAGGTGGAGCTAGATGTGCAACTGAACGCTATTGGTGTACAGAGATACGTCTCTCGCTCGTGCAACAAGCCAGGAGAATGAAAGCAAAGGAAGCACCATTTTTAAAAACACAGCCGAGACATTATACTGTAATAATATACTGTATACATATAATAACGAGCCATGGTCGACCCGAGTTCAAACAAAACTTGTCGTCGTCTTGATAAACTGCCACAAAGCCAAGAAGAAGAGCAGAATCTACCCTGTGCCCTGTAGTTGTTTACAAAGCTGTGTAAATTGCGAGCGATTTCACTTTCTCCCGTGCGTTCACTGCGCATGTATATTTGAAACAATGAACTTCTTGAGGTGATGAGAATAACGTCCACATGATTATAAAGGTGCTTCTGACATCCGATCCTTTCAGAAACGGACAAACGCGAGAGTGAAGCGCGACAATAACATAGGAGAAACCTGAAAAAACTAAGAAAAAGTCAGAAAAAACCAAGGAGCAAATGATTCTTTCAGCAACCTGAAACAAGAACAAACTGCCATGTTTAACTATTGTCATCACCTTTTGGACTATTATGAACTCAGAATGATGGAATTACTTTCTAACAGAGGTTATATGTGCTGCTGAAGGTTAAAGACACAGATGAGAGGTTTGCTCTGACTGTGGGCTATATAGGCAGTGCAGAATTATTAGGCAAATGAGTATTTTGACCACATCATCCTCTTTATGCATCTTGTCTTACTCCAAGCTGTATAGGCTCGAAAGCCTACTACCAATTAAGCATATTAGGTGATGTGCATCTCTGTAATGAGAAGGGGTGTGGTCTAATGACATCAACACCCTATATCAGGTGTGCATAATTATTAGGCAACTTCCTTTCCTTTGGCAAAATGGGTCAAAAGAAGGACTTGACAGGCTCCGAAAAGTCAAAAATAGTGAGATATCTTGCAGAGGGATGCAGCACTCTTAAAATGGCCAAGCTTCTGAAGCGTGATCATCGAACAATCAAGCGTTTCATTCAAAATAGTCAACAGGGTCGCAGGAAGCGTCTGGAAAAACCAAGGAGCAAAATAACTGCCCATGAACTGAGAAAAGTCAAGCGTGCAGCTGCCAAGATGCCACTTGCCACCAGTTTTGCCATATTTCAGAGCTGCAACATCACTGGAGTGCCCAAAAGCACAAGGTGTGCAATACTTAGAGACATGGCCAAGGTAAGAAAGGCTGAAAAACGACCACCACTGAACAAGACACACAAGCTGAAACGTCAAGACTGGGCCAAGAAATATCTCAAGACTGATTTTTCTAAGGTTTTATGGACTGATGAAATGAGAGTGAGTCTTGATGGGCCCGTGGCTGGATCGGTAAAGGGCAGAGAGCTCCAGTCCGACTCAGACGCCAGCAAGGGGGAGGTGGAGTACTGGTTTGGGCTGGTATCATCAAAGATGAGCTTGTGGGGCCTTTTCGGGTTGAGGATGGAGTCAAGCTCAACTCCCAGTCCTAGTGCCAGTTTCTGGAAGACACCTTTAAGCAGTGGTACAGGAAGAAGTCTGCATCCTTCAAGAAAAACATGATTTTCATGCAGGACAATGCTCCATCACACGCGCCCAAGTACTCCACAGCGTGGCTGGCAAGTAAGGGTCTAAAAGAAGAAAAACACTTGACATGGCCTCCTTGTTCACCTGAGCTGAACCCCATAGAGATTCTGTGGTCCATCATCATATGTGAGATTTACAAGGAGAGAAAACAGTACACTTCTCTGAACAGTGTCTGGGAGGCTGTGGTTGCTGCTGCACGCAATGTTGATGGTGAACAGATCAAAACACTGACAGAATCCATGGATGGCCGGCCTTTGAGTGTCCTTGCAAAGAAAGGTGGCTATATTGGTCACTGATTTGTTTTTGTTTTGTTTTTGAATGTCAGAAATGTATATTTGTGAATGTTGAGATGTTATATTGGTTTCACTGGTGAAAATAAATAATTGAAATGGGTATATATTTGTTTTTTGTCAAGTTGCCTAATAATTATGCACAGTAATAGTCACCTGCACACACAGATATCCTCCTAAAATAGCTAAAACTAAAAACAAACTAAAAACTACTTCTAAAAATATTCAGCTTTGATATTAATGAGTTTTTTTGGGTTCATTGAGAACATGGTTGTTGTTCAATAATAAAATTAATCCTCAAAAATACAACTTGCCTAATCATTCTGCACTCCCTGTATGTTGCGTGTTGTTATTGAACCCAAATAAGGACTAATTGTATGCTGTGTGTAGTTTTTCTGTAATTGGTTACATATCGGAGAGTGTAAGGGTCTGTATGTGTTCATATATGTTGCATTTATTTATTTATTTATTTTATATAATCACAGATGTTACAGTAGGCTATTTTGATCATTGATCTGCAGTTATAATCAAACCATGTTCATACAAAGGTTAGTAATTAACATTTATACACAAGTATTTATGTGTATAAAGCATCTGTTTTGTGAGAAGTGCTTATATGATTTGTGAATGACCTGTCCAGCTTTATTTTGACATTTTCTTGAGCGAGAATGACGTAGACTTAAACTTTCTGTCATACACCATGCCCACCAAAAGGGTACCAAGCCTGGAAATGCAAGCCTGATAAAGGTGACCCGCATCGTACCGTACTGTACCACTCAGTGGAAATAGATTGTTAGCTCTATATGTTTTCCCTTATAATTTGTACAATAGCCTTTTCTATCAAATGTAAGTTGGCCCACAAAATAGTTTGGCATAAAACAACCCACATCCATCCTGCATGGTTTTAACAGGCCAATAGAGGCTATTATCTCTTGCCTCCAAATGCACACATTGTACTGCAAAACACCAGTTTACTCAAAGCTGCACACAGTGAGGCTGTGTGTCAGGTCTGTTTTCTTCATTTTGGACATTTTAGACATTCCACATCAGTTATTATTTGCTGATAATTAGAGTCGCAATGGAGTCGCAGATTTGAGGCTTTCCAAAGCCCAATCCTTTATCTATCAATAATTCTCCAGTAAATTTTACAACTCATGCTAAAAGTCTTGGGGTTATACTAGATGATACAGTATGCTTTCGTTTAATATATTAGTAATATTTCACGATCTGCTTTTTTTCACTTACGTAACATTGCGAGACTTCGCCCTTCACTATCCCAACGAAGTACAGAAGTGCTGGTTCATGCTCTGGTTACATCAAGGATTGAATATTGCAATTTCCTCCTATCTGGTATCCCTCTTAACCAACTTTACAGATTACAGCTAATCCAGAACTCAGCAGCTAGGGTAGTCACTTTACTTGCATTGGCTTCCTGTTCTTTATCGTGTACTATATAAAATTCTTCTATTAACTTACAAAGCTCTTCACAACCTGGCACCCGATTACCTCTGATCTTCTTCACTTGTACACTCCTCTGCGCTCACTGAGATCTTCTGCAGCTGAACTCTTATCAGTTCCAAATGTTAAGAAGAAATCATTTGGTGGCAGGGCTTTTAGCTGCATAGCACCACAGTTATGGAATTCCCTGCAGTTACATATTCGTCGTGGACTCTGTTTCCATTTTTAAATCCCAGGTTAAAACCTTTCTGTCTTGTATTTTATGATGTGCCTGTGACGTATTGTAAGGTGTCCTTGAGTGCTTTGAAAGGCACCTATAAATAAAATATATTATTATTATTCTTATACACTACAGCCAATTTAGCTTATTCAATCCACCTATAGCGCATGTCTTTGTGCTGTGGGGGAAACTGGAGCATCTAAAGGAAACCCACGCGAACATGGGGAGAACATTCAAACTCCACACAGAAATACCAACTGGCCCAGCCAGGGCTCGAACCAGCGACCTTCTTGCGACGACGCTACCCACTAAGCAACCCTGTCGCCCCATTTAAAGGAATTGTTCATCCTAAAATTAAAAAAACCTGTATCCTTTACTCTCCCTCATGTGGTTTATGATTTTCTTTTTTTTTATTAAACACAAAAGAAGATGTTTTAAAGAATGCTGGATGTTAAGATCCATCAACGTGCGTACTAGAAAAAGAAATATGGAAGTCAATGGGCCCCCAGCAACCAGCATTTTTCAAAATATCTTCTTTTGTGTTCAACAGAAGAAAAAAATTCAAATAGGTTTTGAAAGGTGAGGAAATGATGACAGAATTTTCATTTGTGGGTGAATTTTTCACTTTATGTGTGTATGTCTTGTGTGGGAGGAACGTTCTGTTTCTAAGCAGAATATCTCTGTATTGTTCATTCTCCATGTGCATGATTCCGTTTTCAGATAGTGTTGAGGAATCAGTACAATCTAGGCTTGTTGAGATTGTACATGTTTAGAATTTTTCTTTTTCTAATTTGTCCTTGTGTATCATGTACACAGAGGGGGGAAATATCTGTGTATACCCAGCACAAAACTGTAAAGTAAGTACATTTATAGGAATAACTAACAATACATTGTATGAGTCTAAATGATCAATTTTAATGTTATGCTATAAATCATTAGTATATTAGAAGGTCATGTTGCATGAAGATATTTAGAAAATTTCCTACATAAATTTATCATCGCTATTATGCAAATTCTTTCTTTCTTTCTTTCTTTCTTTCTTTCTTTCTTTCTTTCTTTCTTTCTTTCTTTCTTTCTTTCTTTCTTTCTTTCTTTCTTTCTTTCTTTCTTCTTTCTTTCTTTCTTTCTTTCTTTCTTTCAATCCATCCATCACTCTTTCCAGCATTCTATCCTTCCTTCCTTCTTATTAAAAGTATTATTGTTGATTTACACTCACTTTATTAGGTACACCTGTCCAACTGCTCATTAACACAAATTTCTAATTAGCCAATCACATGGCAGCAACTCAATGCATTTAAGCATGTATAAGGTCAAGACGATCTGCTGCAGTTTAAACTGAGCATCAGAATGGGGAAGAAAGGTGATTTAAGTGACTTTGAACGTGGCATTATTGTTGGTGCCAGACAGGCTGGTCTGGGTATTTCAGAAACTGCTGATCTACTGGGATTTTCACACACAACCATCTCTAGAGTTTACAGAGAATGGTCTGAAAAAGAGAAAATCTCTTTTTCTACCTTGTTGATGCCAGAGGTCAGAGGAGAATGACCAGACTGGTTCGAGCTGATAGAAAGGCAACAGTAACTCAAATAACCATTCATTACAACCAAGGTATGCAGAAGAGCTTCTCTGAACGCACAACACATCTAACCTTGAGGCACATGAGCTACAGCAGCAGAAGACCACAACGGGTGCCACTTCTGTCAGCTAAGAACAGGAAACTGAGGCTACAATTCACACAGGCTCACCAAAATTGGACAATAGAAGATTGGAAAAATGTTGCCTGGTCTGATGAGTCTCGATTACTACTGCGACATTCGGATGGTAGGGTCAGAATTTGGCATCAACAACATGTAAGCATGGATCCATCCGGCCTTGTATCAATGGTTCAGGCTGGTAGTGGTGTGGGGGATGTTTTCTTGGCACACTTTGGGCCCATTAGTACCAATTGAGCATTGTGTCAACGCCATAGCCTACCTGAACATTGTTGCTGACCATGTCCATCCCTTTATGACCACAGTGTACCCAGCACAAATCATCTCAGACTGGTGTCCTGAACATGACAATGAGTTCACTGTACTCAAATGGCCTCCACGTTCACCAGATCTCAATCTAATAGAGCACCTTTGGGATGTGGTGGAACGGGAGATTCGCATCATGAATGTGCAGCCGACAAATCTGCAGCAACTGCATGATGCTATCATGTCAATATGGACTAAAACCTCTGAGGAGTATTTCCAGTACCTTGTTGAATCTACAGTATGCCATAAATTAAGACAGTCCAACCTGGTACTGGTTAGGTGTACCTAATAAAGTGTCCGGTGAGTAGGTCATATTTAACAGTAAAGAAATGTATATTTTATTAATCAAAGCTTTAAATACATCATAACAAAACATTATGATCATGTGACAAATGTAAGTTCAGAATAAAGGCTGTTCTTTGTTCATAAAATTTAGCATTTTCTTCAAAATAAAACATGAAGCATTATCAACAATTTTTAGTATAGAAAAACTATAAGCAAATTGACACATTCAAATTATTTTTGACAAATTATGTCACACTAAAGAATAATATCATTAATTGTGAAAATGTAGCTTGGCCATCAGAGGAGTAAATGTAATTGTAAAATGTATTGGAATAGATTTTTTTTTTTTTTTATATAATTATAATAGTGTTTCAGATGAAAATGTATCAACTGCATTTTTAAAAAACATGTCAAATTATAATCATCATTTTCAGCCATAATTGCAGGGACTTTTGCATGCTAGCAAATTTATTCCACAGGAATTCAAATCTTTTGACATTTAAGGTCTATCATTTTGAATCTCTGCAGGAGAATGTGTTTCATTTAGCATCATAATTCTTCATGCTATGCTACAGGTTTGAAGAACAAGGCCTGATATTGTGTAGTCCTGCCTGCCTTTGCCAAAAAATGCCATATATGTTTTTTCTCTCTCTCTTTTCACTCTCATGCACGGAGAAGAACTGACTCTGTGAATATGAGCCCTGTGTTATTGTTAGCATAGCAGTAACTGGAACAACAGTATATAGCAGAACAGAGAGGAGTGTGAATGTGAGGGGAGGTGAGTAAAGAGAAGCAAGTGCCATGAAGATGGAATGGGAGGAGAATGAAGAATGTGAACTTTGAATGACAGATGATTAAGAAATTGGAGCGGGAGGACTTTCTTAAGCTCCAAACACAACATGTGAAGGGGTGGGAAGAGCACCAAGATCTGATAGAAAGACATTATTGACTGTCAGCCTGGTAGATGGGTGAAAATTATTTGTTCAGTTTACTTTTATAACCTACGGTACATTTCATCCCATTATATCCTCATGATATTTTACACAACATAATTTCAAAATAAAATAAGTTGAACGAATATCTTTCTTTTGCACTATAGCTAAATAATGTTGCCCTTTAAGTTTTAATTTAAGTTAAGGCTCATTATCACTATAAAGTGCCTTTGATGTCCCACAAGATTGAGTGAGTCCTTTATGAACATAATGTGAAATAATGAAATTCTGATGTTTTAATATTGGTTAAACCTTTACACACATGCAGGTTGAATTATAAGTGTTTTGAGATATGTTTTTGTCAATTTTTGCCATATTCTTTCATTTAATGTATGGGATTTTGCCATGTCCCACACACTGCTCAGCCAACTTCAGTGAGTCTAAAAAGTAGGTCAATTAGATCAAATTAAAACCATTTTTAAATATTCGTATTGTCTTAAACAAGTTATTTGTTCATTTTAATAACTTTTATTTTGTTTTCACAATATTAATAATCCTTTTGCACGTGTCCTTGAAATTTCTGTCCACCCTGTCATGATGTGGTAAATGCCCATTTTAGAAACCCTTTGATGTTCTTATTAGCATCCCCATGTCATTAGAACCCATCAAGCATCGTGTCAACACCACAGTCTACCTGAACATTGTTGCTGACCATGTCCATCACTTTATGACCACAGTGTACCCAACGCAAATCACCTCAGACTGGTTTCTTGAACATGACAATGAGTTCACTGTACTTAAATGGCCTCCACAGCCACCAGAACTCAATCCAATAGAGCACCTTTGAGATGTGATGGAATGGGAGATTCGCATCATGGATGTGCAGCTGATAAATCTGCAGCAACTGCATGATGCTATCATGTCAATATGGACCAAAACCTCCAGTACCGAAATATTTCCAGTACCTAGTTCAATCTATGCCATAAAGGATTAAGGCAGTTCTGAAGGCAAAAGGGGGTCCAACCCAGTACTAGTAAGGTGTACCTAATAAAGTGGTCACATTTAACAGTAAAGAAATGTATATTTTATTAATAACAGCCTCATTAAATTCATCATAAACAAATTATGATTATGTAACAAGTGAAAGTTCAAAATAAATGCTGTTCTTTGTTCATACAATGTATCATTTTCTGTAAAAAACAAAAAAACATTTGCCCATTTTGCCTTTCTTCAGAGGAGGTTAAAACATATGCTGTGCACACAGTAACTATCTACACTTATGTTTCCTATTTCCCCTCATATTGTGTTTGAAACTGAATGCTGTCAAGCTTAACATATCCACCCTGTCATAGTGAAATATTATATATATATATATATACAGTTTGGCCAGAATCAATAAACCCCCTTTGAATTTTTTTCTCTTTTAAATATTTCCCAAATGATGTTTAACAGAGCAAGGACATTTTTACAGTATGTCTGATAATATTTTTTTCTTCTAGAGAAAGTCCATAAACAGAAATTGGGGGAAAAAAATAAACGGGGGCTAATAATTCATATATATATATATATATTCATTCATTCATTTTCTTGTCGGCTTTGTCCCTTGCGGGGTCGCCACAGTGGAATGAACCACCAACTTATCCAGCACGTTTTTACGCAGCGGATGCCCTTCCAGCCGCAACCCATCTCTGGGAATTTCCACACACACACATTCACACTCATACACTACGGACAATTTAGCTTACCCAATTCACCTGTACTGCATGTCTTTGGACTGTGGGGGAAACCGGAGCACCCGGAGGAAACCCACGCGAACGCAGGGAGAACATGCAAACTCCACACAGAAACGCCAACTGACCCAGCCCAGCCGAGGTTCGAACCTGCGACCCAGCGACGTTCTTGCTGTGAGGCAACAGCACTACCTACTGCGCCACTGCGTTGCCATATATATATATATATATATATATATATATATATATATATATATTATGCATTGTTATTGACACTTTGTTTATTTATCTTTTTTATTATTGTTAATTAGTTAATGTGTTTATGTTACAACACTTATACACATACATACTACACCAGTAGACGCAATGCATGAGTGGACAATACAAATCTTTTGGCAACATCTGTCTCAGTCTATATAAAGGATATCCTTTTAAAGTCCATATAATGGAGCTCATTGACTGTTGGAAATAAAAATACATGCCAATGTCCAACCTGTCCTCTTGTTTTCCACTGTCATGTTCAACCTTTATGAAAATAAAAAAACTATTTATAAACTTATACACAAAAAATCTTGTGTGATTTCTTAATTAACTTATAAATTAATAATTTAAAAAAATTCAAAGGGGGGCTAATAATTCTGACTTAAACTGTATAAATATTTAATATTTCCCAAATTACGTTTAACTGAGCAAGGAAATTTTCACCGTTTGTCTGATATTAATTTTTTCAACAGAAAGTCTTAATTGTTGTATTTTGGCTAAAATAAAAGCATTTTTTATTTTTTTAAACCATTTTAAGGTCAAAATTATTAGCTTCTTTAAGCTATTTTTTTTCGATAGTCATAGTTCACTTAATTAACCTAGTTAAGCCTTTAAATGTCATTTAAAGCTGTATAGAAGTGTCTTGAAAAATATCTAGTCATATTATTTACTGTCATCATGGCAAAATAAATCAGTTATTAGAAATGATTATTAAAACTATTATGTTTAGAAATGTGTTGAAAAAAAAATCTTCTCTCCGTTAAACAGAAATTGGGGAAAAAAATAAACAGGGGGACTAATAATTCAGGAGGGCTAATAATTTTGACCTCAACCATATACGTGAAGAGAATTTAATAAAAACCAACAAAGATGTTTACAGGGAAATATGAAATATTGCTGCCTACTTGCTGACACCTCACCCCATCGACCCTCACTAGTGAACACTGAATGCTTCCAGCCAACACAGTCAAGGCACTGGCAGTATGTCACGGTCTGTCTGCATTTACCCCAACACAGTCTTGTGAACTCAAGCCAGCGAGATGATACCTGATTCCTGTTGCCATCCACACCGTATTAATAGGACTTGTTAGGTGTCCGTGACTTGCTGGAAACCCAGGCGGGGGGAGGCTGGCATGAGGTTGGAGTGTTTAAGCTGTCCAATTTATTTTAATTTACTCATTAAAGATACTCGCTGAAAACTTTGTCATACCTGCCATTTAATTTAATACCTCTAAATACAAACACTAGTATGTCCCTCTAATAATATAAAAATAAACATTAAAAAAAAGATAATAAACAGAAGTTGTTGGCATCATACTGCCATGTAGCATTCATTTTTGGAGACTGCAATCAAACGTATTCGTTTAAAAATGTTTTTGAGGTTTCAAAAAAATGTAGAGTGAAGTATGCATTTCCAACGAGCCTATGTTGTATGTTATATATATATATATATATATATATATATATATATATATATATATATATATATATATATATATATATATATATATATATATATATATATATATATATTTAATATTTGTTAGGTTATAGTGCTTAATTTTAGACAGTACCTGTTATTAGAAACTAGTACTTCATCAACTGAATATAGATGCTACTTTTTCAGCTGGAAAGTGAACACTTGAACAGAACGAAAATGTATTTTTTTTCTTATACTGTTCCTCAGAACATGCAGAATAGGTTAAATTTAGAATTTATAAGTTATAATAACTTAAATGTAAATTAAATTTAAAATTGATCTTCACATTCAGAAAATATTCCACTCCCTAGCTCCTAAAAATGTAAAAACTCTTCATAGTTTGCCTATAATGTTAATTTCCTAATCATTTACTTGCAGAGTTCTAAATGTTAATGGATTTATTTCTTCTGTTTAATATGAGATATTCTAAAGGACATAATATGAGATATTCTTAAGCAGCATTGACATTGATATTATAAGAACAAAAAAATATTATGGAGGTCAATGGCTGCTGCTTTCCAACATACTCCAGAATATCAGAACAAAAAAAAAAGAAACTCAAACAAGCTTGAAACAAGTAGAGTATGAGTAAATGATGACAGAATTTATATTTTTGACTAAACAATTCCATTGATGCCTTGTGGAGTTTCAGTGAGCATAACCTTCTGTAATAGCTCAAATACAGTCATTTTTCAATACGTTTCAAATTTATGGGCTAATTTTCATAAATTCAGCTATTATTTTATCTGGTAGTCTATATGTAAACATATTTTATGTGAAATATCTTGTTATCATGCATTTTGTATGAACTTTGTGTCACGTTCCCGGTTAGCCTGTTTGTTCACTTCCCTTTGTTATCTGTATCTGGGTCTATGGCCCATTGTTATCCTATAGGTTCAGTATATAGGCTGAAAATAGGTGAATTTAGCCACCGTGATGAAAAAAAAAACAGCAAAATAGCATTTTTTCACTTCGGTCTCAAGGGAGGCAAGTGAAAAATGTCAAAATTTCCAGAAACATGAGGTACTTTTATGTTTTATGCGAGACTATTTCACTATGATATCCCAAAAAATGTATAGTATGTTACCTTTGGTAGTTTTGCCGTCCTTCCATTCCTTTTTTTCTCAGCCCCCCATAGGAAGCTTTGCTTTATTGTATCTCTCTTTACTCTCAATAGACCCTTTTCAAACTTCCAGATTTCTCAGTAGCAGAAGTCATCATAGTTGGGAAAGCTTAGAGCTCAGTGAATGGAAGAATACAAATTATTATTTTTTTAATCTTATTTGCTCAAAAAAGAAGAAAAACTCCACGATGATGTTATAAAGACATTCAGAAAAAAAAAAAAAAATTGTGTGAGACTGATGACAGCAACCAGAGAAGAGAATAACATCAAAATTTGCTGTCCTGTCCCATAGATGCTGCATTAGAAACACCTCGCACAAGTGATATTTAGTCTTTTTGTAATTTGAAGCAAAGATGATATAATACATAAATAAATACATATAAATGTTCATACGTTTAAAAAAAAAATAAAAATATTTAAAAACTTTAAAGGATTTAGGATGCTGATGACCGTTAAACACGTCACAACAGGCTTGTGAAAAGGGTCCTTACAGTACAATCTGTCCACTTCAGTGTTTCTGCAGATGCTCAGTGAAGCAAAATAATGGAATAGTACAATGATGCTGGGGTTCGTAGGTGACTGCCCTTGCTGTTTGTGACACTAATGATTCAGATAATATTTGAGCAATTTTTAAAATTTATATATATTAAAAATTCATAACATTTTTGTTTGTTTGAAGGGGAGGCGGATACTCAGGGCCCAACTGTCTTTCATAGCCCCTCTGATGACATGTACATATAGAGAATGTCAATTAGATTGTTTCTGCAGACTGTTTTTAAGAAGTTTGATTTAAAAAAACGCCCCACATTTCATTTTTTTTTCCATTAGAAGCTGGCTATATTCACACACTGTTGCCACACAACTGTGTTTAAACCCCTTATAAAGTGATTTGTGCATAATAGGTCCCCTTTAAGTATTCGCTTTCCTTGGCATCCTGTGTTGTTCTCATAGTTGTTCTTTGGATGGGACTGGCTGGTCCTGCAGACTGCCAGAAAAAAACTGTACTCAAATAAGAGTTGTGTGAAGACATAAGGCCTTTCCTGCCTCAGGCTGATGTTTAGATTGGGAATATTCATGATCATACTGCACTCATACACAAACAGAATGAGATCACTGACGTCTGGATCATTCGTATTCAGATTTATTCAGTATAAAGTGTGGTTCTGCTTAAAATAAGTGGATAATATACTAATGTTTTCTTTTTTTGGGTTGCTTTTTTTGCTCAAGTTTCCTATACACATAGCCTGGACAGAAAAATGTATATTCATGATAATATTCATGTATACAGTTGAAATATGACTTATTAGCTCCCCTGTTTATTTTTTCCGCATTTTCTGTTTAACGAAGAGAAGATTGTCAAAACATTTCTAAACATAATAGTTTTATTAACTGATTTCTAATAATTAATTTATTTTATCTTTGCCATGATGACAGTAAATAATATTTTATTTAATATTATATTTTAGTTAATATTTTTCAAGACACTTCTATACTGTAAAAAAAATGCAGAGTTCCACACAATTCATTCATAATGTCCCAACACAAATCGATTAAATTAACACTTTTAACAAATGTTTGTGGATTGGACATAAATAAAGTAAGTTGTTCCAATGAAATCTCAAGAATTGTGTTGATTCAGCTTATTTTAAATAAGTTTTAACGAGCAAAAAAAAAATATATTTTTGAGTGTATACAGTTTAAAGTGAAATTTAATCGCTTAACTAGACAAGTTATTGTATATGTAACACCTGTGTTCATGATAGGAAGGCACGGTGTCTCAGGATTATCAAAACACGTATATTTATTAAACAACACTTATGAAGAAGATCACAGGAAGGACATGGCGTGAAGACAGACATCAACAGAAAGACAATACCGGACAATGAAGGACTGAACACAGGGACTATAAATACACAGGGGATGATTGGACTGATAACACACAGGGGATGAACACAGGTGAAGGTGATGAACATAACAATGGCGGGAATAGGAACAAAGGAGCACATGGGGATGGTCACATGACAAAAACAAACACACGAGGAAGACAGGTTGTGACAGTACCCCCCCTTTAAAAGGCGCGCCCTCACGCCTAAACAAAAGAAGGGGGTGAGAAGAGAGTCTGCGAGGGAGGAACCAGGAGAGGAATTGGAGTGCGTGGAAGAGGTGGTGGCCAGGGAGGAGTCACAGGAGGGAGGAGCCAGGATGTGAGTTGGAGGACGTGGAACAGAGGAGGAGGCGTCACAGGAGGAAGGAGCCAGGAAGGGAGGTGAAGCAGGAGGAGGACCCAGGACACAGCCAGGAGGACGGCCCAGGGTGGAGTCGACAGAGGGAGGAACCATGGAGGAGAGGTGGTCACCGACTCCAGGGGGCCGACCGTGGGAGACGCCACAGCTAGAGCCCAAGGTGTCGACGAAGAGCCGTAGGGTTCAGGTGATGCCGAGGTTCCAGAGGGCCGAGGGCAGATGGCTCACTAGACCGAGACGACAACACAGGTCCGGATGCCCGCGGTGGAGCCAGAGCGACAGAGGACCGAGGCATAGCTGGAGGGAAGGAGGAGCTCAACGGAGCTGGGAGGATGGAGGGATGAGGCGCAGCGGGTGGAGCGGAGTCCAGAGGTGGAGGCAGGGCGACGACTGACCAAGGCGGAGCCGGGGGGACGAGGGAGCCTGGTGGAGCCGGTGGGCTGACGGTCCACAGTGGAGAGAGCCAACGTGGAGCCGTTGGGCCGAGGCGGAGTCCGTAGCTCGGAGGGCGGCATAGATGACGTTGGGCGATAACCTCTGGCCGGCAAATCAGGTGGGCAGGCCCGCAGAGATACCACCACACATGAGGTTAAAGGGTGAGCTGGGGGACTGGCTGACTGTAACAGCACTGGAGCAGGCAGAATGGTTGTGGATGACGTCAACGAAGGTGAAGAGGGTGGGTCGGGTGCTGCTCATGACCCTGGAGCTATCGTCTTTGGGGATGAACGGGGCTGGAGGGCTGTCTGGGAACAGCGGGAGGGGCATGACTTTGCTCCAGAAGTCAATGAGCACCATATCAGGATCCAGGGCCAGCTCACCCTCTGCTGTGGGTCGGTGGGCGGGACTCTCGCTCGGTCCCTCGAAGTCCACCAGGACTCCCACATTTAGCGTTGTTGCCGGTTCACGCACCTGGTCAGATGGCTGGTTGAGCTCCTCCTGCTCGGTGGTGTTCCGCTCTGTCGCTCTCGATGGCGATGGTTCACACACCGCGGGTGGCTCTCCGTCTGCGGTGGGCTCTGGCGTACACTCCTTGCAGATGGTTGGGCTGGTCAGTGGGTCTGGAGTGGCACTGACGTCGAATGATGGTCGGTTTCTCGCCAGTGTCGACTCCACATAGGCGGCGAGATCGCCTCGAGGACCATCTTCGGGCGACCGACCGGCTGGATCTTTTAGCTAGAAACAGGAAACTGTTTGTATGGTCCTCAAGGCTGTTTTCCCCCTGCTTCATCATCAGGATGAGGAATTCCGGGGTGTAGATGGTGTTCATTGGATAAACACATGAGGGAGAGGAAAATAAAACACTGGGAAAAAAAAAAAAAAAAACGAGGGGGAAACACTCCGTCAACTTTTTCTTTTAGGTCCGGTATTACGTAACGCCTGGGTTCACGATAGGAAGGCACGGTGTCTCAGGATTATCAAAACACATATATTTATTAAACAACACTTACGAAGAAGATCACAGGAAGGACATGGCGTGAAGACAGACATCAACAGAAAGACAATACCGGACAATGAAGAACTGAACACAGGGACTATAAATACACAGAGGATTATTGGACTGATAACACACAGGGGATAACCACAGGTGAAGGTGATGAACATAACAATGGCGAGAACTGGAACAAAGGAGCACTTGGAGATGGTCACATGATGAAAACAAACACACGAGGAAGACAGGTTGTGACAGTATAATGATGGTTTGTTCAATCTATCGATTGACTATCGGAAAAAAATAGATTAAAGGGGCTAATAATTTTGATCTTAAAATGGTTTTAAAAAAAATAAAAAACTGCTTTTATTCTAGACAAAATAAAACAAATAGGACCTTCTCCAGAAAAAAAAAATATTATCAGACATACTGTGAAAATTTCCTTGCTCTTTTAAACATCATTTGGGAAATATTTAAAAAAGAAAAAAAAAATCAAAGGGGGGCTAATAATTCTGACTTCAACTGTATGATTATTTATAACCTTTTCCATTAATAATCAGACACTGTTTATATATACAGCATAGATTCTTGCTGGTGCAAAATAAGTTTGTTGCATGTATGAAATAGATTATGAAGAATAAAGCTCATGCTTTTGCTTTAATGCATCCTTTTCAATTACTTTAAAATCTCCAGTCTATGCAAAATATAATGTGATATAAAATACTTTGTAAAAATAAACAGATGGTGTGATAAAGCAATATTAGTGCAGGTTAGTGCAAAAAAACATCACTAGTAATTAATAATAATTTCTGAAATTTGAAATAGTGTTGGGCGACGCAGTGGCGCAGTAGGTTCTGTGGGGAGTTTGCATGTTCTCCCTGCATTCCCGTGGGTTTCCCCTGGGTGCTCCGGTTTCCCCCACAGTCCAAAGACATGCGTAACAGGTGAATTGAATAGGCTAAATTGTCCATAGTGTATGAGTGTGAATGAGTGTGTATGGTTGTTTTCCAGAGATGGGTTGCAGCTTGAAGGGCATACACTGTGTAAAACAAGTGCTGGATAAGTTGGCGGTTCATTCCGCAGTGGCGACCCCAGATTAATAAAGGGACTAAGCCAAAAAGAAAATGAATGCATATAATACAGTAGTGTTTATTCGTGTTTTACATTCAGAAGTCAAATTAATGATTGTTTGAATTGGGGCTTCACAATATTGGAATAAATTGCTATACTTGTTTTCTGCGACTATATATGTAAACATGAAAATAATTTCACAAGATGACTATTTGGAATATATTCATAATTTTACATTGATTGGGGTGAGTGCATTTACATAAGTATACAAAATTATAGAAAAATGTACAAAATAAATTAAACAATTTAAAGCACAGATGAAACAATAAAACAAATATAAAAAGTTTTCAGTGCAATCTAACCAACAATCTCATGGCAATTCGTAACTTCTTTTAGTGGCTAATTGTACAATCTCATTCGTATAATTTAGTACGATTTACTCATCTCCCAATGATGGTTGGGTTTAGGGGTGGTGTTGGGTGCCATGCCTCCATTTAAAATCATACATTTTCGTATGAGTTAGCCAGTAAACTGACAAAACGTAAAATAGTATTCATTGTATAAATAAACACAATTAATCTTTGCTAAAGCAAAAAAACTGTATAATTTCCTGTGCCTAAATGGTTTAAATTTGCTTGAAATGTTACAGCCTTAAAAAATTAAATCCAAATAAAAACATTTCACTCTGTTAGATTAGAATTAAATGTTCCAATAACTCCACAAATCTGTGATTCCTGGTTAATCATATATAAATGTTGTGATGTGACTCTTGCAGATTCGCACATTGTGATTTGCATTAGGGGACCTTGATCTTTCTTCCAACAACATTTAACCTTGCAAAGTTTGAAAAAGTGACTTTTGTTTACATTTTGAATAGTTTACAGTGATTTATTGTCTGGATTGGTGTCATATATAACTTTGTAATATTGTAATGTTCTAAAACTTTGTAATAAACTGCCATTATTTCTTTATTATTTCTTATACATTATATCAAACTACTAAAATGTCAATAAAAGTCACTTTGTTAAACTGTAGATTTGAATTTTCAACAAGTCGACAGAGCAGAGATCAAGGTGCCATAGATCAGAAATCAAGATCCCATCCCACTTATGATACAGTGTACTAGCCACTCCACTTTTTAAAATTTCAAGCCACTCCATTACTTTTGGAATCCTCATGAAGTTTTACTCACTTTTTTCTTCTTTTCCGTGTGGTTGTTGCGTTTTGGTATCGTTTGTCCTAATTAGTGTTCAGTGATGCCTTTATTAAACAAGCTAAGTAGCATGTTCGTGGTTTACAGAAAAGCTCTACCCAGCTTTAATGGCTACATTTGTAACTGACTGATTGTCCTTGTAGATGTGATTGCTCTGCTTTTATTTTTTTGCTCCATTCACCGAGCATGAAGAATAGGCTCTTTCATGGCAGACTTGTGGTCGTGGACGTGGAAAGCAGTGCTTAAACAGCTCTCAGCCAAAACAAAAACTGCCGCCAAAAGGAATCCCATTTCATCAGGAAATTGACCCGTCAGAGTATGAGAAAACCAGGGAAGCGATACTCTGCATTGCAGTAAAATGTCCAAGTGCATCTGCATCCTGAGCGCTAGAGTTAGGGATCACGAATGTCCACACTGAGACTCTAGAGACACTCGTCTTCTCTTCTGTTTAGCATGAGAATGGAGGAGAGATGGACCGTGGATCACAGGTGGTGCTTTCCCTGTCCTACGCCCCAGACTGAAAGCGCATAAATAGGCACTAATGGAGAAGTGAGAGCCTCCTGGGTCTCGTATAGACCGGAGGATGAACCTGTGGAATTGTTTTTTGGGAGTAGAAAAGGATTTGTTTGGGAATGGCATTGGGGTGACTATGCAAACACACATGGCAGAAAAGAAAAAGGGTATTGAGGGCATCAGAAAACCTGGGATTCATTTTTTTTTGTAACACTTTACAACAATACATGACCAAAATTGAACAATGTACTGTTATAGTTTCTAAAGTAACTAAACATTAAGTTACTTAAGTAACTAACGTTTCTTTATTATGAATTAATGATAAGTTAAGGCACGTGATAATCATAAACAACAACATGAGTCACAAGAGTCTACGTGTAAATAACGACTACCTTAATTACTTGTTAGTATATTTAGTTAGGCAATCTATTAATTAAATTTAAGTTTAAGCTAAATGTAACCAACATGACCTGTTAATGTATGATTATGTCATGACTTTACTTGGAGGGGAACCTCACCATTAACTCATCCTTAACTACTCATGAACTCCTGTGTTTAAACGGTTGATGTTGACACTTTTCTATTGTTATTCAGTGTAAACACACTAGACGAACATGCATAAGGAATTCATGAGTAGTTAAGAATGGGTTAATGATGATGTGCCCCTACAAGTAGTCACAATATTATACATTAACATATCATGAGTTCACAAGGGTTAAATTAAGCATAAAATAATGAAATAATTAATACATTAATTTACAAACAAGCATGTACTAACAAATTATTCATTCATTCATTCATTTTCTTGTCGGCTTTGTCCCTTGCGGGGTCGCCACAGCGGAATGAACCGCCAACTTATCCAGCACGATTTTACGCAGCGGATGCCCTTCCAGCCGCAACCCATCTCTGGGAACTTCCACACACACATTCACACTCATACACTATGGACAATTTTAGCTTACCCAATTCACCTGTACTGCATGTCTTTGGACTGTGGGGGAAACCGGAGCACCCGGAGGAAACCCACGCAAACGCAGGGAGAACATGCAAACTCCACACAGAAATGCCAACTGACCCAGCCCAGCCGAGGTTCGAACCTGCGACCCAGCGACGTTCTTGCTGTGAGGCAACAGCACTACCTACTGTGCCACTGCGTTGCCACTAACAAATTAAGGTAGCCATTATTTACAAATTAACTTATGTTACTCATGTTGTTGTTAAGGTTTAGCGCATGCATAAACTCATCATTAGTTCATGTTTAGTTTACATATTAACACAACATTAATCATGTACTGTTATTGTAAAGTGTTACCATTTATTTTTCATACTATGCTGCGATAGGTTAAATGGGTAACACTTTATTTTAGGTCACAATTCACAGTATTAACAAACCATTAACTAACATTACTAGCTTAATAAACTACTCATTTTCTGTTTATTATTAGTTAGTAAGGTAGTAGTTGGGTTTATTAGGGATGTAGAATAAGATCATACATTATAACTACTAATGAACAGTTAATATTTTAATAAAAGGCTGGTAATAAGTAGGCCCACACGGAATCTGTGTGCGCAGAATTCCACAGATTTTCCGCAGATTTTAAGCCCATCATTAATTCTGTTTATTTACTTGAGTAAATGTGTATAAATCTAAATTTATTCAGTTTTTAAATTAATTACAGTAATATTATTGACTAATATAAAAATTTTCATCTGATTTATGTACAATGCAGTTTGTACAGTAATATTTTCTGTCTTTTAGTAGATATATTATATGAGAGACTTGCTTTTTGTTACCAAATAAAGTGGATCTAATTGGATTTGCATTTTAAACATTAAATAAAAGTTTAAAATGTATTATTTTTTATTTCACATATTAAGGTTTTAGTTATGAGACTCCCAAAATAATTCCGCAGAAATCTGCAGATTTTTACCAAAATTCTTCGCAGAAATAGCAAAAAACGTCCGCAGATTCCGTCTGGCCCTAGTAATAAGCCAGTAGTTACTAGCATAAATTGTGACCTAAACTAAAGTGTTACCGTTCAATGCAGTATTTAATGTATATTTGAAACACACACCTTACAAAGTAATACTCAGTGATACTTGAAAAAAATATTAGCCTGTTTTACATTTAGATGTTACAGTCCAAACGCAAATATGTGTTGGAACATTTTGTGTTGTGATAAAGCATTTTACTGCGCACTACAGCTTGATTGCAGTTATAGTAAACTGACTTGAACTTAACAATTTTTCAATAGAAAAAAAAATGATTTGGAGGATCTATGAATGGTGCAAATGTTTAATGAGCTGGCTATACAATCATTTTGTTTTGACTTTGTTACAGTTTTACTCAGTCACTTTGGTGCATTTCTCACAACACTATTTACATTTGCACAACAGTTAATGCATTTCTCAAAACAGTTAGTCATTTGTGCACATCATAGTAGCAGTTTCTCATTCCTTCCAACAAACTGCAAATGCTTTTGGACATGCATCAATTGCTTTCATACAGCTCTATAACATTTATAACATAAAACATACAGTTTTATAACATTATCAATTGCTTATGTCATGTCAGTCAAAATGAACTAAACTTGTGAATGCTGAATAGTCATTCCATATAAAACGAATAGTCCTCATTTCATTACTTGAGTCATTACATACAAAAATGTTGGGCTAGTTGCCAAAATCTTTAAAGCAAATTTGATAAAAAATGTAAATGTTTTTTTTCCTGAAAATGTCTTCTAAATTGTACCATTTGATGACTGATTTACAGACCTGTGTATGTTGTAGGTTCAGTTTCAATATGTACTGCAATATTGTTTACAGTTGTGCACAGCTCTACCCAAAGTAGTTTATGTTTGTTGTAAATAAGGGTGTGTTTATTCTTTTGTACAATGCTGTAAATAAATTAGAATTGCAAAGAGCAAATGCAGTAAAAATGTGAAACATACATATCTAGTGTCCTGTACTCAAATACCTCACTAAATGTAGTGATGTCTAACTTTACTGTAGTTTTCAAATGGCTGTGCAAATAGTATATAGTGCTGTCTTGAGTATTTTCAGGAAGTGTCACCAAAATCTGACTTTTTTTGCATTGGAAATAATTTACATCATAATGAAAACATGACAAAGCCATTTGACTATCTTGTTCACAAACAATAGTGTCAGGACTTTTCATTTTGATGACACTGACACTTTCATTGACATGAATACTTGCTTTTGAGGAATGAGCTATCCATTTTGTGCAAGTGACACGCTTTTGCAGGTTATCAACTAGGTTTTGCAGTTTGTACTAATTGTTTTGAGTAATGCATTAACTGTTGTGCAAATGTAAAAAGTGTTGTGGGAAATGCACCAAAGCGGCTGAGAAAAACTGTAAAACAAGCAAACAGTGAGGATCATTCAGGTAATACAGTAATATCAAGTGTATGTAAAGTTTTGAATGGGGGCTTATACTGTATATGATAGATAGATAGATAGATAGATAGATAGATAGATAGATAGATAGATAGATAGATAGATAGATAGATAGATAGATAGATAGACATTTTGTATAATCCCTCTTATTTTGGTTATAATAATAATAATAATATTAATATTAATAATAATAATAGCATTTTACAGAATCTGCAAAAGGTATGCAAACTATATAAATCCTACTATTTATTTTTAATAAAAATATAAATAAAAATATATTTAAAATAAATATAAAAATTGCATATAAAAAACAAAAATTGTTTGTCGCTCCTGTTTGACTTCTGTGTCAGCTTTATTCGTGTCAACTTTCTGTTTTGCTGTTGTTACTTTCTAAGTTTCCAAAAGAACCGGCCACTCAATCATCCTCTTCAACAAGCGCAGCTCTACAAGCTTGTTCTACAAGCAAGCCGCTCTCCTGTCTGTGAGGAGGGATGGATGACTGTATTTTTATAGTATTTTGCAGGAGGTGGAGTGCTAGGAGGAGCTTGTCAGTCTGTCAGCGATCAAAAGCCGATCCGAACAGCACAACGAGAAGCGAATGAGAAGCGCAGTGGTTTCTAAACGTGGACTCGGATCTGTTTTATATCGGAAATATTGCCTGATAGACGCTTTCAACCCGTTATGCTGCTTACTTAAAGTTTGTTCTCGTGGATGTGAATGGGGAGCTGAGCGAAACCCTTCTGAAAATAGCGTTCTTTTAAGGATTTAAAGAAGTTTGAAATCGTGCCGGTACACGGGATTTGTTTTGACATCCAGTATTGATTGTTCTTACTGTTTGCGCGGACTGACGGACTTTTGAAATGTTTCCTGGTCATTCATAAATTCTGGATATATATTTAAAAAAACAAACAAACAACGCAGCTGCAATGCCATGAAACAAGACATGCCATTGAAGATTTTCAAAATGAACATCCATTTTCCTTCAAAACAAATGCACATCCAGTGTCACTTTCTGTACGATGGACCATGAATTGACATATACATTTCAAAATACAGAAGATATTATTAGTATTTTCTGTAACTATCTAAACAAGACAAAAATCACCTGTATGGCTTGGATGTAAATAGTTTACAGCTATTTTAAAACTTTTATGAGTTTAAACAATGGGACATTGCATGAAGATTGGGATTGGACTTTTCCAGCTTATGATTGCTGCTTCTACACTGGAGATCGGAGCATATGATCTGGAGCGTGGCCGTCTGGCAAAATGCGAACCCATCACTATTCCCATGTGCCAGGGAATTGGCTACAACATGACACGGATGCCTAACCTGTTGAATTATGAAAGTCAAGAGGAAGCAAGCATAAAGCTGAATGAATTTGCTCCTCTGGTGAAGTACGGATGTGATATCCACTTGCGATTTTTCCTGTGCTCTTTATATGTGCCAATGTGCGCTGAACAAGTGTCCGCCTCTATTCCAGCATGCCGTCCTATGTGTGAACAGGCACGACAAAGATGTTCACCAATCATGGAACAATTTAGTTTCAGTTGGCCGGACTCATTGGATTGCTCCAAACTCCCGACCAACAATGACCCAAATGCTCTGTGCATCGAAGCTCCAGAAAATGACACTCAACCTGAGACTAAAAAAGGTGAGGGCATGTTGCCAGTACCTCCAAGGTCCAGGCAACCCACAACAGTAAGCGGACGCATCTCAAGCATCTCTCAGTCCTGTGAAAACCCGGAGAAGTTCCAATATGTGGACAAGAGCGAGTCCTGCGCACCCCGTTGCACTCCTACAGTGGATGTCTACTGGTCAAGGCAAGATAAGGACTTTGCGTTCATTTGGATGGTCGTGTGGTCAACGCTTTGCTTTGTTTCTACAGCATTCACAGTTCTAACCTTTCTCCTTGACCCCCAACGTTTTCAGTACCCCGAGCGTCCCATCATCTTCCTCTCCATGTGTTACAACATCTACTCAGTGGCCTTCATCATCCGTTCAGTGGCTGGGGCTGAGAATATCGCATGTGATCGAGAAAATGGAGAGCTCTACATTATCCGTGAAGGTCTAGAAAGCACAGGCTGCACCATAGTCTTCCTCATCCTCTATTATTTTGGCATGGCCAGCTCCATCTGGTGGGTCATCCTCACCCTCACCTGGTTTCTCGCAGCGGGACGAAAATGGGGCCACGAGGCCATCGAAGCACACAGCAGCTACTTCCATATGGCCGCCTGGGGTATTCCTGCGGTGAAGACCATAGTCATCCTCACTATGAGGAAGGTGGCTGGGGATGAGTTGACAGGATTGTGTTACGTGGGAAGCATGGACAGTAGCGCTCTCACTGGCTTTGTGTTGATCCCTCTTTCTTGTTATCTCATCGTTGGGACGTCTTTCATCCTCACGGGTTTCGTGGCACTCTTCCACATTCGCAAAATTATGAAAACCGGTGGCACCAACACTGAAAAGCTGGAAAAGCTCATGGTTAAGATTGGAGTCTTTTCCATTCTCTACACAGTGCCTGCTACTATTGTGATCATATGCTATTTCTATGAAAGACTCAATATGGAATACTGGAAGTATAGAGCTCTGGAGAACAAGTGTGTGTCCTTTCCTGGCCGCAGGAGTGAGGATTGCTCCCTGGACTCATCGGTTCCTACAGTAGCTGTGTTCATGCTGAAAATTTTTATGTCGCTAGTGGTGGGCATCACCAGCGGGGTTTGGGTATGGAGCTCAAAGACACTTCAGACCTGGCAGGGCTTGTGCAACAGGAGGTTGGGTGTGCAGACCAGCCATAAGCCCTGTTCCAGCGTCAGCTGCAGCAACTCCCACTGCCATTACAAAGCACCGGCTGTGACAATTCACATGAACAAAACGGACGTGTACACAGACAGTCCCACACAAGTTTAAGAGGAAAGGTCTTCGCTTTAGGGCCAAGCACAGACTTACGTGTGACCAGATGCTACAGATCACGGTAAAAGTCACAACTCTTGTCAGGGGGTGCCGTTTATAAGCTTTGCCTATCGTGGATACAAAGTAGATGTCACTTCTGTAAAGAAAGGGTTTGTTTTATGGAACAAATGTACAGTAGTTGATGCAGCAAACACACACTTCAGAGTGCTTTATTTATTGTGGATATTTAAGTATTGTTGGTGGTATGGTTTTGTACTTTATGTGTTATACTGTATATAAGGAAGAGTTTGTAATAGTATCTTATATTTTTCTCAAAGGAAAAGCAATAAAACATTTATTATTATGTTTTCCTCAGTTTTTTTTATCCAGCTAGGTTTGTTATACAAGCATATGTGCAGTTCTTAGAGTTATGTGCAGGGCCAGACAAAATCTGCGGAGATGTTTTGCTATTTCTGCTAAGAATTTTGTAAAAAAAAATCTGCAAATTTATGCAGAATTCTTTTAGGAGTATCATAACTAAAAATTTAATATATTAAATAAAATCCAATTAGATCCACTAATTTGGTAAACAAAGCAAGTCTCTCATATAATATATCTAATTAAACATAGAAAATATTACTTTGCAAACTGTATTGTAAATAAATCATATGATCATTTTAATATTACTATAATTAAATCACCATAAAAATTAGTGAAATGAATTTAAAAAGTGAATAAATGTAAATTTACATACATGTACACAAGTAAATACATAGACTCAATGATGGACTAAAAATCTGTTGATTTCTGCACACGCAGATTGCGTGTGGGCCTAGGTATGTGTCAAAGGTTGTACAAACGTTTGATTTCTCTCCAAATTTCAGTATGTTTTAAGACTTCTACGCTTTCTGAAAGAAATCCAATTGACTAAATTCAACTTCCCTAAGATTTTGTATCATTTAAAAAGACTACAAAGTATTTTAACACTCTAATTCAATGCAGGATTCAGTTTAAAAAGTGCATAAAGTGTATTATGATAGTTCACCTAAAACTGAAAATGGTCACTTTATTTTGATGGTCCGTTTGTTGAATTTAAGTTACATTGCGTCTACATGCCAACTAATTCTCATTAGATTATAAGTAGGCTGTTAGGTTGGGGTTAGGGTTAATGTTAGGGTTAGTGTAAGTTGACATGTACTTGCAAAGTTTTTATAGTCAGTTAAATGTCTGTTGAAGGAGCAGTATGAACAGATATTAAGCAGACAGTCTACTAATACTCAAATAGACCATCAAAATAAAGTGTTACCCTGAAAACTTGTCACAAACCTGTTTGAGTTTCTTTCTTATGATGAACACAAAAGAAGATATTTTGAAAAATGCTGAAGCTATGACTTCCATAGTATTTGTTTTTCCTACTATAGAAGTCAATGTTTACAGGTTTCTAACATTTTCTAAATAACCTCTATTATGTTCAACAGAAGAAAGAACAGTTTTGGAACCACTTGAGGGTGTGTAAATAGTGAGTGCATTTTAATTATTGGGTAAACGATTACTTTAATACACATACATTTAACACATAAAGTAAATAAATCAGGGCATCACGGTGGTGCAGTGGGTAGCACAATCGCCTCACAGCAAGAAGATCACTGGTTCGAGCCCCGTCTGGGTCAGTTGGCATTCCTGTATGAAGTTTGCATATTTTCCCCGTGTTCGCGTGGCAGTTCTCCGGGTGCTTCGGTTTCCCCCACAGTCCACAGACATGTGGTATAAGTGAATTGAATAAGCGAAATTGTCCCCGAACACGGGGAGAACATGCAAACTCCACACAGAGACGCCAACTGACCCAGCCGAGGCTCGAACCAGCGACCTTCTTGCTGTAAGGCGACAACACTACCTGCTGCGCCACTGCGTCAACTTTTTTCATGTTTTTAAAAAAATAAAATGAATCTGTTCATAAAGGCGGTTTTTATTAAATGTAAAACAAATAGTTAAAAACGCATTTATTAAATATTTATTTATTACTTATTGTATGTTGTTTCAAATTAAATTATTACTCTAGTTATTATTGCTTGTATTACTATTACCATTAATAATGATAAATAATAATAACAATAATAATAATAATAGGCGACGCAGTGGCGCAGTAGGTAGTGCTGTTGCCTCACAGCAAGAAGGTCACTGGGTCGCAGGTTCGAGCCTTGGTTGGGTCAGTTGGCGTTTCTGTGTGGAGTTTGCATTTTCTCTCTGCGTTCGCGTGGGTTTCCTCCGGGTGCTCCGGTTTCCCCCACAGTCCAAAGACATGCGGTATAGGTGAATTGGGTAGGCTAAATTGTCCGTAGTGTATGAGTGTGTGTGAATGTTTCCCAGGGCTGGGTTGCGGCTGGAAGGGCATCCGCTTCGTGAAACACGTGCTGGATAAGTTGGCAGTTCATTCCGCTGTGGCGACCCCAGATTAATGGAGGGACTAAGCAAAAGAAAATCGAAAAGGAAATGAATGAATGAATGAATAATAATAATAATAACAATAATAATTAATATTAGAGCAATTTCTGGAGGATCATGTGACTCTGAAGACTGGAGTAATTAAGCTGAGAATTCATCTTAAAATCACTGGAATAAACTATTAAATTAAATTACTTTTGAACAGTTATTTTATAGTGCAATAAAATTTCACAATTTTTAAAATTTGTAATGTATTTTTGATGAAATAAATGCAGCCTTAATGAGCAGAATAAAATATTTTAAAACATTTAAAAATCTTACCCACACCAAACTTTTGACTGGTAGTGTATTTTGTGTTCAACAGAAAAAAAGAATCTCAAACAAGTTTGGCACAAGTGGAGGGTGAATAAATATTCTCCATTTTTGGGTGAACTATGCCTTTAACCTTTTAAATGTGTATCATGTCTCATAATTATAACCTCAAATAATGTCTTACAATATTCCTTAAATGTACTTGATTTTACTTTTTGGTATTGATTCAAGTTTTCCTGTGCAGATATTGTCCAATGGTTTGGCAGAGCTCAGGCGCTGGAGCTTAAACTGCTGTTACATTTGGTCATAAAAAAAGGCATGTTTATCTTGGAGCTTGTAGTTTAAACTTCACAGTGCATTACCCACATGCAGTGGTCTGTATAAAAGTTCAATTATGGCATGACTGTTTTCACTTTTCAAGTTTACAGCACAGTAGCATTTGTAAACACTAGTATCATTAGACAAAAAAAAAAGACCACACTTTACCAGCCAGACTAAGATAAAAACAAAAACAAATGTTAATGACTGGAAGATGAAAGTTTACCTCCTATTAAAAAAATACTCTACTCAGCATAGATTGTTTCAAAATCTGCTCTTGCTAAAATAAATATGAATATACAGCCAGTGTCGGGGAAAGTTACTTTTGAAAGTAATGCATTACAATATTGAGTTACTCCCCCAAAAAGTGAATAGTTGCGATACTTAGGTACTATTTATTGAAAGTCATGCATTACTTTACTTTTGAGTTACTTTTGAGTAACTTACAGGGTATTTTTCTTTATTTAAAATAGAGAAGCTCTGCATTTAATGACACACTGTATAACCTACACCTTCATTTACCTTTAAAAACGAATAAAATTTTTTAAATTAATGTTACCTTCTGAGATATATATATACAGATTAATGGAAATTGAAAGCAATGTGTTTGCTACTTTTGTGGTTATGTCTTTTTAGTTCAGTAAAATCACTGTCCATTGAAACTATAATCCCCTTTTCTTCCATGTGTTCAAAATAATAAGCATTTTCCATCACAGAAATGTAAGCAGGGTGTCCGCAGGGTCAAGTTGATAAATCCATTTAGAAAAAATAAAGGCCCTTAAAAAGTATTAAAAAGTCTCAAATGCTATTTTACAAGGTATTACATTTTGCATCAGTATGCCAAAGTTTGCCTGAATCTAATCTTTGAATATTGGGATGTTGTGTAGTTTTTTGGAAATCGATAAAACTCTGCATGTTTTGGCATCACATTGCTTTGTTTACTGCAGTAACCAGGGAAACTGGTTATTCCTGTTTTTCTATAGGCGCCACCTGCTGGATTAGCATTTTCATTCATTCATTCATTCATTCATTCATTCATTCATTCATTCATTCATTCATTCATTTTATTTTCGGCTTAGTCCCTTTGTCTAATCTGGGGTCGCCACAGTGGAATGAACCACCAACTTATCCATCATCTGTTTTACGCAGCGGATGCCCTTCCAGCTGCAACCCATCTCTGGGAAACACCCATATACACTCATTCACACACATGCTGTAGGTCTACACTACGGACAATTTAGCCTACCCAATTCACCTGTACTGCATGTCTTTGGACTTGTGGGGGAAACCGGAGCACCCAGAGGAATCCCACGCAAACACGGGGAGAACATGCAAACTCCCCACAGAAATGCCAACTGACCCAGCCAAGGCTCGAACCAGCGACCTTCTTGCTGTGAGGCGAGAGCGCTACCCACTGCGCCACCGCGTCGCCCCACATTTTTGTTCAGTATATTTTGTTCATGAATAATGTATTAGTTTAAAATCAGTATTTAGTAAATATAGTGGAACTTCAATCTCTGATTTCTGTATATACCCTGTGTAAGGTTCTGCCATCTTGGTTTTTGTCTGTTCCAGTGGGATTTTCTTATTGAGTGGGATTCACCATGATTACGCTAATTTTAATTCAGCAAACAATTTTTTAAAAGTGTATTAATTAAACTAAAAAGTAACTCGAGTTACATTTTAAAAAAAGTTATTTATTTTCTTTTCGGCTTATTATTTATTTTATTCTAACAGTTTTAATAACTCATTTTTAATAACTAATTTCTTTTATCTTTGTCACGATGACAGTAAATAATATTTGACTAGATATTTTTCAAAACACTTCTATACAGCTTAAAGTGACATTTAAAGGCTTAACTAGGTAGTTAGGTTAACTAGGCAGGGTAGGGTAATTAGGCAAGTTATTGTATAACAATGGTTTGTTCTGTAGACTACTGAAAAAAATTTTGCTTAAAGGGGCTTTTTTTGACCTTAAAATGTTTTTAAAAAAAATTAAAACTGCTTTTATTTTAACCGAAATAAAACAAATAAGGCTTTTTCCAGAATAAAAAATATTATCAGACATACTGTGAAAATTTCCTTGCTTTGTTAAACATAATTTGGGAAATATTTAAAAAAGAAAAAAATATTTCTGATTTCAACTGTATATACAACACAAAATAATTCAAATTTAATATCATAAAGTATTTTTATATATACTGTATTACAGTTCAAGTATAATATAAAATAATATGTTTTGTAAATTATTCCTTTGATGGAAAAGCAGATTTTTGCAAGTAACTCCACTCTTGTGTGTCACGTGACTTAAGTCATCCAGTAAGATGGTATGATCAATCAATCAGTCAATCAATCAATCAATCAATCAATCAATCAATCAATCAATCAATCAATCAATCAATCAATCAATCAATCAATCAATCAATCAATCAATCAATCAATCAATCAATCAATCAATCAGACAATCAATAAATCAATCAATCAACCAATCAATCAATCAATCAACCAACCAACCAATCAATCAATCAATCAATTAATTAATCAATCAATTAATCAATGCTACTTACGTTGAAAACTGCAGCATAATGTTTATTTATTCATTCATTGTCATTCGGCTTAGTCTCTTTAATAATCATGGGGTTGCCACAGCGAAATGAACCACCAACTTATCCAGCATATGTTTATGCAGCGGATGCCCTTCCAGCTGCAACCCAGTATTGGGAAACACCCATACATTCACACACATACACTACGGCCAATTTAGTTTATTCAATTCACCTATGGCGCATGTGTTTGGACTGTGGGGGAAACTGGAGCACCTGGAGGAAACCCACACCAACATGGTGGAGAACATGCAAAATCCAGCCAGGACTTGAACCAGCGACCTTCTTGCTGTGAGGCGACAGCGTAATGTTTAGTTGCTTTTTTTATTATATGTAATTTATCAACTTTTTGTGCCATAATGGAATGTTAGAAAATGTTCATTCCCAGAGAGTTTTAGTTTCTTCAATTTTAAACATGAAGAAGTATGTTTAAATTCTTCAGTCATTACTATACCGTAACACCAATGCATTGACAGCATTACAGTTCTATTTTGTCTTTTAATTGAGTTTCCTGGTGTTTTAAGCCTTTATGTGTAATCGTTGTAGTAGAACTGAACCAATACTACAGCTAATGTTCTCAATTCCTTGTCACGTCCTATGGAACCGCTGATCAAATACACACAAAAGCCAAATTTGTCATGTAGATTCTGCCAAGATCAACTCAGTGTACACGAATGTTCTTGAGTCAAGCAGTTGTACAAAACTGCTGCATTTGGGCAGAGAAAAAAAAAGGCTTTCCGTTTATACAGCAACAGTGTTCGTTATTTTGTCCATCAAAACCAGAGGCATAAAGAATCCATTGTACACCTTGATGTTTAAGGTTTTTAGTTCTATTTTAGGCAAAGCACAGTCCGAAGAAAGCCCTTTTGCCATCTGAGTCCATTATCAAATGAATGTTAATGGGCTTGTAAGTAAGCTTGAGAATGGACAAGATAGAACAGCATTGTAAGTGTCTGCTAGTTCGTCGGAGAAGCCATGCTTCTGGTAAAGGGAGGATCATTAAAGCATCAGGGACTTTCCCCTTCTCTTAAAGATGCCAGAGGAATCGAGAACAGGAATAAAGGAGTGGTGCTCATTACTCTCCACCCCATGGGTAGTATCCCGTTCCTCATCATTTGATGTGGAAATGAGGCTGTGGTAAAAGAGCATTGAGAAGCTGTTGTCACCAGAAGGACTTTTCACCAAAATTCTTGAGTCTCAGAGCTTGAGTGTTATCCACACAGCCACGTCCCACCTGCCCAACGGCTTCTGTTGAACACACACATATTTGTTTTTGATAAACATTTGACATTGGACTTTGTCAGGGTTTTCGTATTCACAGGGCTGTGGCATGTGAGGTTCCATCTGAAAAATAAATATAGTTTTAAAATGAGTATTGCGTAGCAAATGCTGTACACAAATGTGAACCAAATGCAGTATGGGTTGTTGATGTGATGGTGCAATTTTCACGGTCTCACATGATAAACATCATTATAATTAGTATTGTCATCATTCAAATGCAGTAAATAGTTAAACATTTTATAACTCTTGTCATACCCCCACACTTTCTATTTTAAGGAACTGAAATAGGGCAACCCAGTGGCGCAGTAGGTAGTGCTGTTGCCTCACAGCAAGAACGTCGCTGGGTCGCAGGTTCGAACCTCGGCTGGGCTGGGTCAGTTGGCGTTTCTGTGTGGAGTTTGCATGTTCTCCCTGGGTTCGCGTGGGTTTCCTCCGGGTGCTCCGGTTTCCCCCACAGTCCAAAGACATGCAGTACAGGTGAATTGGGTAAGCTAAATTGTCCATAGTGTATGAGTGTGAATGTGTGTGTGGAAGTTCCCAGAGATGGGTTGCGGCTGGAAGGGCATCCGCTGCGTAAAATCGTGCTGGATAAGTTGGCGGTTCATTCCGCTGTGGCGACCCCGCAAGGGACAAAGCCGACAAGAAAGAATGAAATAGACCGCGCCAATGATCAACTAAAAGCTGGTCTAAAGTACAGCGCAGAGCGCGTTAGTTATTTGCTGTAGCGCCACGCCAGCAGAGGGAGCCCTCCTCGTTACATTCACCTATACAGGTCCAAAACACAAACACATTGCTTAATACACACAGGATGTACAGCAATACACAAATATCTTTACACATAAAAAAAATAAATTAGGGATTAAAATGTTACAAAAATGATTATTTTCTACATAAATATAAAAAAAGACTACTTTCATGCCTTCTTTGCCTCTGGGGGCTTTTTCCAGTTTATTCATGACAATTTGCTTTTGTATAATGTTAATATTATTATTAGTAGTATTATTTATTATATACATATTTATATTTGTTTTAATAAAAACAAGTTTAGATTTGTCCACCTGTCAGGTTTTGGAGACGTATGCATCACCATGTGGGGCATAAGAATAGCACATATGTTTGAAAATAACTCAGTTTTTTTGACCACACTTCATTATTATTGTTATATTATTTATTCATTTGCTGGAAATTAAAACTGAATTTAGTTTTAGAAAATAGTTTTGAAGCAAATCTTTGCGCTTAACAAACAAAATTAAATATGTAGGCTAATGGATATTTTCAGTGGAGTGCATACAACACCGTTTCCTTATCCAGAAATTAAAGGAGTAAAGTAAAGAGGTCAAATGGGGGAGAGCTTGGATCCTCGAGCTGCATTGGGTCTGTTTAACTGTTTTCTCGCTGGTAAAGCGTTCAGTTTTTCCACTTACAAAGTCTGTTATGCTCAAAACACATCCATAACTCATTAAGAGAATAAGCACAACCCTGTTAGACCATGCGCCGGGGCACAGAGCGTATTTTTCCATCCTTAAAATAGCAAAAGTAGATAGTGCAAAAGAGCCCTATATGTCCGTTTTGCTGTAAAGTTTTTGTCTCTGAATTTTTCACATATATATTTTAACATACTTTTTCCAGAACCACTATAAAAGTGTTAGGTTTTGTTGTCCAACAAGTATGACAAGTCATGGAGAAAAAGATATTATTTATAATTTCATATAAAATATATAAGTATATATATATATATATATATACTGTAAGTGTCCAACAATGATAAATCACTTTATAAAGAGTTGTTTTTCTTCATTTTTGCTATATGTCACACCTTATGACATTTTTGCAGTTAAGTCAAAAAACAAAAAACAAACAAACAAACTGAAAAAAAAAGAAATGAAAAGAAATTAAGTTAGTGACCACTTATATTTTCTCAAACATTAGACTTAAAACTACATAAATATATATGTTTTCCCTTTATTTATATATATTAGCCCCCCTGAATCATTAGCCCCACTGTTTATTTTTCCCCCAATTTCTGTTTACAGAGAGTATTTTTTTTCAACACATTTCTAAACACAATACTTTTAATAACTTATTTCTAATAACTGATTTATTTTATCTTTGCCTTGATGACAGTGCACAATATTTTACTAGATATTTTTAAAGACATTTAAAGTGACATTTAAAGGCTTAACTAGGTTAATTAGGTTAACTAGGCAGGTTAGGGTAATTAGGCAAGTTATTGTATAATGAGGGTTTGTTCTGTAGACTCTTGAAAAAATATATAGCTTAAAGGGGCTAATAATTTTGACCCTAAAATGATTCTTAAAAAATTAAAAACTGCTTTTATTCTAGCCAAAATAAAACAAATAAGACTTTCTCCAGAAGAAAAAATATTATCAGACATACTGTGAAAATTTCCTTGCTCTGTTAAACATCGTTTGGGAAATATTTGAAAAGGAAAAAAAAATTCAAAGGGGGGCTTATATATATATAATTGTGTTATTTGCAGTTATTAATTATGGTTTACATTTGTGCAACAGAACTTTATAATGTCTTATTGCATTAATATTTCATTCTAATTGTTTATTTGATCTTATGGTTAAAATGTATTGCCAAATATACTGACTAACATTTTTTACAAAATAAAACTGAACTACAATATATGACTACACATTTGTAATGATAAATTAATTGCAATATATTTAAAATCTAGTTTAAAGCTCTGTTCTAAATGGTGTTTCTATTTTTTTTTCTAATTGTTTTTCTATTCACCGGTTGCTAAAATATTATTTTAGGCTTTGTCTTCTGTAACTTGAATCTATTCTTTGCCTTTTTGGACAACGTATAAGATTTTATGCCGTGAAGTATATAAATGTTATTTTATTGGGTATCGGATATTCGATGAAAGTATTTACTGTAGCTAACTGGCAAAAAAAGTAAAACATTTGGGAGACATTTCTTCACTTTTTGTAATGTATAACTTATATTAATGTTTTTTGGGATATTGTTTTCTAATGCAAAATTATATTTTAAAGTGTGTTTGTTTTTCTAGAACCATATACTGCAATTTTCCATAATTATGTGATGAATTGTATTCATTTCAAGAGGTCAAAACAGAAGTTGTTAAAATGTGATTTATTCTTTTTGATAAATCTCGGGGTTTTTATATACAGCTGTTTCACATTCTTTGGTTAAGATAGAACTTGCAGTAGATTTATACCACAGCAATCTGGTTATCATCACAGACAAACTGCCTGATAGTGAGGAGGACATTCCCGGAGGTTCATAAAAACACTGTTAGTGTCTAGCAAATACCATTTATGAAATACTGATGCACCTTTCTTCTTATGTGCATCTAAACTGCGTTATTTTTTTTTGTTGGGGCGGGGGGGGATTCTGTGGCATGAACTACCTATTGTTAATTCAGCTTAGTTCTACAAACCAAGCCAATTTGATTTAAGAGAATTAACGAGTCAGTAAGAAACCAGCCAACCTGAACCAGAATTTAAATTACCTCAAAGTGAGATCATACATTTTCACACTAAACCCAGAAAGAAGTAGGCTGCTTTAATTTACGAGGAGTCTGGGTAGCTTTTTATTATTGTGCTTTCATGTCAAATGGAATTACGAATTCTTCTTTTGCTTCATTTGTTTGGTTGACAGGTTAGCATTATTGAAATCTGACAGTACATAAGGTCATTTATATTGCTCAACACTGCTACTTTACACCTCTAAAGTGGCACCATGTAAGCAATGCGTTTAGCTTGTTTTTTTTTTTTTGTTTTTTTTTGTATTTGCATACCACAGAGTATAAACCGGCACACTGAAATACTTACTGCACTTAAAAAAATAAATCATTGGTGTATTTAAATTTAGTTATTACACACATTTGAATTGCATTATTGTGTTATTTAAATGAGGGCATTTTAACTTATTTTTGGCATATAAAACCTGTGAGTAACATTCATTTTAAACCATTTATGTCTAATCACTTTCATTAGAAAAACCTTGTGAACACAACTTACCCTTGTGAAGCCATTTAATTTCAGTCGTTTAACCTGGACAACCAAGACTTTCTGTTATTTAGTGCAGTTCAAACTGCAATTGAGCGCTATTTTCCTACAAGTTGGTAACATTAAAAATTAAAACATTAAATTAAACTCATCTAAATCTTAAGACTAAGAGAAGATCAAAGTATTTATCTTATCTCTTAAATCACAAAAGATTTGTTTTGTTGGTAACATTGTTTAATTTAATCCCATGTAAAGCATGCTGGGAACTACATTTCATGCTTTTCCGAAAACCATTGTTAGCCACCTAAGCTTGCAAGTTGCGTAGTTATAAACATAGTTCGTTGACTTGGCGTTTCCCAAATCCGTAGTTCCGACGAACATTCGCAAACTGCGTCGCAAACTTGAAAGCGTGCAACTACACCTCTAGAACTGTAGTTAGAAGCATAGTTCCTGGCTTTGTTCTATTCAGAGTTATTAAGCCCTATTCATTTAGAACATTCTAACAATTAAACTTAGAATGATTTAAAAAAATCATTAAAGGATTAAAGTCATCTCTTTTAAAGTGTAATTTGCTTGCCAAGGATTTTTTTTACAGTTCAGTTTGAGCGATCTTCATATTGACAATTGCGCTCCTTTCGTAGTGCACTTTGAAAACATTTATGCCATTTTGAACGCTGCCATTGCTCATGATGAAAGCTGTCAAAGAATTGACATTGTGTCTCCAAAGCTTGTGAATAAAAAAAATAAAAAAAGTATATATACTGTATATATATATATATATATATATATATATATATATATATATATATATATATATATATATATATATATATATATAGCATACATTAATGCTTTTAGTGTATAGTAGGCTATTTATTAAGAAATGTATCTGTATTGTATATGACATGGACCTGTTGGTTAGAACATTTCTGCAGTGGACTTTTACAATAAATAAAAATAAAATAAAAAAATAAACAAAATCCTACTTAATAATAATAATATTTATTTTTAACAAGAGACTTTTCTTCATTTCTTAATAGCCTACTGTAAAGTACAACCATTAAAGGTTTAAATGATTTGTAAATAAAAAATATATAATAAAAGATGTGTTAGCTAAGTGGTTTTATGTTTTAAAATAGAATATGGAATATTTTCAATAATATTTGGAAAGGAAACAGGAAAGGCCCTGTATGTGCCGTTTATATATATTTATTTATATATATTTTTTTATTTATATATAGTTTATATATATATTATATTATATTATATTATATTATATTATATTATATTATATTATATTATATTATATTATATTATATTATATTATATTATATTATATTATATTATATACCCACACACGTTATAACTAATGTGGTTCAAACGACAGATCTGCGACAGAGAAACTACAGTTTTGGGAAACACTCGTCACTACATGGTTTCATGGTTCTTTTCCCAAACGATGCATCGTACTATGATAGTTCAGCCGCGAGTTATGTCGTTGTTTGGGAAACGCACCCCCTCACAAACACAATTACTTCATGTTTTCCCAAACACAAATCAATTAAATTAACTTAATGTTTTAGAATAATTTAGTGAATTGAACGTAAAACAAATACTTTGCCCAAAGAAATGACTATAAATAACTGCTGTTTCAGCCATTTTTATTTTTTGACTTCGACTAATGTCTAGTATGTCTAGTACCTGTCAATATCTTAGAATAATAGCCCTGAACTCTTATGTTTATATTGAAACTGCAAAATTACATTGCCAGGCACACAAATTTCAAGTCTTGGAGTCTCAACTGATTCAATCACATTCTTCAACTTGAATTGAACTGAACTGAATCAGAACTGAAAACAGAAAAACTAATCCCAGTTGGTCTGTGCTCTCATGGATATAATCAACAGTTCACAAGTGCACTTAAAGTGTGTCATTTCGGAGCTGATGTGTTGAATCAGGTACAACTTGCAAAATGTGCAGGTTGGGATCCACTGTTTTATCTTTTCTGTCATGATTAAAGTGGCTTTTTTAAAAGTGGATCCCTAATGTTCATTTTTGTTTCTGATTTACCACAAAATCTGACATTAGACCAGTAAAGCAGTTCAGCCTGGAAATTTCTAATTGCCTTGAAACCATTAATGAGTTGGTTTTGGAGTGCTTATGCAAACACTATGACAACAATAGAAATGCAAAATGTTTCACAAAATTAATTTGCAACAGCAAACACTATTTTGTTTGCAAATACTGTAGCTGCAAACATGAATCCCACAAAAGATTGACAGTATATGACCACCTTGACCGGACCTGTGTGGCATACGGGCATAAAATGGCTTACAAAATGTACTTCCATACTCTGTTTATTGTTGAATACCTTACCTTTCTAGTACTCAAACTACGTGTGTACATACACTAATTGCAAATCATGATTTGGAATGAATACAACATGAATGCAATTTGCTCTGTACAATTTTCTGTTTTGATTGACTTGGTGATACTACATATATATATATACAGTAAGGCCAATAAATATTTGGACATCGACACAATTGTAACATTTTTGGCTCTAGACACCAACACAATGGATTTGAAGTAAAACGAATAAGATGTGCTTTAACTGCAGACTGTCAGCTTTAATTTGCGGGTATTTACATCGAAATCAGGTGAATTAATTTATATACATATATTAATAAATAAATAAATAATTTATATACTGAATCCTGTTGAATGTAGAACTGAACATAATAAATGGAATGCTGTTTAATGTTTGACAAAAACAAATTAATTTGATACTAAACTCTTTATAGATTGTGTCACAGTTAAGCTTCTCAGACAATTAGGCGTCAGTGAAAAAACATGAAAATAGCATCACCAAGCAATATATAGCACTATTTAATACTTTAAGGCTGAACATATATGGCTTGTACTCTTGTAAATGAGAATAAACCCTTGGGAAAGGAAAAGTGCCTAATTAGTAACATTAGCGATACATGGTTTTTATACGAATCTCTGTTTACAGCGAAAGCTCATAAACAAACGTCCCATGGTAGTTGTGTCAGTGCGCTTGTGATTCGTCAGATGAGGCACACTAGTCTAATAAAGCCGGAAACCCCCAGCTGGGGCATATGCTAATGTTTACCATCTCTAAATGTAGTCAACTAGGTACATTGGCACCTCTCACTGGTTTCCCTGGAGCTGTTTGGACTGACTGGCGTCACCAAAGCCTGGCACAGGACACACACATGAATACTGAACGTGCAAACCGTGACTCTTATTGCTTTTCCCTGACTTTGGCAAATATACTTGCCTTGCCAGTTCAGGAAAGGGCAATTGGTTATTAAAATGTCTCAAATGAGGCAGGCTGGTCATTTTTGTGGGACCCAGTAGTAAGATGAATTTTTGTTCTCTTGGCTTCTTTTAACATCTTCTAAAATACATTTTCCATGGTTAGCTTGTGGAACAATGAATAGTAGTATTTAATGATTTAGTGTCCGGACAATATCAGTTTTTGTAACAGATGCATTGTATATCTTATCATCATAATTTACTGTACTTTTATTATTTAATAATTATTTAAATAAACTGCATTTATCCTACAACCCCAAATCAGAAAAAGTTGGGGCATTATGGAGAATGTAAAAAAATTACATTTTTACATTTATAATTACATTTGAATTACATTTTATGATTTCTAAATTAACTTTGACATGTATTTTGGCAAAAATACATCAAACATTATTTAATGTGTTCCTCATGATTTTATTTATTTATTTATTTATTTATTTATTTATATTTTCAAAATAAACAAGTATTCCAATTTTGGTTTGATTAAAAAAAAACACTTAAAAGACTTTTTAGCGACTGAAGACACCAAGTGATTAAGTTTTTAAATTTTATCCAATTCCTACTGCACACAAGTCTTAAGGTGGGCAACAGTACGGGATCTTTATTGTCTTGCTTCAAAATTGCCCACACATTATCTGCTGGTCTGCAGACAGGCCACCAATGTGTGCAGAGTGTGGTTTTGCATTGTCTTGTTAAAATATGCATGGACATCCCTGGAAAAGAAGGCAAATCTCTATGTACTTTTCAGCATTAATGTGGCCATCACAGAAGTGCAAGTTACCTTTGCTAAGGGCACTGACACATATCCTGTACTATGACAGACTCTGGCTTTTGGACTTGTTGCTGTTAACAGTCTGGATGATCCTTTTCTTCTTTGGTCCAGAGCACACAGCGTCCATTTCTTACAAAGAAATACCTGAAATACTGATTCATCTGACCACAGTACACATTTCCACTGTGTGATGGTCCATCCCAGATGCCTCAGAGCCCAGAGAAGTCAATGGCGCTTTTGGACACTGTTAACATATGGTTTCCTTTTGGCACAATACAGTTTTATCTTGCATTTGTGGACGTATTTACATATTGTGGAACTTGACAAAGGTTTGCCAAAGTAGTCCTGAGCCCATGTGGTGATATCCCTTATAGATGAATGATGATTCTTGATGCAGTGCCACCTGGGAGATTGGAGATCACAGTAGTTCAGCTTAGGCTTGTGCCCTTGTCCTTTATGCACTGAAATTCCTCCAGATTCTTTGAATCTTTTAATTATGTTATGCATGGTTGAAGGTGAGTATCCAAATGTCTTCCTATCTTTCTTTGAGGAACATTGTTTTTAAACATTTCAATAATTTTCTCATGTATTTGTTGGCAAACTGGTGATCCTCAGCCCATCTTTGCTCCTAAAGGACTAGACCTTTCTTGGATGCTGCTTTTGTACCAAATCATAATAACAGTCACCTGTTTTAAATCACATCATCATTTAACCAATTTACCTGATTACTAGCCCTAATTTGCTCCTGTCCCAACTTTTTTGAAATGTGTTGTAAGAACCAAAATTGGAATATGTGTTTATTTTGAAAATAAAAACAATAAAAATCACGAGGGACACTTTAAATTATGTTTGTTGTCATGTCTGCAATGAAATACAAGACAAAATAACTTTAGAAATCACTACTTTCGTTTTTCTGTTTGCATTTTCCATACTGTCTCAACTTTTTCCTGATTTGAGGTTGTGTTTCTCTGTCTTAAAAGCACAATTTTACATTTACTTTCCACTTCATAGTTTTTTAATTCACGAATGTTTGAAAATTATGTCAATAAGCCTAGAAATCACTACTCTTATATTCTTGAAGATGTTTTATTCCCATTAGGCTGGTGGCCTTGTTGAAATGCTACCTGCTTCATGTCTGCATGATTAATACTGTAGAACTCTAAAAAGTACTTAAAAATCCTTTCCTAAAGAAGGATTTCAATGTGTTCAAGGGATGGAAAACATGATTTACATTTACATTAGTAACAAAGTTCCATTTTCATCATCAAAAATACATAATCAGAAAAAACCTGTGAATCTCAAGTTATGAGCAACTTTTTGTTGTAGAGTATAATAAAATGACATGCATTTATAGTGAATGGGATTCCATTGGCCAACCTAATTATGGAGATTTGTTTCTTTATTATTCAATTAAAAATATTAAGTTTTAGGGACAAATTAAGTACATAGTATTGCAAATAAAAAAAAACATTTATTTAAAACATTTGTCAATGATAAAATATTTTGGATTGCAAAAAAAATAAACTATTGTCCTATTTGCACAATTTTAATTACATTTATTTTGCTCTTTTTTTGTTCTTCTATCATTTATCACATGTCTAGAATCTTTGCTTGCGATTTGAAATGTTTTGCTTGCACGTAGAAAAGTTTTAAACCCATGTATGCTGGGGTTAATTTTGTGTCTTTATTATTCAAACAAACATATAAGGTTTTTGACCAAAATTAGGTACATTGTAATACAAAATAAATAAAAGATTTCAAATAAAAAAACTTAAAAAAAAAAAAAAGCGTTATTGATAAAAAGAAGAAAAAAAAATTGCGATTTAATTTTTTTTTATCAATTTAATCATTTTTTATTATGTTTTTTTTTTTTTTGGAAATCTTTTATTTTTTTATTTACAATTAATTTAATTACATTGAATGAGTGCAATTAAAATTTTGGTAACTGCTTATTAGGACAATAGTTTTTGTTTTGTTTTTGCAATCCAAAATATTTTATTATCATTGACATGTGTTTTTTAATTAAAATGTTTTTTTTTATTTGCAATCTTTTATTTTTTAATTACTATGTACTTAATTTCCCCTAAAAATTTTGATTGAATAATAAAAAAAAAATCTATCACCATACCTAATAATGCTTAAGCAAATAATTATATAATATAATAGTATGAAAGTCAAATTGACTTTTATATTCAGATCAACTTGTTCTTGGCAAATTACTTGCAACATTCAAATCAACTTGTTACCTTCTATACCAACATCTGGAACACTTCTACTTTTAAAGAGCATCCATTGTTTGCATGCTGATCTCCCTCGCGTGCCTGTCTTCCCCCGCAGATCAGTGGAGAATGCTGGAGCTCACACTGCCGCTGATTATGAAGAAATATTGCCATGACCTCATTCTCACAACAGCTGATGACTCACACATCACCAAAACGAAGGATGAACATTGCATTCGGTCATTGGCATACCATATTAGCTTCAAGGTCTTGCTGTAATCCAGCTGTCTTTCAAGTGTATCTTCATTTCAGATAAAAGGAGGTCCTCTAAAGCCATTTAATGACCCCTTAAAAGTATTAGATGAACAGTTTTCTTTCTCGTGCAGGCAACTTCCTGCTTAAACAGAATGTCTTTTAAAAAATAGTTAAGAGCTTTGTTGTGGCCTTGGCTTGACATTGTAAAGTAAGGGGCCGTTTACACTAAAACATTTATGCGACAACGTCATGTTTGTGACTGAAAACGCATTCATTTGAAAATGGGGTAACACTTTATAATACCTACACACTGTGAACCATTTATTAAGCATTAGCAAATTGTGAATTCACTATTTAGTAAGTATTAACTCTACATTAATAAACATTGGTAAGCAGTTTATAACTGCAGATACAAATGCTGTATTCTTGACTCGTAAGCACAATTATAATGTGCTTAATGATTGTGTTTTCATACTTTAATAACCAGTTATTTAAGAATAGTTGGTGTTTTTTTAAGATCATTCAGAATGTGTAAGGAAATGATTAATAAACGAATAAAATCAACATTTATAATTCTTATTATTCATGCATATACTAATAGTTAATTTGTATGTTAATAAATGCTTTATTAACTCAACTTCATCCAGTTTTGTGACCTAATCTAAAGTGAGGACTATATTTAGGCTTTATAAATCCCTTATAAATGACAATTAAAGGCTCAGTTATATTCTAAACAGGAAAAAAGAACATAAACAACTTTATTAATTTCTATTTATTTTAAGATAAACAAAGAAACTGTGTCAAATGAAAATAAATCTTTGCAATCTTAACTAAAATAGAATTACTGTACAGTTTAAACAACATTGATCGAATGTTAATTATCAAAAAATATTGAAATGTCATATTATATTGTTAAATTAATTTATTGTTGATTTTTATGTTGTATTTTTGACACTCCTGTTATTCAGCAATGGTTAAACTTTACAGTATTTTTATTTTTAAGATAATTTGATACTGAGCCTTTAATTGTAATTTTTAAGGGATTTGCGAAGCATAAATAGTCCTGACTTTAGATTAGGTCACAAAACTGGATGAAGTTGAGTTAATCAAGCATTTATTAACATACAAACATACATTATATGACTGAATAATGAGATATATAAACGTCCACATAGCAAAATATATCTGGCCCAGCTCTGGCCAACACAATCAGCTTTTGCTTGGCCCAAATGCCACAGTGAATTACGGTACATGACTGGACCAAGTCAGACTTCCAGACAAAGGCCAAACATGGACCATATCTGGGCCAAGTCTCAACCAAGTTAATAACCCATAACTGAGCCTGAACAGGGCCAGATATATTGATGTGTCACGATTGCAAAAAAAAAATGATAAACCCATGAATCATTGCTCTTTAGGCGTGCTATGGGCGTGCTTTTTCTCAAAGCGACCTGATTGGTAGAATTTTTTTTCTTTATTTGAAAATAATAAAAATGGATTTTAAATCTGGGTCAAGATAGGCCAAACTTACATGGCCCACATATCAATTATTAACATCTGGGCCAAATACTACATTTGGGACTACACTGGGATAGCAGCGTAATTACAATAAGTGAGATCCGAGACGTGACTCAGCACAGCACAACACTCATGCTTTATACACATAAATACTTGTGTGCAAATGTTTATTACTAACCTTTCTATGGACATGATTTGATTTATATCTGCAGATCAATGATAGTGTGAAATAGCCTACTGCAGGGCTATTCAATTGGCGGCCCGCGGGCCGAACCCGGCCCCCGAGGCAATTTGTTCTGGCCCTCCAAATAGTGTGACCAAGACATCAAAAATAAATTTAGTTCGGTCGAAAAACGGCCGCTATAGTTATGAAGTGACGTGCGCCTGTTCAATACAGCATGAGCTGCAAGCTGCGCAAAGCGTGAGTCACCTGACATTCAGGGAGTAGCGCGGGCAGCCAAAAATATTTGGATATGTTAGTAGAAAAGGCATTTTGTACTATGCACTGATATCGTCAATAGTGATGCAACGATTAGCTGATTTCACTATTAACTGCGCTTTAATTCGTCACAATTAATCGTAAAGGCTTCTCTAAGCCGCATTTCTGTTGCACGGAACAAAACGAAACTGCTGCAGTTAAACAAAGTTATGCCAAGTTGCCAACTGTGCCCTAGTTTAAAGTTCCAAGTATGTACACTGAGGCTAATACGCCCGCACACCGGATTAACGCAGCGGCCGTTCCCATATCACGTCTTTTCCGCTTGCAAGTTTGTTGTTTCTAATGTAAGAATATATGACAATATGCGCGCACAAGCGGAGCAACGTGCTTGCGTCTTTGCGGGCGCACGCAGTAGAAAACATCTCACGGTGACAGTTCTGCATGCCTTTCAGTGCAGTGTAAACAAAAGATATGTTAGACGAATTAATATTAAGATGATTATGTATGCATGAACGCAGATGGCAACAACAGGTCATCTAAATAGCTGACCTAATATGAAGCTTGAATTTACATTAGACCTGATAACCGTCAAACCATGATTATTCTTCAGACTATATAATTGTACAACCAAAATCTATAATTGTTGCATCCCTAATTGTTATGCAGTTCAAAAAATAACATATGAATGTGTCTGAATGTAGAAGAAGCCTACTTCAGCAATGCACTGCTTTTGTTGTGCTCTGAAATACAACATTTGAAAGTTTGTAAAAAAAAAAAAAGTCTATTGTACAATGCAGTGATATTATGTAGTTTAAAAATAGAATATATTAACATTTTAATGTAGAAAAAGCCAACATGGGTGTCTTAAGGAGCAAAAATACAACATATTGGCTCTTATAATGCTGTTGTGTTATCACTCATATAGCAAGTCATATCTCTCCGGCCCTTCGTTTGGCCCCCATGACAAACTAATTGAATAGCCCTGGCCTACTGTAACGTCTGCATTTACATAAAATAAATAAATAAATGCAACATATATGAACACATACAGACCCTTACACTCTCCGATATGCTACCAATTACAGAAAACTACACACAGCATTCATTTAGTCCTTATTTGGGTTAAAAAAACAACACAAAATATAGCCCACAGTCAGTGGAAACCTCTCATCTTTGTCTGTAATCTTCAGAAGCACATGTAGCCTCTTATTAGAAAGTAATTCCGTCATAATAGTTCATAATAGTCCAAAAGGTGATGATAATAGTTAAACATGGCAGTTTGTTCATGTTTTAGGGTGCAGAAGCATAATTTGCTGCTGTTTTGTCAGGCTTCTCCTTTGTTTTTTCGCTCTTCATTCTCCCGTTTGTCCGCATTTGAATGGATCAGATATCAGAGCGCTTCAATGATCACGCGCACGTTAAAAATATGAGCTCAAAAAGTTTGTTATTTCAAATATAGACGCAATCGTGAGCTCTCTGGACAAAGTGAAACCGCTCGCACTTTTAGACGAGCTCGTAAATCAACAGGACACAGCAGATTTTGTTCTTCTTGGCTTTGTGGCTGTTCATCAAGACGACGACAAGGTTTGTTTGAGCACGAGTAAACCATTGCTCGTTATTATATGCATAAAGTATTACGATAATGTGTATTTAAAAAGCGATCTACTCCCAGGAGGGGGTAGAAATCAGGGGCCGTGCGACTTACTTCCAGAAGGAAGTTGAAATTGGGGGGCACGTAATTAGAGCTGTAAAGTTGATTTTAGGTTTTACTTTTTGATTTTAGGCGAAAAATCAAATCTGTTGGAAATGTGTAATAGATTAATAGGTGCTGAAAAAGTCCACAGAGGGGTGGTGGTGGTGGTGGGGGGTGATCACCAGAATGGGGAAGTCCCAGAGTAAAATAGGAAAATATGATACACCGGTGTTTTGGAATATGGAAAAACTGTTTTCTGTTTTTATATAATTTGCCACTGTGTATAAAATGTGCTATAAAAATAAACTTGCCTTGCCTTACATTTTACATTTGGCACAAGTATTTTGTGCAGCCTTAAAGACGGTGCCACCTCTGCCAAATTAGGGCCATGTTTTTGGCCTACATGCTGTATGCCAGTGCCGGATGAATGCCTGCTGTGCCAGATTTATGCCGATCTGGGCCAGAATTCTTTGCTACCTGGGTGTTGATTTCAATAGTTTATTAATCATTTACTAACTCATTCTGAATGATCTTAAAAACCACCAACTACTCTTAAATACAAATAGTTTGTGGATAATGCAATAGCCTACTGAATTTAGTCAGGAAAAATCAGTCGCAAATTATGAAAGTACAATTATTAAGCACATTATAAATTATTAAGTCAAGAATAGAGCATTTGTAGCTGCAGTTATAAACTGCTTACTAACGTCTATTAATGTAGAGTTAATGCTTAACAAATAATGAATTCACTATATGCTAATGCTTAATAAATCATTCATAGTGTGTAGTTTTTTATAACGTGTTATCGAAAATGGGTTTCAATGTGGAACTTTTTGAAAAAGTTGCTGTTGTCGTGTCCATGTAAGCACCCAAAAATGTGTCTTAAAAACAATGATGTCATCCGCATGCATGATATGTGTTTAGAGAGGTTTAAATTAAACACAACAATGACAGAGTATTTAAAAGTCTTGTTTGCTAATGCTAATGCTAGTGTTTGCTAATGCTTCATCAGCAAAGTGTGTATTTACTTCACATTACAAATAAAAGCAGAGAAGCATCTTATACACAAGGCAAAATCTACATACACACCATCACCGAGCCACCGACTGCACTTCACTTGCTTACTGTTTACGAACAAGGTGACAGAGACAAATACTTTCCTGACATGCTATACGTAGTACAGAATTTCTGGTTGTTGTCATGGATGTGTAAATGTTGATCATTTTGAAAATGTTGTGTAAACGTGAAACTTTTTTAAAATGCAAAGGAAAAGCTATTTCGTTATGTCATGTAAACGTAGCCTGAGCAAAATGATTAACCACAGTTTGATTTGGTTTTCGTGAGAATTTAAATCTAAATGTACTGTACATACAGATTACAGTGACCCCCAGAACTTAATCAAAATCACCTGGGAAACTTCAGCAAATCTAGTGATTGGTTATTCTGCGCATGTGCTTATAAAAGCAACCTGGTACAGTTAATTCACAGACGCCTTTTGGGTCACGGGTAGGACAGAGAGTGGGAGAGGATGTGGGAGGAAGATGATGATGCCAATAACATTCTCACAGGTGCCGACTCTGGCACAATGAAGTCCAGAAGGATGTGGTTTCATCTGTACCACCACACCCTTGCTCAATGCTGAGTAACTGGGAAAAGCAGAGGCCCGATTGATGAGGCCAGCAGTATTTTTGTTTGGCTAAGCTAAATTAAGCACATGTGGCCATAATGTAACCCCTCTGAATCAGCATCTCACATAGGGACAATCTACTCTATTAAATTGGCCTTCTTCTTGTCAATGTCTGTGACTTCTGATTTGATTAGTGGTTTTGGTGAACTTGCTCTCAGAGTTCTCAAACAAGAAGAAAGCTGCTGTCGGTGCCGATAGCTTCATGGGCCATTGTGCTTTGGGCATCCTGAGTTTGAAGCCTGGCTCACAGACTTTTCTCGAAGCCATGAATATGGGTGTAATGATGAGATGGTAACAACGGTTGGATGCAATTGCAGCTTTTATTTAGAGTGGTCAGGCAGGTACGGTTCAATACAGGACCAACAGGTAGCGTATATATAATCCATAGAGTAGCCTAATCAGTATAACAGGTGAATGGTAGGGATGGCTGACGTGAAACTGAGTTTTCGACAAAGTGTCGAGATCCCGAAGCGGAAGTGTTTCGAATCACGTGACTATGGTGATATTTGAGAAGCGTTTCGAGACCTGCGTTTGACTTACAGAGTCGGAAAACAACCTCTCCCTCATGTTGCCTAGTGGACTGTGTGCACAGAATAACTGTGCTGCAAATGGCCTGAGTTTGAATCCCGACTTGCACAAATACTCTGAAATTATGACTTGATGTATTTTAATAATGTTACTTTTTATGACCAAAACAAGACATATTTATTCACAAACTGTTTATTTGGATGTCAGACCAATGTTAAAACAAAACACATTACAAGAACAGAGCATTTAAAAAATGACATCTATAGCTGCATCACCCTGGATTTGAACCCATTATCTTTGCATGCTAGTTGGAACTCTCACGACTTCACTAAATCACTTGAAACCTCAACTCTACAATGTGGGGTTTAATACTTCAATTTGCTTAACTGTTTCTTTGCTGAAGCTGTTCGAGCGCAATACATAAAAAATGACCACTAGTTGTCACTATAGAGATAGGTTTCGAAACATTTTGAAAACGTTTCGAAACTTCGAAACATTTGCTTCAACTGTTTCAGTGTTTCATGAAGCCTCGCTTTGCCCACGACTTATGAATGGTCGAGGCAGGCGGCAAAACAAACATGGGTAAAACCTGACTAGACTGTACAAGAAATCCCAATCCCAATTTTATTTTTGTACCCCTACCCCTTCCCCTTGGCCCTTAAAACTGAGTGTGAAGGGGAAGGGCTTCAAAATGTACCCCTAAGAATTAGGACAGCTCTACAGCACCTGCACACGTCATGAGATGTCATCGCGATCTCATGCTTCATATGAGATGAGACGATCGCAACTGCTGTAGTGATTCCAGTTGGCTAAATTTTTGGTATTTATCTTCAGGAAATCACTGAAGGCATATATTATGTGATCATAACGATATAATGTGGCAATAATATCATAACTATTCTGTGCGTTTACACCGTGGCCATATTCATCTATGTAAACACACCAAAAACAACATTAACATTATAGCAGACACTGTAAAAAGTTCATTCCTGGTCACTAGACTTTTCTGACAGGGTATTTGAGTGTCATCAAGTGTCAGAATGTTGTGGGACTGTTATACAGGAGTTATTATTATAGATTATAGATTGCAAAATTTAGCATTTTTTATTTTAGTGTTTTTTTTTTTAAAGCATGATGGTAAAACACGAACGCGGATATGAATGTATCGCAGATATGAATGAATGTATCATATGAATGTGCTTGTTTGTTGTAAAAATTCGTAATAATGACAAAAAATACACATTTCGTCACCTTGGAATTAAAAGGTTCTATTGAGTTCTGAATGATTTTGAGATATTGAGCTTCAAAGTTTTTGCATTCCATAGAAAACAGTATGTGTGTAACATTTGTTTTTTTTTTTAAATGAAAAGTCTTAAAATGTAAACAACTTATAAAAAACATCCCATAATGTAAATAAGTTATCATTTAATAAGAATATGTTAATAACTCAAATTTGACAAAAATGTCAGATAGAACCTTATAATTCTAAGGTGACGATTTGTGGATCTCCTTACTTCCGGGTGCAACAATCCTGCCAGTGTGGCTGGTGTATTCTGTGAAATTTTCTTACCCCTTGGTTTCGAGTGTGGTCCTGAAAAATCGTCTTTCAAAGGGGTATCTACCCCATCCCCTTAGCCCTACTCCTTCAAGCTTAAGAGAATTGGGACACCCCTACCCCTTCACGGGAATGCACAAAACGAGGGGTAGGGGTAAGGGGAAGGGTTAAGGGGTAGAATTGGGATTGGGCTTTAGTAATGCTCACTACAGGGAACAAGAATCTGCAATACACGTGTTTGTGAATGGTCTCTATATAGTCTGTGTAATCAATGGTGATGAACTGCCGCTGTGTGTTCAGGCACTCAGTGACCGTGACAATAGGACACTGCAGTTGGCCATGTCACAACTTTCTTCCTTCCCAAAATAATTATTTTCAACAAGAGTTAAATGTAAACTACTAGTATACGTGCAGTACAATTTAAAAACTTAATTGTGGACTTCTTTTTACACTTAAGGCACACACAAAAGTCTACTTTATTATACTAGAAAGTGCAACAATTTAGTTGTAATAGTATTTATTTAAGTAGTACACTTACCTGAACATTACTAGTACATATATTAGTTGAATATACATAATATATACAGTATTAAGTTCATAAAATGAACTTAAAGTATACTTTTTTCCTCAAAGGGTTACTTGTATAGTGACACATATTTGTTAAGCTGTTAAAGTATTAAAAACTGGCCACTTCGAAGGGCCCTTTGGAAGGAAAGATTTTGAAGGGTACAACTGATGGACACTTTGGGCTCCAATGATCCTTTGAGCAGGGAAATCATTTGGTGTCAAATTTGAAAGGACTCTTCGCTATGCTCTAATCCCTTCAAAGCTGTTACTCTAGAGGGTAATTTCTTCAATGGGATCAATATCACCTAAAACACATTTACACCAATATTATCTAGATAGCCACCCTTATTTTCAATAACAGTCATAAGCCTTACAATATAGTTTCTTAATTTGCCAATAATCAACTTCTGCAGCAGCAATCACTGCCTCCAAAATACTGTTGAGCGGAGTGAGCTGTTTTCTTTCATCCTAAATCTCCCATTTTATGGGCCCACAGGTTCTCAAGTTCTCAATAGGGTTTATGTCAGGTGAGAAAGGAGGACATGTCCTCTTATGCAAGGCACTTTGATGTATAGAGCATTGTTCTGCATAAAAATCATGGTCTTCTTGAAAGATTCAGACTTTTCCTGAACCACTGCTTGACGAGAGTGTCTTCTAAAAACTGGTAGCAGGATTAAGAGTTAATTTTGAGTCCATTTTTAACAAAACAAGAACAACAACAACAACAACAGCTTGCTCATCTTTAAAAATATCAGCCCATACTGATTACTGATCCATATCCAGGGCTCTCATCTCATCAGTTCAAAAACGGCAACAATCTTCAGATATTTCTTAGCCTAGTCAAGTTTTTTTAACTTCTGTGTCTTGTTTTGTAGTAATCGGGTTTCTGTTTTCCTCACTTTGGCCATGTCTCTGAGCCCTGTCAAGCTGTACGTATGAGGTCTCCAGGTAGGTTGCGTTACTGGACTGTAGCAAAATGTGTTTCTTTTTTGTCTTTTTTCTCACCTTGTTAAATATTTGCAACAAAATGTTTGTAAGTTTTGTGATCATGCCCCAGTATCTTCAAGAATGCAGATTTATTTTTCATTACGCCAATCAATTAAAATAAATCAATAAATAAATAAAATTCTGGTTGTTGATCTCCCAAGGCCACACTCTTCCTCACTATACAAATACACATCAACTAATATGCTTACATCTAATAACCATTCAATTTTATACAGTTTGGATCTGAAAATATGCATACAAATGATGATATACTTCATTTTACTCATCTAATAATTCTGCAAACTGTAGGACTGGACTCTAAAGATTTTAAACATATATTACGAGATCTCTAATAGATTCTAAAAGAGTCTAGTTTTAGAAAAAGCATCGCAGAGCAGTTCATTAGAAATATTATACTTGTGTTTTGACTGTGATGGTCATTAACATGAGCGTGAACTAAAGTTAAAGCACAGCAACATATATAAAAAGGTCATGAGCATTGACAGCAGTGGCATCAATTTACAAATCCCCTGGAAATAACACACTTCTGCAAACACGACTCACTTACTGTAAGTGCTGCTTACATTCTTTGTATTAAAGAAAAGCTCATTTAATTTATGTACATATACTGTATATACAGTATCACATGCAAGACATTATTTGGATTTTACACACATAATAATAAAAATTATATATATATATATATATATATATATATATATATATATATATATATATATATATATATATATATATATATATATATATATATATATATATATATATACATATATATATATTTATATACACCTGCAGCACGCACACAACATCATAAGATGTTCATTAGGTTAGATTTAGGTCATGACGTCAGGTGACCAAAATTCAATGTCTAGCCAGAATCTAAGAACAATGTTATTTTGACGTCCAATGACGAAGACAAATTATGGTAACGTCCACACGACGTCAAGGTGTAAAATGATCAGACATTGATATTTGGTTGATTTTAGGTTGGACATTGGACATTGATATCAGCCTGACATCAACAAGATTTCCTTTTCCAAACAAAATCCAACGTTCCCATGACGTTGGGGTACGTTGGGGTACAACGTCAATGTGACGTCATGTTGACGTCCTGTGCCTGCAGGGTATGTATATTATAATATTGTATAAAATAAAATAAACACATATTGCAAAAAGCGCCATTTACATATATTTTTTTCAACCACTGGCATTACAAATATTTACATACAGTCAAGCCCTAAATTATTCATGCCCCAGGGGTAATTTTGGGCTTGACTATATATGTTCAAATATATGGCCATATACAAACACGTATATAAAATGACAGCTAATACATTTATATTAATAATGATAACAAATTTATGCATATTTGTAATTCCAATGGTTGAAAAGAAATATGTAAGTGGCCATTTTTGCAATATTTTATATGACATATATGTCATATACATATATAATTTTCAAATATTGCCATATAACAGATTTCTGTGTAGCTGATTGTAGCTGAAGTATGCTCATAATCCCAATTGAAAGCCATTATAGCAGAAATGCATCATCACTCTAATCAGAATTCTTCAGAATAAAGAACTTTGGGAACAGGTAAGATAGTATCCTCATGTGCCTTCTTATTTCAGTGCCCCTCTCTTTCTCCTCTGAAGTTGATTACTGTCTGTCAAGGATGCAGCTGATGATGTGTCACCATCTGAATTCATTTGGAAATGTGCTGCTATGCTGCATGAACGGACGATGAAACCAGAACTGAAATAGTTGGAGGATCATGTAGCAGAAAGTTGAAACAGTTCCAGACATGTAAGTTTAAGGTCAGATACCAACAAGCAAGGACGCACTCATCTTAATTTGAACTCTGGAACGTCGTCTGCTCTTATTTTACCAATGTAAACAATGCCTCTGAAAGTGTCTACACACTTGAGTATACTCGCACGCACACAGCGTGACTTTACATAATTGCTGTAACAACTCCAAGACCATTAACTGCTCATTGGTGATGCAGACTCCATTTGCTTGAGTGTTTATGGAAATGGCAACATGTGCCAACGTCCCACAGGAGTCCTCTTAAACACCCTCCTCTCTTGACTGGTCAAGTGGTTCGGTCTGGTAGCTGTGCTCTTTTAACTCCTTCATCCACCCCGAGGAAAGCATTGAGCTGATCCAGCGGGTCGTAAAACAGTTTGGCGCCAGACTCTGGGCCTGCATTTTCCAGTTAACGCATCTGTCAGCAGGAAACCAAGACCAGATTAAGAGGACAGTGGACCATGTCTTGTTTGTTTCCATGTCATGCTCCCTATATTCTCTCAGCTGTTGCAGTTCTTACTACTATTGCACAGCTATGACAAAGGATGCCAGGGTCTTAATAGCAAGGTCTATTTGCCACTCAAACTTCGATTTATCAAGAAAAAGTAGTCTGTTTGACACCATTGTTTGTAGATGTTCCATTGTTTATAAAATGATGTTTTAAATTAGTTCATTATGCAAAGGTTTGTAAGTGCGATTCAGAGAAAAATAATGTGTGCACAAAAACTCGTCTGTACGCCTCTCTTCCAAATGAGACATTTATTGCAATTGATCTTGAAATTGTGCACAGCAGTAATATCATTAATATCATCACTACCACATAAAATTCAATTTAATTCAATTCAATTCAATTCAATTGATGTTTATTTCTATAGCGTTTTTACAATGTAGATTGTGTCAAAGCAGCTTAACAATTGAAACAGTGTCAGTCCAGTTTTCAGAGTTTTAGATCAGTTTAGTTCAGTTCAGCGTGGTTTAATTTTTACTGCTGAAAGTCCAAACACTGAAGAGCAAATCCATCGATGCGCAGCTCCACAAGTCCCAAACCAAGCAAGCCAGTGGCGACAGCGGCGAGGAACAAACTTGACCAATTGACGAAAGTGAAGGAAAAAAAAACCTCAAGAGAAACCAGGCCTAGTTGAGCACGACCATTTCTCCTTTGGCCAAACTTCTTGTGCAAAGCTGCAGTCTAGGTGCCGGAGGCTGAAGAATGCTGAACGTCTAATGTGGAGAAACTGCAGGTGTGAGTACGTCACCGGCGGGTGTTCAGGCTGGCCCACAGGATCAGAACGGAGACTCGTCTGTCACTGGGGTCTTTCAGGAATCAGTGTCATGCTCTCCACTCCTCCAATGCAACCACAGCATCTGCTCAGAATACAGCCTGGTATACGATTATGGAATCCTCAGGAATAATAAAAACAGACCAACATAAGCGCAGATGCCATTCAAATTATAATGTCTTTTGGGAGGTGTTTCTGGCTCCGGTTGCCCTAATTAATGCAGACTAACATTTGTTTAGAGGATTTGGATTTCAAAAGCATTTATGTTTTATGTGTACACTCTCAGAAAAAAATGATACAATGTTGTACCAAAGAAAGTTCAAACCCTTGTCACTGGTGCAGTACCTTTTTATGGAACAGAATTGTACCTTAAGACAAAAAAACACATTTGTACCATTGCAGTTTGTACCTTTGAGGACATGATTTGTACCATGGAAATCCAAAATGTACTTTTGGTTATTAATACCTGCAGATAAATTAATGTACCTTCATCAAAGGTACAAATGTGATCCATGAAGGTACCATTACAGTGACAAGACACTTTGTACCTTAACAGTGTCAAATGTGTTCCTTCAAGAACTATTTAAAGGCATTTTACTATATCCAAAATGCATCAATTTATATTCAGTAAATATAAAACATCAAATACATTTGTAAACAATGTTTTTAAAAAAGTTTATTTTGTGTAAATGCACCTTTTCCATTTACAATAAAGAATAAAAAAATACTTTAACATAAATCAAAAGATCTATTTTTGCTAAACATTTCACACTTTTCACAAAAATGTTTCAGAAATACATTCTTCAATGTACAATATATATTTTTGTTCTCCAAATTTCACTCAATACCTTTGTAATCACTTAAAAGTTCATTTAATTTACTTAATTTTAAACCAGAAATAGAATTATGCAAAAGTATTGTAATGAGATATGCACAGTGTTTGATTAGTTTTACAATAGTAAAATGTCTGCATGAACACTTTGCATATGCAGGACTTTTGCCAGCTCACGTGAGTAGTGGAAAGCAAGCGCCAAAAGTATATCAAATAATGAAACTATATTTATCAGAAAATGCTACCAAATGTTTATTAAAAATGCCTTAAATGTTTAGTTTACAATACCTAGTTTTGTTTTACCAGTTGTTTTGTATTATAGAACTTAATAATTGATGTTTATGAGTCTCTTTAAACATATGCTTTTAAATGATGATTCATGTTTTAATATGGAAATTATTCATAAAATCACTTTGCTTTTCCAGTAATATTTAGTTTCATAGATATTGTAATAAGGAGTTGTCCAACACTTATTTACCTTGTATATGAGAACAATTGTGTACCTTCATTTCAATGACACCATAAAATGTACAGAACAGTATCATAAAAGGTCTTTTCTGTACCGTATAAGGTACAATATTTACAAAGGTACAAAACTGTTCCTTAAGGAACATTATTTATACCACTGTGTACCTGTTTTTTTGAGAGTTTATGCTAAAGCAAAGAGATGTATCTTTAATCTAGTTTTAAACTGACGGAGTGTGTCTGCTTCCCAAACTGTGCTGGAAAGGTTGTTGCAGAGTTTAGGTAGGTGCCAGATATAAGAAGGGTACCGCCTACAGTTGAATTTGATATTCTGGGAATAATCAATTGTCCAGAATTAATTGAGCGTAGTGGACGTGAGGGGCTATAATAAACCAGGAGCTTCCTCAACTCGTGATTTGGCATTTCTTTTTATTTACTGTAATGCTGCTCAAATGTGGCATTGCTATACACTGTAAACCCAGCTGTTGTTATTACTAAAGATATTACGTTAATATAACTTGACATTAACTTTTTGTTTAACTTTTGTTTGTTTAACTTACTCATTAGACAGCAAAATACGCTTAATCAATATTTTAAGTTCTCTGAGCTAAACATTTTAATTACTTTAAACGATTCACCACGTCTCTGTTTAAAATGATTGGTTGCGCTTAAAATTCTGCCTTGACAACCGTGCTGATTGCTCAATATGTTATATGACACAAGGTGGTCATTTTGCTTGTGATGCTGAATTTTGCTGAAGCGCAGCAGGACAGAGGTATCTGAACCCATCTGACGCTGATTCGAGTCCCAGCTTGTCAGTTGGCATTTCTGTGTGGAGTTTGCATGTTCTCCTCGTGTTCACATGGGTTTCCTCCAACTGCTTTGTTTTCTCCCAAAAGTCCAAAGACATGCGCTATAGGTGAATTGGGTAAGCTAAATTGTCTGTAGTGTATGTGTGTATGTCCTGGTCCTCCAGGTTGGGGGTTGAGGATTGGGTTTTCGTCCCCCCTCATAAAAATTTGATGTTATGAAACACCAACATGGTGCGGCTAAATATCAACTTTGATATAAACGGCCCTGGGAGTAAGTAAAGAATATAACAAATAGAATATAAAAGCTGAGAAATTTTGTTCTAAGTTTAGTCTATTAGCCATTTTAGGTTATCTGTACTTAAACATTAAAACATTTAATTCAATGAAGAGACCACATTTGGTCAATTCAATTAATTGAGTTGTCGATTTCCCATTACTCAAACGAACTGAGGGAATCACTTTTCTTAAATCGTTTAAGTAGTCTCAACTTATTAGGGTTGACAGTGTATAAGGCTGATGTCTCTATTCATTTTCACAGAAGCTGCAGACGCTTATTTATTTTGGATTTATTTTTGTTATTTATTTATTGTGGATTGTGCATATCAGAAAATCAAGATGTCCCAAATTGTCAAAAAAACAACAACAAAAAACAACAACAACAGAATAAACTTTGTAGCCTACAGAAGGCGAGTATCTCAACATTAGGCTCTTAAAAGTCAGTTTAATTTCACAAAAACTTGCAAAAATAGAAAACACACTAAACTGCACAACCTCTCTCACATTGCATCTTTGTGGTTCATGATGAATTTGGTGCACAAACATTGCTTGGAATACAGTAGATGTTCAAAGACCTGCAGTACTATGACTTTGCAAAGAAAAAAGTGTGTCCGCCTGCTCAGACTTAGTTGTGGCATTAAGTACTTTTCCATGTTAAAGTATGAATTTTGCTGGAGATTTAAGCATACATACACTCTAAGATCAAATCTGAGCATACTCAAACTATATAAGTGAGACCTTTGGAGAGGTTATAAGCAGAGCATAAAAGGGACTTTCACGCCAGAGGAATATTTTCATCCTAGAACTATTGGTTAAAATACACACTTTCTGACATGTTTGCACCACAGAAACTAGAAACACATTTAGCTACAGTACACTGTAAAACCCAACAGTCAACTTTATCAAATAAAAAATGAGTGTAGTTAACTCAAAATTGACTGAAAGTTAATTCTACTCATTTGAAAAGAGTTTTGAACTCAGTGTTGAAGGTAATGAGTTAATTAAATACCTCATTACTTTAACTTAAATGGAGTAAGTTCACAGTACTCAAATTTTGGTTTGTTGCAATTGGTTTTTCTCAAACGGTTTGAGTTGCCTTCACTTATTGAGCATTACAGTACTCAGTTGGTTTGAGTTCTCTTCATTTATTGGGTTTTACTGTGCTCAGATTGCTTCATTTACTCAAATGGATTAAGTTCACAGTACTCATTAGGAGTAGTTTTTGAACTTAAATGGTTTGTTGCAATCGGTTTCCTCAAATTGTTTGAGTTACCTAAACTTTTTGGGTTTTACAGTGTAGAAAAACCCTTTTGGGGCACTAAATTAGCTCTTTCTAATCCTGGGTCATTGCCTGAAATAGTTTTTCATGCTGCTAAAACTGTACCAGGGGTTAACCTGGGTTAACATTCTTATTTGCATATTTGTGGTGTCACTGTTGCTGATTGGTCAGCAGGCAGTCTTAGGGCTCATTCACACAGAATGCATCTTTGCATCTGAAAATGTGAAAGTATTTTTTTTTAAGTGCAGGGTAGAGCATGGAAGTATCTGTACACTGCCACTTGCCCTTCCTCCAGGTTTTTCTAAGTGCAGAGGTCACCAATCTCCATCCAGGAGGGCCAGTGTCCCTGCAGAGTTTAGCTCCAACTTACTTCAATACATCTGCCTGGAAGTTTCTAGCATACCTACAACTAATTAGCTTGTTCAGGTGTGTTTAATTTGGTTTGAAGCCGAACTCTTGCAAGACACCAGCCCTCCAGAAACAAGTTTGGTGACCACTGGTCTGATGCTTTGGAACGGACACTGATGAGTGTTGCTGCATATAGAATTAAATGTTAATCTAACTTGACACATCACATAAAAAACACTGAGTTCATGTGGGCAGAGCTTCACAATCAGTAATGCACGTCTGGTTTCAAACTACAGCTCTTTACTTGGGGTGAAAAAGCAGTGTTTAGAACAACGATAACCAGGGGTTAAGCACAGTGTGAAAAGCCCTAAGCTTTTACCTTAAATGTTTACTTTAAGCAGTTGCCAGGAAATTTTTCTACACAGTTTGGGAAATGTGACTGCATTTTGATTAACTTCAAATGGTTTGGACTGGACCGTTGAGTATTGTCTGAAAAGGAACCAAAATGGCTGAAAAATGCTGAAAAGTATCATTTTTACCTTTGGTCCAAACAAGAATGGCACAGAAACTCAGTGGCTACGTCATTGGTTTAGGTCCTGCCTTGGTCAGTTGGGATTTCTGTGTGGAGTTTGCATCTTCTCCCAGTGTTCGTGTGTGTTTCCTCCGGGTGCTCCGGTTTCCCCCACAGTCCAAAGACATGCGGTATAAGAGAGTGTATGAGTGTGTGGGTGTTTTTTCTGTGCTGGGTTGGGGCTAGAAGGGCATCCACCACATAAAACATATGTCAGAGTAATTGGCGGTTCACTCTGTTGTGGCAACTCCTGATGAATCAGGGATTAAGCTGAAAGAGAGTGAGTGAGTGAGTGAGTGAGTGAGTGAGTGAGTGAGTGAGTGAGTGAGTGAGTGAGTGAGTGAGTGAACAGTTACATTCCATTTACAAAACCCTCATTACCCAAAAACCCCATCTGTGATCATAGCACATGTTGCTACTTTTGCTAGTCTTAGTTGGTCACACACACCAGTAAAACAGTTTTAAAATCACTTTATAAACAGACACTTAAAGTATTTGATCAGAAGGCTATAAGTATCGTCATTGTAATATAATACAAAAACAATATTTATTGAATTTGATAATATGAAATATTTGACTGATGCATGTATGATTTTTTATTTTTTATTTTAAATGCATATGCTCCACCTCCATTATGTGAGTTTGTGACACATAAGAATAATAATGGTAGAGCAACACAATCTATTTCTAGAGGAGACTGTGCTGTGCAGTTTAGATGTACACATTTTGCACGGTCAGTCTTCTCAGTTAGAGCCAGTCATTTCTGGAACACAGTTCCTTTTGATTTAAGGGGTATTACAAATTATTCAACATTTAAATACAAGTAAAAGAAATGGCTAAAAGCAAATCAAGTTTGTAATCATGTCTAATTCTTTTCCCTAGCTTTTTATGAAATTGTTATTATATGTTTTGTCTTTTTGATGTATGTAACTTTACTGTTATTGTATGTGTTATAATGTGTTTTTTTTTGGATTTAAGGTTGCCTTTTTAAAATCTGGCAGGGGGCAACAGATGAAAATAAGCCCTTGTGGCTAACTCTGGCTTATTTACAGTTTTGCTGTTGATTAATTAGCATTGTCCCTATAAAATAAACTATAAAATAAAATACATTTCAAATTTATATTGATTACTTACTGGATTCTAACTTACCCACTCTTGGTCTTGGTGAGAACTTGTAACTAGAGGCCAACATGGATGCTTTTTACTTTTATTTAATTCAAAAAACAAAACAAACAAAAAACTAGACAACAATCATGCCGTATTGGTTCTAATGGGGTTGGAAAAGAAATGAAAATTCAACAAATTATTGTTGAGCAAGTCAAAATTAAAACCCTTTACGTCTACAACAGATTATACTTGAGAAAATAAACTTGATTATAGACCTAATGTATAAGTGGAAAATAGGAGGTTAATTGTTTGGCTGAAAATATTCCAGATGAGGCATTTAAAACTCATTGTACTTGTGTCTGGGTCTTCAGCCAGCTTTGCTGATCCATTTTACAGGGTAAGAACTGTTCTACAGTCATTTTACAAACTGAAACCCAATATATGTACAAAACGAACTTGATTGTTTTATTTTGGCTCGAAGATTCAAGTGCTTAAAAAGGGATATACAAGATTATTAAAGATACACACAGAGTTCTGATGGAATGGCAGTGTGCTGACTAAGCCAGAACAGACACAACTCAACCTCAGCGGCACATTCCAGTGGACTCATGGGTATTCTCAGGAATCTCTCTGGCCAGCTGGCTGAGCTCTGGGACTTGTGCTGGGGGAGAACGCCATTGAAATAATGCATCTGAGAAATGGTTCATCAGATTTCTACATGCAATCAGATGTTTCACATCACCCTGTCTGGAGGTGCAGTACTCCCTCAGGAAGGAGGTGATACTAGAAGAAACTAAATATTTATAAAAGTCAAACTGTTGTTAGTTTTAGCACTGATAATAACAAATGTTTATTGGACCTGCTACAGTGTAAGTCTTTGGTTTTTCCAAGTTTTGTTAATGTAAACAAGGTTAAAACTACAGAAAACACTTGCACAACTCTATAAAAATGAACTGTAAAGAGTTAATAGTAATGGCTAATAACTTCATGCTGAAATGAGTCATTTCTCATTCCATAAAATCATTCCATTAAAAACTATGGAATTGTGTTTCAAAAGGTCTTTTCACATTAAACTTTCCCCCAGACTGTTGCTGTTTTAAACACAATTAAAATTTCACATATTTAATTTCGAGGTTGGGTTTTATATAAGTTATAAAAAGTATTTTTCTAAATAATAAAAAGTAAAGTAGGTAATGAGGATAATGGGGTTGGACCCCCTTTTGCCTCAAAACTGCCTTAATCCTTCATGGCATAGATTCAACAAGCTACTGGAAATATTCTTCAGACATTTTGGTCTATATTGACATGATAGCATCACGCAGTTGCTGCAGATTTGTCGGCTGCACATCCATGATGTGAATCTCTCGTTCCACCACATCCCAAACATGTTATATTGGATTGAGATATGGTGACTGTGGAGGCCATTTTAGAGTACAATGAACTGTCATGTTCAAGAAACCAATCTGAGATGATTAGCACTTTATGACATGGCACATTATCCAGCTGGAAGTAGCCAGAAGATGGGTACACTGTGGTCATAAATGGATGGACATGGTCACTAACAATACTCAGGTAGGCTGTGGCGTTGACACGATACTCAGTTTGTACTAATGGGTCCAAAGTGTGCCAGGAAAATATCCCCCTTACTATTACACCACTACCTCCAGCCTGAACCGTTGATACAAGGCAGGATGGATCCATGTTGTTGTCACCAAATTCTGACCCTACCATCCGAATGTTGCAGCAGAAATTGAGACTCATTAGACCAGGCAACGTTTCTTTTGTGCAAAATTTTTCTACTGTCCAATTTTGGTGAGCCTGTGTGAATTGTAGCCTCGGTTTTCTGTTCTTAGCTGACAGGAGTGGTACCCAGTGTGGTCGTCTGCTTCTGTAGCCCATCTGCCTCAAGGTTGGACGTGTTGTGCGTTCAGAGATGCTCTTCTGCATACCTCGGTTGTAATGAGTGGTTATTTGAGTTACTGTTCTAGTCTTTCTATCAGCTCGAACCAGTCTGGCCATTCTCTGGCATCAAGGCATTTGCGCCCACAGAACTGCCGCTCACTGGATATTTTCTCTTTTTCTAACCATTATCTGTAAACCTTAGAGATGGTTGTGCGTAATCAGCTTTCTTCCCTTTTCTGATGCTCGATTTGAACTGCAGCAGATCGTCTTGACCTTGTCTACATGCCTAAATGCATTGAGTTGCTGCCATGTAATAGGCTGATTAGAAATTTGCATTAACAAGCAGTTGGAGAGGTGTACCAAATAAAGTGGCTGGTAAGTGTATGTAATGTAAGTGATGAATTGCTGTTTATTTAACCCATGTGTATTCAAATTTACTATCCTTTTGTTATGTTGCTGGCTGTTTTTGCACCATTGACTTCCATTATAATGACATTTTTCTGATTGCCATGCCGCTACATCATATACTCATACGTTCTTGCTTGTTGGTTGTTTAACTTGTTGAAAAGAGGTCATATTGGTCATGTTTACTGTTCATCATCAATTGGCACCATTGACCCTTTGGACAGCACACGCTTCAAATGTTATCACTCGATTGAACGGGCGTCACCAGTGGTTATCAGCTGATAGATATGGGCCACTAGGGGCCTATTGGTAGGCTCAGAAGGCTGTTATCATCTATCCACATGGTCAATCAGCTATACTGATAGAGAAGACTCCAGATCTAGATCTGTTTTTACAAAACTGTGACGGTTCGGTTTAGGGTTGGGCATGAATAAGTGAAGTTTATTCATAAACTATTTTCTAGAGGATCACGTGCTTATGGTTTACCACAGCTGGTCTCGCATTAACTAATCATGATCTCCCAATCATATGATTCCCCATTTACTATAAAAAACCACAGTTTCAGTACACAGTTATCTTCGTATGGAAGAAACCCCCCCTTTCCTCCCCCTTCTCCTCCTTGATCGGGCGGCACGGCGGCCCAGTGGTTAGCACTGTTGCCCCACAGCAAGAACACTGCCAGCCCTGGTCCTCGCCAGGATGGTGGGTGTTTCTGTGCGGAGTTTGTATATTCTCCCCGTGTCCGCGTGGGTTTCCCCCGGGTCCTCCGGTTTCCTCCCACCCGCAAAGATATACTTAATTCACAACAGACTAAGCAATGGATACAACTGTCTAACTCCCTTCCACCTCAAGTGTTTCCTTAGCTACCGCAGCTGGGGAGTTTGAGATCTACCTAAGCTTAAGCTCCCCTCTCGCTCTACGAATGGAAGGGAGCCCTGGGCTCGAGGATCCCTTAAGCTCAGGGCCCTCTCCCGGGACAGCATGCCAAACAAGCTTATATTAAATCATCAGCTAAGTGTGAACTCTTGAAAATACAATAATGGGAAATTTAATAAATATTATAAATAATTCTCGTTATCTTCCGGCCACAGCCATATGTGTTCTATAGCTGAGTAACCATGCGATTGAATGATAACAGCCTTCTGAGCCTACCAATACTGGCTCATATCTATCAGCTGATAACCACTATTAACGTCTATTCAATCGAGTGATAACATGTGAATCGGCTGTAGACAGGCATGTGCAAAAAAGTTTCTGGCTTTTATATAGAGTTCTATGGAGTAAACAGCAACATAAAGTCTGCGTATGTTCTGAGAGCTGAGGTGTTTATTTTGATTTTCTCAGACGTATCAAGGTAAGTGCACAAAATTCTCTCTCTCTCTGTCTCTCTCACACATGCACACATTATCCACAAAGAATGTTTTAATGGAAGTCAATAGGGCAAAACAGCAATGAACATAAGAAAGTTTAGTAAATTTAGTCTTTTAAAGCATTTTAAAAGTTTTTCTAAGCATTTTTTTTTTCAAAATATGTGTCAAAATAATATTTGCCATTAAAAATCATTCCTTTTGTTGAAACACAAAGATAGCTGTGGCCAAATTAAGATTCAAAATCCCCCCCCCCCCCAAACACCCCCAACAGCACAAGGGTTAAAGTTACTTGAAATTGCTTTGTCAAACATCAAGGTTGAATGGGTTTGATTTTCATTGCTTTATTTTAGTCATGTCATACACTCTCAGAAATAAAGGTACAAGAGCTGTTTCTGGGGTGGTACCTTTTCAAAAGATACACATTTGTACTTAAAGGGTCCAAATTGGTACCTCAAAAGCTTATATTTGTATCTAAACATTTTAAAAGGTACACTTTTGAACTTTCTAGGTACTAATATGTACCCTTGAGGTATTAATACGGACCCTTTAGCTACAAATGTGTAGCTTTTAAAAAGCTACCTCCCCAGTGACAGCTTTCATATCTTTATTTCTGAAAGTGTAGGATGCAGTATGTTTAAGATACAGTTGAAGCAAGTGTCCCCAGACTCATAGTCGGCAGTGTTGGATTGCTCTTCTTGAAATCAGTGTGCAAAACACTTGTCTCATTTGCTGCCTAGTGACATTACCAAAACACAGGACTTGCTTTATTTTCTGGAACTGCTCCAAATTTTAGAAATTCTTTACCAGCCAAACACCTCATAATATTTAATGTGAGATTGAGATATTTTTTTACTTCATATCTCATAACAGTAATACTACTGGTGTTGCCTTACTGGCACCACTATCATCCAAAAGCCAAGTGTCAAGATACAGTTGTCCCTAAAATTGAGATCCTTCTTGGATTTGTTCTCCACTTACCACATTACTGAACAGCTGTTGTGCAAAAAAAAAAAAAAAACTAATTTAAGAGGGAATGCAATACTTCCATCACAGGGACTCCACAGGAAGCTATCGTCACAGCCAGACTGACACTAAACCAGTTTAATGTTCTCTGCAGTTTTCCTGACTTTACATCAGTGCACAGGAAAGTACTGTGTAACCATATGCTTCGAATGTTATCACTCGATTGAATGGGCGTTATCAGTGGTTTTCAGCTGATAGATATGGGCCAGTAGGGGCCTTCTACATGGTTAATCAGCTATACTACTAGAGAAAACTCCAGATCCAGATCTTTTTTTACATTACTGAGATGGTTGGGTTTAGGGTTAAGGTAGGGGTAGACGTTAATAATACCATTAATGGGAAATTTAATAAGCAATAAAAATAATTCTCATTAACTTCCAGGCCCAGCCGTATGTGATCTATAGCTGACCATGTGGATGAATGATGACAGCCTTCTGATTCTACCAGTATGCGCAGAAGACCCCTACTGGCCCATATCTATCATCTGATAACCACTGATAACGCCCATTCAATCAAGTGATAACATTCGAATCGGCAGGTGTAAGAGTAGTTCTAAATTCTCATAAATAGCTGCATTTCAGCAAGCAATATTATAATTCTAAACCATCACACCAAGTTGTTCTTGTTATTTTGCAAGGATAACTTTTTAATTTATTGGCTAATTCGTATTAATTAAAGTTTGATCTTTATTCGTACATTTTAGTATGATTTGGGCTGGTACTGCATAGTGGTTCAGTGGATTGAGTTCCAGCTGAGACTGTGTGGAGTTTGCATGTTCTCCCTGTGTTTCTCTCCCCCAGTCCAAAGGCATGCAATAAGTTAGTAAATGAGTGTGAATAAGAGAGTGTAAGGGTGTTTCCCAGCACTTGGGGTTTACGAGCTTGTGTACTATCTGTGTTGGGTTGCAGCTGGACAAAACAAAAAAGTCAAATTGTCAGAGTAATACCATCTTGTAATTGGGGTTCATTCTGCTCTGGCGATGCATGATTGATCAGGGACTCAGTCAGTGAGTGAGTGAGTAAATTTGCTCATTACCAGATGAGGGATAGGGGTGGGGTTTGGACGCCTACTTTTAAAAATATTGCATTTTCATATGAATTAAAAGGCATCTATGATGAAAATCAACTTTTGTACACTATTTGGACAGAACAGTTTAGGTATAGTGTGTCCACTGTCATACTAGAGTGAAATAAAAACTTAAATTCCCTGATGTTCGGGAATTAAAATATCTGTTTATAAGTTTTATAAGTGTAAAACATGTTAAAAAAACCGCATATGTGTAATAAAAACATTATTTGAGTGTGCAAAGCTGATATAAGTTCAACATTGGAGTTTTAACCTTTTGACTGTTAACTTAATGAGGGTTCAGCCTCAACAGCAAAATTTAAAACAGGTCAGATTTTGCTTGTGTGAGAATGACACAAAAAACTGCAGTAGGAAAGCGGTATTCACAGTAAAACAAAAAACTGTCTGTTAAAAGCATACAGTTCAATGCACCATACACTAAAACGTGCATAAGTCAAGGTGTGCTGTACAATCAAAAAGTGATAATAAACCAGTACATAAACAATACAGAACAGTTATAATACAGTAATACTGTACAGACAATACAGTGATAATAAGCTTGCAAGAATATTCTGGAAAGGTAAGTCCAGACGAAGAAAAACATATCTGAAAACATATAAGTGTTCCCTTACAAAAGATTTCTGCAGTTTAAAAAAAAAAAAAAAAGAAGTTTAAGTCAACTTCTGAAAAGTGCAGTTTTTTGGACACAAAAACTGCATTATTTATGTATATTGCTGTATTACTGCAATACAACTTTAGTACTACAATACAACTAACTGCAGTACATCTATTGCAATACAACTGAAGTATTTCATCTATTGCAGTACAACTGAACTGTACTTATTGCACTTAAGTACATAAGTAATAAAAGCAGTATATTGCGGTATTGTAGATGTATTTCTGTAGTTAGTTACACTTCTGAAAAGTGCAATACAATATATTGGGGTAGCACTTCAGCAATACAACTTAAGTGCTGAAACCTCATTCGGAAACCATTGTCCACCATGCAGGAAAAGTAATAGTTGTACTTCAGTTGTATTGCAATAGCGGTATGGCAGTTGTACTGTAGAAGTACTTCAGTTGTATTGCAGTAGCAGTACTGCATTATTGTAGTAGTATCACTTCAGTACTATTGCAAAAGTTGTACTGCAGTTGTACTGTAGTATTTCAGTTGCATGGCAGTAGATGTACTGCAGTTAGTAGTATTGTAGTACTTCAGTGGTATTGCAGAAGATGTACTGCAGTTGGTTGTATTGTAGTACTTCAGTTGTATCACAGTAATACTGCAATATACTTAAATAATGCAGTTTTTTCATGTCCAAAAAAGTGCACTTTTCAGAAGTTAACTAAAACTGCAGTATTCCTTTAAAAACTGCAGTATTCTTTTTTTTAAACTGCAGTAATTTTTGTAAGGGCCCTCTCATTTTATTTAATGTTACTTCAGTTGTACTGCAGATTTTACTGCTGTTGAACTTTATGCATTGTAGTTGCTGTTGTACTGTTCAGTTCACTGCAGTTATTTTTTACTATTCGTTTTTGCAAATAAACTCTTAAAATCCTAATTAGAAAAGTACTTGTATTCAAAAAACATCCCTGAAAAAAGTACAAAATATTCTTGAATGATGTTGAAGAACAAACCTCTTGTAACACAAGTGCAGTAAAGTTCTTACCATACCATTGGTGTATTAGACTACAGCAGCACAAGTGCAGTAAAGACGGAGTTTACTTGTTTTTACTTCAGTTTACTGCAACTTATACTGCTGTTGAGCTTTATTGTACTGCATTTGAACTGTGTTTATACTTCATTGTATTGCAATTTTGCAATTGTACTTTATTTTACTGCAGTTATGCTTCATATATTGCTGTTGCACTGCTGTTATACTGCAGTTTTACTTTAGTTTACAGCAGTTATTTTTTGTAAGGGTCTCTCATATACAAGTACTTCATGAGCACAAATCAGGGGATGAATCATTTAAAATGTTCCAAAATAAATATTAAGACATTTAAAAGTGGGGCCTGCTTATCCAGAATCAATGTGGGCCTAGTAAGGGCTTCCTGGGGGCTAGGTGAGGGCTGCCCATGCAGGGCTAACACTAGCAGAGCCAACATTTATCCATTAATGAAACTCTCAAGTACCCCGTGCTCGCAGCCTGCTCTGGACCTGAATAAACTTTCCCACACCAGGCTTTCATAGGACTACTGTGTGCCGTTTGCTACTATGGACTATTCAAAGCAGTCGTGGCCTATACCTGGGCAAGCCCGCACTGAGCCTGTTTTTGGCCCATTTTCACTGAGTGGTACAGTACGGTATGGTATGGGTCGTTTGGCGTTTCCACTGCCAAATGGTGTGGTGTACGACAGAAAGTTTCAGTCTACGTCATTCTCGCTCGAGAAAATGTCAAAATAAAGCTGTACAGATCGTTTACATATCATATAAGACGCACTTCTCATAAAAAAACAGATGCTTTATACACATAAATACTTGTGTATAAATGTTCATAACTAACCTTTCTATGAACATGATTTGATTATAAATACAGATCAATGATGTGCAAAATAGCCTTCGATAACGACTGCGATTATACAAAATAAATGCAACATATATGAACACATAGAGACCCCTACAGTCTCCGATATGTTACCAATTACAGACAAACTACACACAGCATGCATTTAGGCTTTATTTGGGTTCAAAAACAACACGCAACATATAGCCCACAGTCAGCCATCTGTATCTTTAATCTTCACCAGCACATGTAACCTCTTGTTAGAAAGTAACCCCGTCATTCCGAGTTCATAACAGTACAAAAGGTGATGATAATAGTTAAACATTGCAGTTTGTTCATGGTTTAGGTTGCTGAAAGAATCATTTGCTCTTTTGTTTTTTTTGGCTTCTCCTCCTTGTTTTTTCGCACATCACTCTCGCGTTTGTCCGTTTCTAAAATGATATCAGAAGTACTTCAATAATCCCGAGCACGTTATTATCATCAGCTCAAGACGTTTGTTATTTTAAATATAGAGGCACGGCGAGTGCACGCAAGCTCTTTGGAGAAAGTGAAAGACAACCTCGTAAAACAAAAACAGGACACGGCAGATTTTGTTCTTCTTGGCTTTGTGGCTGTTCATCAAGACAACGACAAGGTTTGTTTGTTCGAGCTCGGGTCGACCATGGCTTGTTATCATATGAATATATTATTACGATGTAATGTCTCAGCTGTGTATTTAAAAATGGCAGTTCCTTTGTTTTCATTCTCCTGGCTTGTATACGCGCTAGTGATGTTTCTCTGTAAACCAATAGCGTTCAGCTGCATGTCTAGCTCCGCCTTTTGGTACCTTTTGTCATGCTAGGTACCCTTTTAAAAGGGTACATAATAAGTAGTACGGTACAGTTCACTTTTTGGTACTTTTTGACAGTGGAAACGGCCATGAAATCGTACCTTACCGTACCACTCAGTTGAAACGGGCCATTAGATTTAGTGTGACATGCTGTAGCAAGCAGAAAGCCAGCATGAGTCTGCACCAGCATGTTTGCTGTGTAGTTACTTTTAGGAATAACTTGTAGTGTAGCTAGCTACATTTTTTGACAGTAGCGTAGCTACTTTTCCTAATAGGTAGCTTGTTGCTTATCAAGTTACAGTATCAAAGTAGCTTTTATACACTCTAGCAAGCACTTTGAGCATTATATCTTTGTGACTGGAAGGTTTGCTTGATTGTTGCAAAATGTTTTAATTCTACTGCAATTGTACACGTCACAAAAGCGTTTTGTTCAATGACAACAAAGCAGAGAGGCAGAAGTCACAAGACCCTTACCAAAGCTCTCTCTGGCATTGTTGTATATGAAGGCGCAGGGGAAACAGGATCTTTACTTGGCAGACAGCCTACACAGTGTTTTAATCCTGTCTTTGACAACACATTACCAGACATACAAACACAGTCTCTCAACGCCAGACCACTGAGAGTAAGACATGGCCCTGCAGTATTATGTGACAAGCCACCATATGCGAGCGTATGTGGTCAAAAATAGGATTAAGTCACCCACAGGGTCATATGCCATTCAGAGCGAAGAACTGCTTGCTGGCTAGGCCGGGATTGGACATATCCTTTGAGGCTTGCACAATAAGAGGCCTCCTGCAATGCTTTGAGTTTTCCCCTTGAGGTTTGACATAATCACAATAATAGAATTAAAGTAGTAGTTAAACATTTACTTAACCACCCTTTTGATTTCCATTTCACAAAATAAGATATTTTACATGTAAACATGTCCAACCAACATAGGTTCATTCTGAAAACGTACCTCTATATATATTTCTGGAGATTGCAAATTATGTAGCCAGAGGTATAAATGGCTGCATTTTATTTTTAACACAAACTATACGGGGCAGTATGACTCCGTTCCTTTTTCCCTCTTACCAGGTGACTGTTTACCTCCGTATGGACGGCTTTACCGCTATTGCCAGTTTGTACAGTTAACTTACCATGTACATCAGTGGACTTGAGACGCATAGAGAAGTTGACCACAACGACGGGGTTCAAGTCCGGCGAAGAACAGTTCCAGAAAGCAGGTAAGACAAAAACAGAAGCCAAAAAATAAAATAAACAAGTAAATAACAGGGTGAGAATGTGGTAAAACGTGGTAAAAATCAGGCGAGGGCTTTTCTTTTTCTGGATTGCTTTTTAAATTTGTCGGTTGGGTTTAGGGAAGTGGGTGGTTGGGTGGGTCAATCTGTGCTTTTTAAATACTATTGATTGGGTTTAGGGAAAGAGGAGGGTGGGTCATTTGATCGGTCAGTCAGTCAGTCATACAGTCAGTCAAACAGTCAGTCGACAGCGGCCTCTGGTGTATTATGTGTGAACAACAGGTGCGAATGGCGCTCGCGACAAAAATTTGAGATCTCAAAAAGCGTACAAACTGCAACTGAAAAAACATTTCCAGAAATGTATATAGAGGTACGTTTTCAGAATGAGCCTGGGTTGTGTCCAACAGCAAATACACTAAAATATTTGTTTGTAGTACTACCATTATTTTTGTGACTTAGTTATGTCTTCATGTTACAAATTTGCTTGTGTTCAGCACAAAATGCTAATTTTTATCAAAAAAAAAAAAAAAAAAATCAACAGACCAGAAAGCTGACCAATCAGTGAAGACTTGTTGGTGTTGCTGTTTTAATTCAAGCCATGTCAGAAAGATCATATTTATTAGTAGGAAGTCTTAATCATGGTGATGCAGTGGCGCAGTAGGTAGTGCTGTCACCTCACAGCAAGAAGGTTGCTGGTTTGAGCCTTGGCTGGGTCAGTTGGCGATTCTGTGTGGAGTTTGCATGTTCTCCCTGCGTTCGCGTGGGTGCTCTGGTTTCCTCCACAGTCCAAAGACATGTGGTACAGGTGAATTGGGTAGACTAAAATGTCCGTAGTGTATGAGTGTGAATGAGTGTGTATGGATGTTTCCCAGAGATGGGTTGCAGCTGGAAGGGCATCCGCTGTGTAAAACATGTGCTGGATAAGTTGGCGGTTCATTCTGCTGTGGCGACCCCAGATTAATAAAGGGACTAAGCCAAAAGAAAATGAATGAATGAATGAAGTCTTAATCATCAGAACACCTTATTGACTTTCAGTCACAAAAATTATTCCGATGATAAATCTGAAGTGTTTACATAAAACAGTTTCATTCATCCATTCATTTACTTTTTTGGCTTAGTCCCTTTATTAATCAACAGTTGCCACAGCGAAATGAACTGTCCACTTATTCAGCAAATGTTTTACACAGTCGATGCCCTTCCAGCCGCAACCCAACACTGGGAAACACCCATACACATACACTATGGACAATTTAGCTTACCCAATTCACCTATAGCGCATGTCTTTGGGCTGTGGGGAAAACCAGAGCACCTGGAGGAAACCAACGCCAACACAGGGAGAACATGCAAACTCCACACAGAAATGCCAAAGGACCCAGCCATGGCTCGAATCAGCAACCTTCCTGCTGTGAGGTGATCATGCTACCCACTGCGCCACCGTGACACCCCAACTTCTGTTTATCAAAAGATAAAAAATCTCTTTACACACTGGTTGAAATTTAAAATGACATGGTCATGTTGAGAGCAAGTGAGCTTGATGCTAGTTCTGTGTGTCATACATCTTTATGGCAATTCTATATACGCCATTTCTACATCATAACATATGAAACTTCCAGTTTAGGTTTTAATTTCAATTGGTTGTTTAACTTTCATTTCAATGTAAGTTTAAGTCAAACAGAAATTGTTCAAAAACATCTTGCTCACTTGCTTTCAAACTTTCAACCATCAAATTTCAGTATGTTTTTTCTTTTCTTTTGAGAAACCCAGTTTGTCTTTCATAATATTGCAGCTAGTGATTGTACTATAAGACAATAATAAAATGTTAAAATAATAATTTTGGTTAGTATTTGAACCAAAGTTAAAGAATAATTTTGAGGGGGTGATCTCCAACCTACGTCACACATGACATCACACTGGTTTAATCGCACACACCGGTTGCAATAGCAAACATGTCTTGTTGTGCGGTAGGATGCCAAAATCAACTTACATTAAAAAAATACTTAACTTTTACAATACACCACACTGCTTTTAATGCCAACTGCAGATGTCTTTGGCTAACAGCCATCAGAAGAGCTGAATGGAGTGAGGACCTAATTAAAAATGCTCGACTCTGCATTTTTCATTGTATATCAGGTAAGTTCATGCTATGCTGAATCATACACATTACTCGTTTTTGATTGCAGAAATGTATGATTTCAGCAAAAACAGTTAAATATGGTGAATTAAACTGCGAACACTGAATGCTTAGAAGGAAATGTAACCTGCCATACAGGTGTAGTTCACTGTCAGAATGCAGTTGTTTTGCTTGTTGATGATTACCCAGGCCTTGTACAGCTCCGTCTTCTTTCCTTGTCTTTGGCTAGGCAGAACCTCGGTTTTTAGCACTACATAGTTTTGATTCTAGTAATCATGGAACATTATTTCTTTCACATGACCACACAGAACACAATTGTAGGCATTTAGACTTGTAGGTGTTTAAGCTCTCTCTTGTAAAATCCCTTGGAGTTCCAATGAGATGCTTAGCCATTTCGTCTTATCCAATATCCATTTGGAAGGGTGCTACATTATTTACTATATATAATATGTAATCAATATAACTTCTCTCTAATACAACAATAAACTCTGTACCGCATAGGATGTCATTCCCTCGCTGTAAGTGTCAGCGTTCCAGTTTTTTTTCTGCAACCTCGATGCATGCGCATCCTGAACCGGTAATTCGCTTATACCTCTACTAATAGTACCAGGACTATTAATAATCCTTCTCTTAAGAGTCTGGGAATTGTACTGTCTGTGGTATGAATTCATGTGAAAGTTCTTGACTTTTAGTTGGCACAGACTGTTGGCCTTGAATGGCAACACTCTCCAGCATCTCTGGAAAACTCTGCCCTGGCTTTCCATGCTTCGAGTCAAAGTGAACAGGTCTAGAAACGGAATGGGCCTTTACATCCCCTTCGAAAGAGCCCGTTACAGAGGCTGTTTGTCTCAAACTTTGCTTGAACCAGATATAAACAAAAACAGTTTTAATCTGATCTCTGCAGCCACAAAAACACAAGTACATCCATGTATTTACTCTCCTTGATGGATCCCTGTAACTGACCCAGAGACGTTTATTTGCAAAGCTGATTTGTAGGAACAGGAACGCATTCCTTTGCAGACATCAATATTTGCTTTTTGATTATCCTCTTTTTGATAGCTGGAGTGAGGCGTGTGAAGTTGCAGGGCGTTGGGAAAAAGAAAAGCTGTTACAGTAGGCTACAGAATTAAAATCACAACGGGGCCGCAAAAACTAATGCTGATGCTCACAAAATATGAGCTGCTGGATTAGGAGAAGCAGGTTTGACTTCAACCTGTGTCCTTTCCTTTTTCATTTCCTGTCTCCATTTGACTGTTTATGAGAGCTAAAGCAATTATATAAAATGAAGCATGTCTTGGAATTGTGTTGATTCATCACCCTGTCATCAATAGTATATTGAGCGATGCACATTTTTATACACACATGTACAGTTGAAGTCAGAATTATTAGTCACTCTTTGAATTTGTTTTCTTTTTTAAATATTTCCCAAATGATGTTTAACAGAGCAAGGACATTTTCACAGGATGTCGGATTTTTTTTTTTCTTTCGGAAAAAGTCTCATTTGTTTTATTTCGGCTAGAATAAAAGTTTTTATTTTTTAAAAGTTTTTATCTTTTCTCCGTTAGACAGAAATTGGGGAAAAAATAAACAGGAGGGCTAATAATTCAGAGGGGCTAATAATTCTCACTTCAACTGTACAGTTGCAATCAGAATTATTAAACCCCCTGAATTATTAGCCTCCCTGTTTATTTTTTTCCCCAATTTCTGTCTAACGGAGAAAAGATTTTTTTCAACACATTTCTAAACATAATAGTTTTAATAACTCATATCTAATAACTGATTTATTTTATCTTTGTCATGATGACAGTAAATAATATTTTACTTGATATTTTTCAAGACACTTCTATACATCTTAAAGTGACATTTAAAGGCTTAACTAGGTTAATTAGGTTAACTAGGCAGGTTAGGGTAATTAGGCAAGTTATTGTATAACGATGGTTTGTTCTGTAGACTATCGAAAAAAATTTAGTTTAAAGCGGCTAATAATTTTAACCTTAAAATGGTTTTTAAAAAAATTAAAAAATGCTTTTATTCTAGCCGAAATAAAACAAATAAGACTTTCTCTAGAAGAAAAAATATTATCATTATTACTGTGAAAGCTTACTTGCTCTGTTAAACATCATTTGGGAAATATTTAAAAAAGAAAAAAAAATTCAAAAGGGGTTTAATAATTCTGATTGCAACTGTATATAGTGAGCACAAAAAAAGTATGTGCTTACAGAATTTTTACATTTGTTTCCTTGTTTTAATGCAGTAAAGTTTTATTTAATTGTCTTTTTTATTTAATTGTCTTTTTTACCCACTTTCCTCAACTTTTTGCAGTTTTCTTTTACTTTATTTCAAATCTTAAATTATTTATAACTATGATATAAAATTGTGCAGCATATGTATAAGTATTTACTACTGCCTGTGTCATTATAACTATATACGTCATGGGTGTCCAACACTGTTCTTGGTGATCGACCTTCCTGCAGATTTCAGCCCCAACCCTGATCAAACACACCTGAACCAATTAATTATAGAACCTGAGGAGCACTTGATAATTACAGGCAGGTGTGTTTGATATGGGCTGCAACTGAAAACCGCAGGAAGGTCGATTGCCAGGAATAGGGTTGAGCACCCCTTATATACGTTATGTTTTGAAATAGTCCCTTTTAGGCAAGTCTTGTCACTTGGCGGCCATCTTTGAAACAGATGAATTTGCTGATTGGTTCTTGTACTAGAAGGTGGGCTTCATTCGCCATATTGACTGTTACACTTTTCCCCATTTAAAACTATTCACCTTATTCTCCGTGTACGAGCGGGCGCAGCCATTTGAATAATTTTGGCTCGAGACTTCCGGTCTCATTCACTTCCATTCATTTTTAGACGTTAAAAACAGTTCGTTCTGCTGCTTGATGTTGCAAACTGAGGTTTTCTTATTATATTATTCTATTTTGTCTGTATAATCATGCAAACACTTGTTTGTAGAGCAAGTAGTTTGACCGTTTTCAGCCGTTTATTATTCCTAGTCATTTCTCCCATAGGCAACTGAATCGGAAGTTCTAAAACAATCGCAAAAACTTCCGCATTTCAGAATAAGGTCAATACAAGTGATACGTCTTGTGTAATCTATAGCCTTTGATTATACTAATTTTAGCATAATTTGCAATTGTATTACTATGATTAAATCAATTTTAAAATGTATTAATACTATTTACTTTATTTTCAGTATTAATAATTCCTTACAGTGCTTTTCTAGACACTCAAAGCACTTTACACATTTTCGAATCTCCTCATCCACCACCAGTGTGCAGCATCCACCTGGATGACACAAAGGCAGCCATATTGCGCCTGACCGCACACCACACACCAGCTGATTGATGAGTGATGAAGCCAGTTATGATATGGGGATGGAGGCCATAATGGACAGAGGCCAGTGGGAAAATTTGGCCTGGATGTGGGGTTAAATCCCTACTCTTTTTCCAGGGATTTTTAACAATCACAGAGAGTCAGGACCTCGGTTTAACGTCTCATTCGAAAGATGGTGCCAAAGACTATAGAAGAATGCACCAGACATGTCAATATAGTGTAATGGTCAATATAGGGAATGAAGCCCAGCCTACGAGTACAGAAGCCAATCATCAATCGCTATAGACTGACGTTTGGCTAGGGGAGAAACTTAGACCAGACGTGTGCTTTTACAACAGTTTGATAGTCAACAAATGCAGCGCAATCTCAGCCGATTCTAGCTTCTAGATTCTAGCTTCACAGACAAAAGAAATATAAAATAAAGCTTGAAATCTACTTTTAAACAAACCAAGTGCACTTGATAACAAAAGTTTTTTATGTTTGTAATCTTTATGAAATGAACGCAGTATAGTCCGTCCTGTCAAACGCACATCACATGACAGCAACTACTCAAGTGCCCACAAACTTGTAAACAAAGAGTCGCTGTCATTTCGGGAGGAGATTCAAGACCAAGTTGTGAATTACTTCAGAAGACCAGTGCAATCAGACGGTCACTATCCACATCAATATACTGGGGCGCTACGACCCACACAGACCACAGGTTGAGCACCCCCTGCTGGTCTCACTAACACCACTACTGGCAGCCAACTAGCTTTCTCATGTGGTCTCCTGACCAGGTGCAGCCCTGCTTAGCTTCAGTGGGCAAACATGTGAGAGTTGCAGAGAGCTAGCTGCAGTATTTTCTTTATTCTACTTTCACCAGCATGGACCACGCCACACTTTGGGCTAGACTTTATTGTAATAATAATAATAATAATAATAATAATAATAATAATAATAATTCATTATTATGTTCCCTTTCTGGACACCCAAGGTTGCCTTACAACAAGCATCAACAGCCATAACAGAAAAAATTAAAACAATTAATAAAACGTTGCCCAACAAGTTTTAAATGCATGTAAGGAGTTGCACGTACAAACACCTTGTGAGTATAAAATAACATGATAAAAAATAGTCAAAAAAAAGCCTGCCTAAAAAGGTGGGTTATGAGACGATATTTAAAAGTGTGAAGACTATCACTGGTCCTTAGATCTAGGGGAAGTGAGTTCCTTATAGTCGAGGATTGAGTGTGAGGTGGCACCAGGGAGAAAGAGTTGGCTGATTTAGTGGTGCGAGAAGGGGTATGGATATGGAGAAGTTCAGTGAGATATTTAGGAGCAAGATTATGAAGTGCCTTGAAAGTGAGAAGTAGCAGTGGTTAAAAGAGTACTGAAAATTCATACTCAAATAAAAGTACCATTACTTGCCTAAAAATGTAGTGCAAGTAGAGTAAAAGTATCTGTTGTAAATATTACTCAAAGTATGAGTAAAAAGTAGCCCTTTCAAAAGTACTCAAGAATAGTGAGTAGTGAGTATTATGCTGTCAAAAGCTGATATGTTTACATGTAATTTGTGCATGTGTGTGTAAACGTAACATTCTGTAGTGCATTTAGTTAATGCCCAGAAGGCACACAACATCATTCATCCATTCATTTTCTTGTCGGCTTTGTCCCTTGCGGGGTCGCCACAGCGGAATGAACCGCCAACTTATCCAGCACGATTTTACGCAGCGGATGCCCTTCCAGCCGCAACCCATCTCTGGGAACTTCCACACACACATTCACACTCATACACTATGGACAGTTTTAGCTTACCCAATTCACCTGTACTGCATGTCTTTGGACTGTGGGGGAAACCGGAGCACCCGGAGGAAACCCACGGGAACCCAGGGAGAACATGCAAACTCCACACAGAAACGCCAACTGACCCAGCCCAGCCGAGGTTCGAACCTGCGACCCAGCGACGTTCTTGCTGTGAGGCAACAGCACTACCTACTGCGCCACTGGGTTGCCCCACACAACATCATGAGACATTAATATTAGGTTAGATTTAGGTTGTAATATCATGTGACCAAAATTAATCGTCAAGCCAGCAGCTAAGCACAACGTTATTTTGATGTCCAATAATGTCATCAAATGACGTTGATATTTGGTTGATTTTAGGTTGATTTTAGGTTGTTAGAAAGTGACCAAAATCCAGCGTCGAGCCAACATCTTAAAGGCCACCTAGGCTACCCCTTTTTCCAGATTTAAGATAAGTCTTTTGTGTCCCCAGAATGTGTCTGTAAAGTTTCAGCTCAAAACACCCATCAGATTATTTATTATAGCTTTCTGAAGTTTCTGTTTTATAGCTTTTAACAGCTTGTTCCTGTTTTCTTGTACTGCACCTTTAATGCTAGTCCTCCCCGCCCAATGTTCCTAGGTGCCTGTCAGCATGCTTCAATCTCCGCCCTCGGCTGTCTCAGGAAGAAGATCCCACGTAACATTTGTGAGATATACTACAGTAAGAGCTTTAACAATGAGTATTTGATGAATTTGTTGTGGAGTTGAAACGATGAGTCACAGTGTTGGGAGTAATGCATTACAAAGGTAATGTATTACAGTAACGTATTACATTTTCCTGTAACACAGTAGTGTAAGGCATTACTAATTCATTTTCAGTAATATTTTACTCAGTACATGTTCAGTAACGCGTGCGTTACAACAAACTTAAAAAATAAATAATAGTTCTATTTCCTGTTCGTGGTGAGTGAACATACGTGTGTGTTGTCATTAATCTCCCTCTGGCTATTGGAACTTTTTACTTTGAACACGGAATGATTTCAGCCTCTGAGCTCGAGGTCCGGGGCTATAGGCTCAGCCTGGTTCGCAGCAGGCACGTGAATAGGTGGGGGCTTTGGGTGCTTGAGCCCCTGCCCTTTTTTCTCCTGGAGAGAAAGTGCCCTTTTTTCCTGGGGATAATAATTATCTTTTTTTAAATACTACTATTAATATAATATATGTATGTTAATGTGTGTTCTATTTAAGGACAGCTTTCCCTGTCAAACAATAAAAAAACTAAATTTTAAAGTATATCTTGGTTGTAGTCTAGCAGCTCCAAGAGAGCCTCGAACCGGCGATTTGGAAAGAAAAAACACATATGAGGCGAATGTTCTAACAAAGACTCTATTTACATTGTTACTCTTGCCTCAAAAGTGAGGTGTCAACAGTGGAGTAACGTCTATCAGCGCCTATGCCAACTCCTGCATCCGCATTGCACACGGACTGCATCTGGGCCATAGCTTTACAGTCTGACTGCAGACGGAATAACTAACAAATAAAAGATTAAAAAAAGATATCTTAAAGAAAGCTATAAACTTGAAATCATTGACTTCCAGAGTAGGAAAAACAAATACCATGAAAGTGGTACATGGTTACAGTTTTCCTGCCTCCTTCAAAATATTATTTTGTGTGTTCAACAGAAGAAAAAAAAGTCAAGTGGGTTTGTAACAAGTAAAAGATGAGTAAACGGTGACAGAATTTTCAGTTTTGAATTAACTATCTGTAGAAAGGTTCTTGTTTGTGGAAAGAAGAAGACAGAGTCGGCGATAAGGTAAGTGCAAGTTTTTATTTTACTAATTATTGCTACCACAACACTGTCGCTGTGCGTGTGTGTTAGCTCTCTTCTCTCTGCTTCTGGTCGCTCCCGCTCCCTTAAGACGGTGTCTCTCCGGCCCAATCACTAGAGAAAACAGGTGTTATTAATTATTTCTGATTGGGCTACTGACCAGCCGCCGGTGTCTCCACTCGCTCTCCCCCCTTTCTGGGTGTTCGGCCACGCTCTCTCCACCACATACCCCCACCGCCCGTCTCAGGCCGGGCAGCCGTCCGGCCTGCAGCCCCCTCCCCCCCTCCCGCCCGGGAGAGGAAGTCAGCCACAACCATCTGTGCGCCCGGCCTGTGGACCACCTTGAATTTAAATGGCTGTAGTGCGAGATACCAACTGGTGATCCGCGCGTTGGTATCCTTCATGCGGTGGAGCCACTGGAGGGGAGCGTGGTCCGAACAGAGGACAAATTCTCGGCCCAGGAGATAATAGCGGAGGGTGAGGACAGCCCACCGTATCGCCAAACATTCCCGCTCTATGGTGCTGTATTTAGCCTCACGATTGAACAGTTTTCGGCTAATATACAGCACCGGCCGCTCCTCACCCTCCACCTCCTGGGAGAGAACTGCCCCCAAACCCCGTTCAGACGCATCTGTTTGTAAAAGAAAGGGGAGAGCAAAGTTAGGAGCGTGCAATAGCGGCCCCCCGCAAAGTGCAGCCTTAACCTCGGTGAAGGCCTGTTGGCACTGCTCCGACCATTGGACAGTATCTGGTTCCCCCTTTTTAGTAAGATCAGTCAGGGAGCTGACGAGGTCCGAATAATTTGGTATAAACCGTCTATAATATCCCGCCAGACCCAAAAACTGTCTCACCTCCTTTTTGGTCTTGGGTCTCGGGCAGGTTGCAATGGCTGCAGTTTTATCAATTTGGGGCTGCACCTGCCCATGACTCAAGTGGAAGCCCAGATACCTCACCTCCACGCGCCCAATCGCGCACTTCCTCGGGTTGGCCGTAAGCCCGGCCCGCCTCAGCGCCGCTAACACCGCCCGCACATGTTGCATATGCCGCTGCCAATCATTACTATATATGATTATATCATCCAAATACGCAGCGGCATATGCCGAGTGACGGGCCAGTATTTTATCCATCAGGCGCTGGAACGTGGCCGGTGCCCCGAACAACCCGAACGGAAGCGTCACGAACTGGTGTAAGCCAAACGGCGTCGTGAAGGCCGTTTTTTCTCGGGATAAAGGAGATAGGGGAATCTGCCAATAGCCCTTTGTCAGATCCAATGTCGAATAATAGCGAGCAGCGCCTAACCGGTCGAGCAATTCGTCAACCCGCGGCATTGGATACGCGTCGAATTTCGACACTGCATTTAATTTGCGATAATCCACACAGAACCGGACCGACCCGTCCGTCTTGGGTACCAAAACGATCGGGCTGGCCCAGTCACTGTGGGATTCTTCTACTACTCCCATTTCCAGCATCGCTCTCAATTCTTCCTGGACCACTTTTTTTTTGTGTTCAGGCAAACGATATGGTCGAGTTCTAATGACCACGCCCGGTTCAGTCTCGATGTGGTGCTGAATTAAGTTAGTGCGACCGGGCAGGGGGGAGAACACGTCTGTAAAATCGGTTTGGAGGTGTAGGATGTCAGTGAGCTGCGCAGGCGAAAGATGGTCACCTCCAGTGACCAGAGGGCTTGGCTTATTTTGGCTTATGCTCTCTGGTCCCAGATCATCCTCGCTGGTAACCAGTGACGCCAGCATCACTTCCTCCGCCTCCCTCCACCGTTTTAACAAATTAACATGATAAATTTGACGTGCCCCCCTCCTGTCCGTTCGCACCACTTCATAATCGAGATCGCTAACTCGTCGTGTGACCACAAACGGACCTTGCCACTTGGCGAGTAATTTGGAACTGGAAGAAGGCAGCAGTACAAGGACTTTATCTCCCTTTGTGAATTTTCGTAGTGTAGTGCCCTTTACATATCGCCTGCGTTGTTCCTCCTGGGCCTTGAGCAAATTCTCCGTAGAGAGCCGCCCCAGTGTGTGGAGTTTTGCTCGTAGGTCCAGGATATATTGAATTTCATTCTTACTTTGTGAAGGTTCGTCCTCCCAAGCCTCTCTAACGACATCCAGCACCCCCCGGGGCTGTCTACCGTAGAGAAGCTCGAAGAGGGAAAACCCCGTGGAGGCTTGGGGAACCTCCCGCACAGCAAATAATAAGGGCTCCAACCATTTATCCCAATTTTTCGCGTCCTCGTGAACGAATTTACGGATCATGGATTTAAGCGTGCGATTAAATCGTTCCACCAAGCCATCGGTTTGTGGGTGATAGACGCTTGTGCGAATTGATTTAATGCCCAGTAATCCGTAAAGTTCGCGCAATGTGCGTGACATGAACGCGGTGCCTTGATCGGTGAGGATCTCTTTGGGGATCCCCACCTGGGAGATCATGCTAAACAGGGCTTCCGCAACACTCTTTGCCGAGATGTTACGAAGCGCTACTGCTTCCGGGTACCGCGTTGCATAATCCACCAGGACTAATGCAAACCGTTGCCCGCGTGCGGATCGCTCCAATGGCCCGATGAGATCCATACCAATTCTCTCGAAGGGGATCTCCATAATTGGTAGCGAGCGCAATGGCGCTTTTGGGGTGGCCGGTGGGTTCACCAGCTGACATTCCCGGCATGCGGCGCACCATCTGCTGACATCACCGTGAATGCCCGGCCAAAAGAATCGGGCCATGAGGCGATTTAATGTGGCCGCTTGACCTAAATGTCCGGCCATGGGATTAGAGTGAGCCACCTGGAAAAGCATTTCCCGACGGCCCTTTGGAACTAACAATTGGGTTGTATCTTCCTTTGTTTGAGTGTCTTGGGTCACTCGATACACCCTGTCATTAATAATCGCAAAATATGGATAGGAGAGGGGTCGATCAGGCTGGAGGTTTCTCCCATCAATGACCTGCACTTTTTTAAGTGCATGTCTCAATGTGTCGTCACGCGACTGCTCTAGGGGAAAGTCTTTGCACCGGGAAATTCACAGCCCTTCCCCTGAGTCCGCGCGTGACGTCACCGTTTGGCATTCCCCCAGCTGAGCGACCCGCCCCCTATCTCGCGAGCCTTTTCCCCAAGACACACCCACGCTTACGATTCCCAATAATTTGTTAAAGTCAGGCCAATTCGTTCCCAGGATTAGCGGGTGTTTGAGGTGCAGGTTAACCGCTACCTCCACATTATGCTTTTTTCCCCTGAATTGGATTTTCATAACCGTTAGCGGATAGTGTCTTACCTCCCCGTGCACACACCTCACCTGAACCGTGCGGCTCTTATCCAATGCCGAGTGTTGCACCAGGCCTGGGTGGATAGAGGTTTGGTTACATCCTGAATCCACCAAGGCCTGATATGTATCCCCCTTAATACTCACTGGTATCTGGTACAGTCCATTGCGACCGGGGGCGACGGCTGGCGCATCGGGCAGGCGGATCAATGCACCCACCTCCATAGCGCAGCAGTCTTCGGGTGCATGATCCTCCCCCCCGCAACGCCAACACGCCGGCCCAGACCTTCCCGTTACACCCCCGGGGCCAGTAGGACCAACCGATTGGGCCGGAGAGAGACCTGTCAGCACTTGGACACCGCCCATGGCTCGGGGCTCCCCCTCTCTGTCCCGATAGGCGCCCCAGCGAGGCATGACGCGCTGCAGGTCCGGGCCTGTGATTCGCCTTCTAGGAGCCGGAGTGGGCGGTCCCCTCGATCTGGGCCTGGGAGCGGGAGGAGAGAGAGAAAGAGGAGGGACAGGGGGAGAGAGAAGAGAGGTTACTTCGCCGACCCTGGACCTCGCTACCAGGTGATCCTCCGCCAGCTGGATGGCCGTTTCCAGGTCGGCTGGCCGGTGGCACTGGACCCACTCCGATGTTCGGGAGGGAAGGCGGGCGATAAACTGCTCCAGTACCACGGCATCCACGACCTGGGCGATGGTTCGGTCATCCTGCACCAGCCATCTGCGGCAGGCGTCACGGAGCTGCTGGGCAAATACGAAGGGCCGGCCGCTTTCTTCCAGCTTCAGCGACCGGAAGCGCTGGCATTGTTCCTCCGGATTGCGGCCGGCCCGCTGAAGGATTGCTCACTTCAGGTGAGCGTAGTCCAGGAGATCCTCGGCCGGTAACTGCTGGGCGGCGGTCTGGGCTTCGCCTGACAGCAGCGGGATGATTCTTACCGGCCAATCGGCCCGCTGCCACCCACATGCCTCAGCCATTTTCTCAAATAAATCCAGGAACACTTCCGGATCGTCCAATGGCCCCATTTTGTGTAGCGTGATGGGCGGGTGGGTGGCTGATGTTGCTGCGGGCTGGATCTCCCGGTCCAGCAGGCTCCGGACAAGCTCGCGGTCCTCGCGCTGGGCCTCCATCATGACCCGGAAGCGCTCCTCCTGTTCAGCCCTTATGCCCAGAAGCTCCTGGTGCTGGTCCTGGTGGAGAACCGCGAGCGCCTGGATCACCTCCGCAAACGGACTGGTTGACGGAGTGGTCATCTTTGCAGCGAGGTCTCTTCTTCTTCCCGGGTTTCGGCACCACTGTAGAAAGGTTCTTGTTTGTGGGAAGAAGAAGACAGAGTCGGCGATAAGGTAAGTGCAAGTTTTTATTTTACTAATTATTGCTACCACAACACTGTCGCTGTGCGTGTGTGTTAGCTCTCTTCTCTCTGCTTCTGGTCGCTCCCGCTCCCTTAAGACGGTGTCTCTCCGGCCCAATCACTAGAGAAAACAGGTGTTATTAATTATTTCTGATTGGGCTACTGACCAGCCGCCGGTGTCTCCACTCGCTCTCCCCCCTTTCTGGGTGTTCGGCCACGCTCTCTCCACCACACTATCCTTTTAAGGGTGAGTATATGGTGAATTTAGGGTGAAATCTCCTTAATAATCTCATTATAATATATTTTATTTATTAAAGTACAATTATTACTATTATTTAATAAAAAGTGTCCTTTTTTCCATTTGAGCCCCTGCCCCTTAAAAGGTCTCTGCACGTCCCTGGTTAGCAGTAACGTTAAGCCCTAACGCACAGCGGAAATAGAAGAAAATGGCAGAAGACAGTACATTCGCCAGATGGACATACGTGCATGGCGTTGTTTCACTGACAAATATCGTAAGCGCAGTATTACAAGTCGAGAGCGCATTCATGTAAGACGAGCGAGCGAACACGCCAGTTTTCTCTGTCCGTGGACAAAACTCCTCGCGTGCACTCAAAACTCTGGCTGGGCTGCTCATGTGCGAATGATCTGCTTTTGCTCCGTCAGATGATGCAGACTCTCAATTTGTGCCTTGTGTTTCCTCCTCTTTTCATGCTTTTGCTCGCCAGAGATCCTCCTGTTAAATTGCTATCTCAAGAATGTTGATATGGTTTATATATTGCTACACTATTTACCTACAGGTATGTTTTACAGGTAAATTCTATAATACTAGTGTTTTTGAGTGTTAGGTATACTGCTTATGTTTTAGGCTAGTATTATTTACAACTTGTTAATGAATGCTTCAGCATACTGTAGTGTTAATAATAGTTAACTCATAAAATTAACCACAAAGTGTAGTTTTACTACAGTAAAATGTGAATTGTAGTATAATATACCCTATATTGTAAAAATAAACTACAGCACTGGGTCATTTGCAGGGCCAGACGGAATCTGCGGACGTTTTTTGCTATTTCTGCGGAGAATTTTGGTAAAAATCTGTGGATTTCTGCGGAATTATTTTGGGAGTATCATAACTAAAACCTTAATATGTTAAATAAAAAAATTATATCTTTTTAACTTGTATTTAATGTTTAAAATGCAAATCCAATTAGATTAACTGTAAATAGTTAATTTTAAGTAAATAAACAGAATTAATGATGGGCTAAAAATCTGCGGAAATCTGCGGAAAATCTGCAGAAAATCTGCGGAATTCTGCGCGCGCAGATTCCGTGTGGGCCTAGATTTGTTTATATTACACTTGTTGTGTTATCATAGCAACTATAGTATTACATATAAATATCATATACAGCCAAAAATGTTATGGTTTATTAGATTAAAAATTATAAGTCTATTTTAGCATATTGGTTATTGTTAAAAAATAGTGCAACAATATAAATCATTTCAAAAAGCACGAAGGGAAGAGGGAACACAAGACACAAATTGTTGGTCTGCATATAATCTTACTGAGCGAGCAGTGTACTGAGAGAGCGCGCAAGAACATTTGTGCATGAGCAGTGCATATTTGAGAGATCGTGAGAAAATTTGCGTGTGAACAGCGTATATTTGAGAGCTCACAAGCAGTTTTGCACAAGCATTATATTGAGAAAGCCATGTTCATCATGCTCACTTTGTGCATGACAGTTTTGTGTTGTGAGCCACTTGAATTTAAAGCCAATACAATAATGGCAACAATAAGAAGAGAAAAGAAATCTGCATTTTTTCAGGGCATTGGAGTTTACATATAGGCCTGTTGTGTCTAATATGAATAAAGTCAAACTATTCACAGATATTGCCAGATAACCGCTTTACTTTTAACAGATCATATGTGAATCTGACGGTCATCCTTCTTGCATTGTCTTGAGCCTTCACGTTGCCAATTATATACTATATTGTTAGTAGCCTGGAGAGGTCACAGTCATTCTGCTACATCATATCGCTTTCTTCTGGATGCTCTGCAGTACATGTGGTCATTTTAGAATAAGTTCTAATTCTGTAGTTATTTTGGTGAAAGTAACTAAAAAGTAATATAAGAGTAATGTACACATATTACAATTTTGAGACAGTAATATTGTAATGTAAGGGATTACTTTTAAATAACAGTAACAAGTAATCTGTAATGTATTACAGTTTGGAAGTAACTTGCACAACACTGGTCACACACAATGTTGTTACAAAGTTCACACACACACAGCGCAGACACACACACACACACACACACACACACACACACACACACACACACACACACACACACACACACACACACACACACAGACAGCGCGCTCGTTTAGCTTTGCACTGTTTTTGCACGCAAATGTGACAGGATAATATCCACTGCTGTATGGATATCTGTTATGTTCATGTACAAAATAAACCCGATTTAACGTCCACAAACCGGGATTGAAGCGTCTTCTTTTATAGTTGTTCTGACATGCGGCTGTGGTGATGAAGTAAAGCTGAAGTAAATCGCTGTAATTTATTACAAACATGCGCTGTTTTAAAACATTTCAAACTTGTAAAACTCACTCTTGATCACATTTTATGATGATTAATGATCCTAGCAAACTGAACAGATCTTTTATTCATGATTGCTTTGCGCACGTCCTGTCATGTTGATATGATTATACCCGTTACTATGGAGACATGTTAATACACTACTGTCAATCACGTCAAGTTGCGGTCGGTCTCAAAACCGCTCCAATTGGTGCACTGTTTTTATGTTGTAAATTGAAAAAAAATAACTGGGTGTGGGCGATGCAGTGGCGCAGTAGGTAGTGCTGTCGCCTCACAGCAAGAATGGCGCTGGGTCGCAGGTTCGAACCTCGGCTGGGCTGGGTCAGTTGGCGTTTCTGTGTGGAGTTTGCATGTTCTCCCTGCATTCGTGTGGGTTTCCTCCGGGTGCTCCGGTTTCCCCCACAGTCCAAAGACATGTGGTACAGGTGAATTGAGTAAGCTAAATTGTCCGTAGTGTATGTGTGTGAATGGATGTTCCCAGAGATGGGTTGCGGCTGGAAGGGCATCCGCTGCGTAAAGTCGTGCTGGATATGTTGGCGGTTCATTCCGCTGTGGCAACCCCGGATTAATAAAGGGACTAAGCCGACAAGAAAATGAATGAATGAATAAATAACTGGGTGTGTTTATATCACCCCAATATGACAGCATATACACTATACTGTACCTACACATATGCCTGTCCAAACAGCTTGAAAAGTAGATTTTTCACCATAGGTGCCCTTTAAACCAACGTCATATATGACTTCAAATACTGACATTTATTCATCAGGTACGGCAACCAAATCCAATGTCTGATAGATGTCATAGGGGTAATGTTCACACAAACATCCATCATCTTCTCATCAGTGACATGCATCTAAACCAGAGGTGGGCAAACTCGGTCCTGGAGGGCAAAAACACATGAACATGCTAATCAGTGTCTTCAAGATCACTAGAAATCTATAAGCAGGTGTTTTTGATTAGAGTTGGAGCTAAACTGTGCAGGACACTGGCCCTCCAGGACCGAGTTTGCCCACCCCTGATCTAAACAGTCTCTGGGTCAATGCGCGTAAAGATTTTGAACATCTTCATTGACACTTTTAGTACTTTCAAACAGTTTGCTGCAATTATAAAGTGCACACATCTTGAGGTAGTTCATTATGATGCGATTTACCTTCTAGGGTATGTGCGATTTGATTGGACAGGAATCTCAGGACTGATTTTTGTAATTCCCATAGACAAAAAAAATAATAAAGTAGTTGAAGGAAAGTAGTGGAGTAAAAATACAGATACAGCACTAAAAATGTACTCAAGGTAAAAGTAAAAGTACACATTTTTAAAACTACTCAGTAATTACAGTAATTACAATTCCTGAGAAAAACTACTCAATTACAGTAATTTGAGTATTTGTAATTAGTTACTTTACACCACTGAGAAGTAGTATTTTAAAATCCGAATCCATATGGCATTCAGTTCGGGGTACAAGGGAGTTCTCAGTCAGAGTTGAGGGAGCTGTGGGAGATGTTAAAATCACAACAACAACAGTAAGATCAACTTACTCTGAGTGTTGCAGGTATGCGGCTTCCTCAGGGAGGTCATCGCCCTTCCCGCCCTGAGGTGTTACTCTGTCACCGGTGTCCAAAACCAGACCATTTTGCCCACGAATGCAATGGGGAAACTTTACTGGAATCCAGTGAAGCTGATAAAGAAGTGGTGTGACATGCTCATGAAATCCCATCCCATTGTAGGGATGAAAGGGGTGGTAAGGGAACAGTGGGAAGAAGGGGAACAAGAGGATGAACAGTGAACAGGTAGGTAGGTTGATCGGGCGTCCTACGATGATGCCCAGAGACTCAGAGAGGAGTACCATCTCTGTAGTATTTTGGAAGAGTAATTGGACTCCGATTCAACCTAGGAGGGAAGAGAGGTTTATAAGGATTGTTAATGGGAATCAAGGAAATAGAGCGAGGGAGGGTGGGTTTGAGAAAACGAGAAGAACAGTGCTAGTGTGCTGGTCTGCCCTAAATAGGTTTTAGGGTGTACAGTGATTGGTTAAGGAGACAAAGTGAGGCGTGGTCCCGCTGTCGAACCTTTGTTAACTCCATTTAAAATTTCAGTTTACTTTTAGTACTTTATTTTAGGCTAAATTAAATTACAAATTCCTTTACAACAAACTAAAAATATTTCTGGAAGTTTATGTATATATTAATTAAGGGTAGTTCACCCAAAACTGAACATTTTATCATCATTTACCTACATTTTTATCAGCCTTCACTTGTCACAAACCGGTAATAGGAACTATTAACTCAAACATTTACATACACATTCACAAATTATTTTATACCGAGACATTTATGTTAGATAAAAATGAAGTACTAAAACTAAACTGAAAATAAATGAACAAAAACTGAGCTTTTGTACAGCAAATGACTTCCATGGTATTTCTTTTTCATACTATGCAAGTGACTGGTTACTGGTTTCCAACATTTTTCAAAATAACTTATTTTGTGTTCAACAAAAAAGAAAAAAGAAACTCGTAAAAGTTTGGAACAACTTGAGGGAGAGTAAATAGTGAGTAAATCTTCATATTTGGGTGAACTATCCCTTTAAATAGCTTTTCATGCTCAACTGAATTGCTTTGTAAAGGTATTTCATTTAGCAAACCACATATCAAAAGCTAAAAATAATCTATATTTTACTTCAGTTAACAACCATGTTTTAGTTTTCACTTCCAATAATAACACTGCCTGTAATTTTTGAATGACCACGGGAATACAGAGCAGACTGATTTGGGATGCCTTTGTGTTGTCCTTGCTCCCGGGAGATCAGTCTCAGCTGTAATGTAGCGGCTGGACTCAGAGTCAGTGTATAAAAATAAAGAGCAGAACAGTTGCTCACAGCTGCGAACTCTACTTTCACCCTTCACAGCTGCTCCACTTCTCTTCTCCTCTTCTCTCACACCATCCTCCAACACGCAACAACAACAACATGCACACAAGCCATGTCCACCAGCAGGAGCTGAGTTTTCATCAGCAGTTTGCTATGTTACGAGTGAATGTAAATACTTTCCTAGAGTTCCTTGGACGCTCTTTCCCATCATAGTAAATGTTTCCAACAATAATACTGTTTAATATAGACTTGTCTGAATGCTGCCTGTTGTCAGACAAGGGGTGGGATTTTCTTTTGGCTTGCTAAGGCTAACAATCCTGTAGGGTGTTGTAAGGATAACAGGATATTTACAGGTGAGAACTGGACAAAAGTTAGCATTTTAGCACTTTTTAGGTCTAGTTCACCAAAAATGTTAAATTATTTGTATTCATTACTTACTCTTGTGTCTTTACAACCCCCCGAGATCTTCATTCATCTTCAGAACACAAATTAAATAAATAAATAAATACAATAAAATGTGGTAATTATGTTGTATATGGTCATTATACCATTGTTAAAACAACAAAATCTAAAAGACTTTTGTAATCAATAGGGAAAGTATTGAGGTTATCAAAACTGTCAATTACACTCAACTGGTTCATTTCAACTTTTAGAATCTGAAATAGACTACATAAATATCTGTTGATAAATATTAATGCATGTGAACATTATCATTATAGTGGTTGTCCTTATTCTTATCCATAGTTTTAAAAAGTTGTCGTTACAGTTAGCATTCTTGTTTGTGCTTGACACTTAATTTCACAGAGCTCCATTACTCAAAAAAACGTAAAATTGACAAACTTTACCTTTAAAGGGGTGGTCCACTATAATATCATCTTTTAAACTTTAGTTGAAATGTAATGTACATTGTAATGTAGCTGAGTGAATATAAACAACATCTCTGAATGTAAGACACTCAAAGTTCAATGCAAGGTAGGTTAGCGAAGTTTGGGGACTACAACAACTACATCTGGGTTAGTGAGATCACAAACCCTTTAGGTTATGTGAATACACCCTGCACAGCAAAGGGGCGTGGCCAGATGCGCTGTAATGTTATAGCAGAGAAATCTAAAATGCCCTCCAAACGCTGCTATTTCCACAGAGCTTCTTCTGTTTCTGTATGTTGTAGCAAGGACGTAAACAAGGAGATAAACAATGGGAAATGCTGTTTGGTACCTTTAACAATTTAGCTACAAATTCATATTTATCCGTCAAACCCCAGTTTCACTCACAATCTTCACCAGTCCTGCAGTGTCTCTCTGTGCGGCTGCTTTCCATGCGTTCATTCATTCTTTCATTCATTCATTTTCTTGTCGGCTTAGTCCCTTTATTAATCTGGGGTCGCCACAGCGAAATGAACCGCCAACTTATCCAGCATTTGTTTTACGCAGCATATGCCCTTCCAGCCGCAACCCATCTCTGGGAAACATCCATATACACTCATTCACACACATTGTCTTTGGGGGAAACCAGAGCACCCGGAGGAAAACCACGCGAACGCAGGGAAAACATGCAAATTCCACACAGAAACACCAATTGACCCAGCCGAGGCTCGAACCAGCGACCTTCTTGCTGTGAGGCAACAGCACTACCTACTGCGCCACTGCGTTGCCCTTTCCATGCGTTCTACATCTTAAATAACAAACTTACAAAAAATATGTGAACATTTCATATTACTTACACATGCTTATTCCGGATATACGTGAAAGACACTGGTCAGATTTTACTTTAGAGAGCTGGCGTATGGTTCAGCTGTGTCATTTTCTGTCTGATTCAGGCTTAAACTGATACCGCTAACAGCTAAACTGACTTAAAGTATTTACACAACAGAGAAGCGCGTGCTATTAGAGGCGTGACGCTTTTCCTGGTGATGTGGAGTCGATCTGCGAATCACAGCACATTATTCTAGCTGACCAATCAGAACCTCTTGAGGGTCGTTTTCATGTTAGCTGAGTAGCAGTATATAATTAAAGTAAGATATATGAAAAAATAACGTGATTTACTACAAATAAAGCATGAGCACACATTGCTTTGCATCTTATAAACACAACTAAGCCTTATAAAATACACTCTGGACCACCCCTGTAAAGTATGTACATGTGAAAAATCTAAATTCACAATTCTTAGATTGCTAGCACACATTGTTGATCCATGCAGGTTAAACTACATGTCATATTCGATTTGATAATCTTCAATCAAAGTCTGACCATTTCCTTGGAGTGGTGGTCATTCTCTGTGATGTTAGTTTGACGGCTTCATCCCCGATATTCTTAACCACACCCCTTATGGTTAGTTTTCTACAAGGGAAAGAGGGTGCAAAAAGAAAGCCCCGCCCCCTTCTCAATATTACATTTCAGTTGGAGGTCTATCATGCAAACATAGTAGGCATTTGTAGTTTCACCCTCTTATTAAAAACAAGGGCTGAGAGTACAATCTCATTTCAATTCAAAGTGACAGTCACCAAATTTTATTGTTTTATTGAGTATTTTGAGCTGAAAGTTCACATACACACATTAGGGACATCAGAGACCTACTTCGCATCTTGTTAAAAGGGGCATAATAGGTGCCCTTAAAAGACAAGTCTTATGTACTTGTGTCTCTTACTGTGTGTGACTATTCCCCTGGTGTGAGATGCCAGGTCGTCCCTATGGAAGGAGCAGAGCCATAACTTGCATTCTGGCGGCGGATCATTGGAGAGCAGGGACAGAGATGGGACTGGAGGTCAGCTGGTAATCAGCAGACAGAGCAGCGGGCCTCTCTAATGAAGATGCCTGGCATTGCTGACAAGCTAAAGCAGGAGCAGGAGGCTTGAATGAGAGAGAGTCATATGCTAATAGATGTCACTGCGATGACAGGATGAGGCCACGTTGTGCCAGGCATGCCGCCTCCATGCCAGCCTAGGAATTCCATTTCATCTGCAGTGCACAATATTGTTTGCTATGACGTACTTTTTTCTTTTGGATCTTCAGAACAGATTTCTTAGGCGTACTGTAAATGCCACAATACAACACATTTTTTTTTCATTCATTTAGCATCATGAGCTCATTTATTCATGAGCTTATTCATTTATAAGTCCCTTTATTCATCAGGGGTCGCCACAGTGGAATGAACTGCCAACTTATCCACCATATGTTTTACACAGCGAATGCCCTTCCAGCTGCAACCCATCACTGGGAAACACCCATACACACTCAGTCACACTCATAAACTACAGTCAATTTAGTTTTTTCAGTTCACCCTTTAGGGAAACCAGAGCACGTCAACACGGAGAGAACATGCAAACTCCACACAGAAACGCCAACTGACCCAGCCGAGGCTCGAACCGGTGGCCTTCTTACTGTCAGTGAGTTTTTTTGTGTGCATCATTTAGCATGATACATTTTATATGTAGTCTATGTAGAGTTCTTTGGAGCTACTTTTAAAGTTGGCATGAAATGGAAGTTTTATTGCTCTATCGGGATGTACATCCACTCGAAATAGTCCTGAAATGAGACATAAACTGTTGGGTGGTGCGTAATTTTGTCATTTCGGAAAATGAAAAGATTGATGAATGGATGAAGGCAGATCAGAAACAAGACATGCACTGCCTGAAAGACATTTCATGTGACCAGAAGTGATGAAAAGTCATTTTCGATGGAAAAGAGAAGGTTATGATACTGCAGGTTTCTATAGATTATGAAGGAAAATTCATTTTTACAAAACAATGAAGTGCACAGATACATTGATAAAAAGCACTTCTATATATTGTACATATAAGAGTACATTTTGATTTTATTTCGACATAAAGGTATAAAATAAAGTTTATTATTGTTAACATATAGAATTTGGTGTAGTAGTTACCCAACTGCTTCGAATGTTATCACTCAATTGAATTTATCAGCTGATAGATATGGGCCAGTAGGGGCCTTCTGCGCCTACTGGTAGGCTCAGAAGGCTGTTATCAACCATCCACATGGTTAATCAGCTATACTACTAGAGAAGACTCCAGATCTGTTTTTACATTCCTGTGACGGTTGGGTTTAGGATTGGGGTAGGGGTAGACGTTAATAAAATACAATTAATGGAAAATTTAAAAAATAATATAAATAATTCTTGTTAACTTTCGACTGCAGCCGTATGTGATCTATAGCTGATTAACCATGTGAATGGATGATAACAGCCTTCTGAGCCTACCAGGAGGCGCAGAAAGGCTCCTACTGGTCCATATCTATCAGCTGATAACCACTAATAACATCAGCAGTGTCAAAGTGTTCTTTATATTGTTTTTGTGAGCAATATGTATTTGTGCAATGGTGAATTACGCATGGGAAACGCGACGCGGTGGCGCAGTAGGTAGTGCTGTCGCCTCACAGCAAGAAGGTCGCTGGTTCGAGCCTCGGCTAGGTCAGTTGGCATTTCTGTGTGGAGTTTGCATGTTCTCCCCTTGTTCGCATGTGTTTCCTCCGGGTGCTCCGGTTTCCCCCACAAGTCCAAAGACATGCGGTACAGGTGAATTGAGTAAGCTAAAAAATTGTCCGTAGTGTATGTGTGTGAATGAGAGTGTGTGGGTGTTTCCCAGTAATGGGTTGCAGCTGGAACGCCGTACGCTGCATAAAACATATGCTGGATAAGTTGGCGGTTCATTCCGCTGTGGCGACCCCAGATTAGCCTTCAGTCAATTTTGGGGATTTATACCTACCTAACTTTAAACAGTAACAGTTCCTGACTCCAGTAAGCTATAAACACAAACTGGGTATCATTGGAAAGAAGACACTTTGAGCTTTACTGTGATAAAAGGGGAAGTTATATGTTAAAAAATATAAAAAGTTATACATTATGAAGTTATGAGAAAAAAAATTTGTATTGTGTTCAATATTTGTTTTTCCATATACAAACACAGGAACACATTAATATAATGTCCTAGAAAAAATATGACTTGAAAGCCAAGTGTCTCATGAGTTTATATTTAACATTTGATGAAGATAGCATGCAAAATGAGATTTCTGTAAAATGTTTTCTGAGACTATATCGGTGTCCTCCTTTCCCTCACCGTGAGAGGCACTTTCTCAAAAACAATCATCCCAAACTGAAACCTATTCAGTTTCTGAATAATTTGGTCTACATTCACAGTTTATGTATCTTTGAAAAGAAGACAGTCTGGGCTTTATTATCCATCATCTAGAGTTTATAATGCTAAAAATAAAAAAAAAGTTAGAGATGCTTAATAAAGGGACTAAGCCAAAGAAAATGAATGAATTATGCATTAGAGTGAGTTGGTGTCATAAATGTAATATATGAAGTGAAATAGGGTGAAATGTGGCATGTGAGTAGTGAAAGTTAGGGAGTTAGGTTGGGTGTTTTGGTCTCCCCTAATGACACTGCATTAACAGGTTCTACTGTTAAAACACAAGACCTTCTCTGTCAACTCATGAATCAAGCAGGTTAACTTAAAATAGATCACAAAACATGCCAAATCACTGAACAAGCATTCACACTTTTTATTTGTTCTAGGATCAGTTTTTTGAGTTTGTAGACAACATACAAGCATCTCTTACTTTGAGATCACTCTGTGGGTAAATGCACATTTAAAATGTAACAAGAAATTAGTTTCAAGAGTTCACACTTACTGTAGATATTGCTTGACGCTATTATATTATTGACGCTATTATAATATTGCTCCCGCCTGGTCAATAAGCATACAGTATAAGGGGATCCAAAATCAGGTAGGTCTCGAGAGCTCCCCATGATAAAGGGAGGGAAAAGAGGAGATGGGGTGGAAGCGGGGATTCTTCCAAAATGAAGATAAGGTAGTAGACCGAAATCGGTCTATTTATTGTAAGCTTGAATCACGTTCAAGTTGCTTTATTGGCATGACATTTAGTATAGTATTGCCAAAGCATTTTAAATATGTATAAGATATGTAATATATTAATGTCATCAAATTAATCAAATATACAGTAAGAAATAAATGACTAAACTTCCAAAAAAACAAACAGATAAAACAATCAATCTGATTGGATTATTGTTGATTGCAGATGAGAGACCAACCGCGATCAATCATATCACGTGCTCCACTCGGAATTAGTTTGTAAAACTTCACTTATGATTTTGTTTCTGAAATCAAACCGGGTATCTAACAATCCTTTGAATCTGTTTAATCTGTTAAGAAGTCAATCAGATCCAATCAAAACCATTAGAATTTAGAGATATCAAATATAGCTGACCCCAAAATCTAAATTTCTCACTATTTACCTCATAAGTGCTTAACTTTCTACTGTTGAACACAAAACAAGATGTTGGAAACCAGCAGCCATTTATATGCATATAGGAACAAAAAAGGAAAGTCAATGGCTATTTCCCCAAAATCTTCAAAATATATCCTTTTGTGTTCACAAGAGGAAAGAAACTCAAACATGTTTAGAACAAGTCGAGAAAGAGTAAATGAGATATTTTTTTTTCATTTTTGAACAAAATAACCCCAAAAGGAGGCATTGTGCACATTAAAAAAAGTAACAAATTAGTCCCTTTTTTATTGGGTCTCAGCAAACTTCCAGGGGAATGCCTGAAACTATATGCAATTATAATTAATTATATAGTATTTGGCAAAATGGTACATTAAGTAAATCAATGCTGCGAAGAAATTTTCAAGTTCAAACTTGACAACATTGTGGCATATCATCTTTCATTTTCCTTCAGCTTGAATGAACCACCAACTTATGTTTTACACAGCGGATGCCTTCCAGCTGCAACCCAGTATTGGAAAACATCCATACATGCTCACTCATACACACACACACACACAATGTACACTACAGCCAATTTAGTTTATTCAATTCACCTATAGTGCATGTCTTTGGACTGTGGGGGAAACCGGAGCCCCTGGAGGAAACCCACCCCAACACTAAACTCCAGGCAGGCTGACCCAGCCGGGACTAGAACCAGCGACGTTCTTGCTGTGAGGCAAAAGTGCTAACCACTAAACCACTGTGTCGCCACCAGCATAACATTGATTAAAAGTTCCACATCTGTTCATGTTTTATTTTAAAAACAAATGATGCCTATAGCGATACGGTGTAACACTTACAATAGCTGGTACTCACAACATCAAAGTTTCTAATTCTAATTTTATAAAAGCATTTACGTCACTACTTGTATTTAGCTGTTATTTACGTGTATTGGGTGATGGCTTATTATGGGTAACCTTAGATGACAGACTCTGCAGCACTATATAAAGAGCCCATCAGCAACTCGTCTGCAATGTGCTGGGTGCAGTGTCTGTTACGATTTCATTAGCAGCAAATGAACAATGCAGAGCAGCTTTGGAAGACCTCTCTGCTCTTGTACAAATGACTTTGTCTTATTTAGCTGCAAAAAGAAATTAATTTAAAACACATTCTTCTCACTCCTAACATATTTCATTTTACAATCAAACAAGACGATATCAAAGTGATAGTTCACCCAAAATTGAAAATGTACACATTATTTACTAAAAACAAATACTATGGAAGGGGCGTCGCGGTGGCGCAGTGGGTAGCACGATCGCTTCACAGCAAGAAGGTCACTGGTTCGAGCCTCGGCTGGGTCAGTTGGCATTTGTGTGGAGTTTGCATGTTCTCCCCGTGTTCACGTGGGTTTCCTCCGGGTGCTCCGGTTTACCCCACAGTCCAAAGACATGCGATATAGGTGAATTGGGTAAGCTAAACTGGCCGTAGTGTATGTGTGTGAATGCAAGAGTGTATGGTCCAGTACTGGGTTGCAGCTGGAAGGGCATACGCTGTGTAAAACATATGCTGCATAAGTTGGCGGTTCATTCTGCTGTGGCGACCCCAGATTAATAAGAAAATGAATGATTAATAAGCTTAGATTTGTAACTGTGAACAGATAACAAGACTCGGCCACTGGAGTGAGTTTGTGTGCTGTTTATATACTGTGTGTAATCAGTCTTTGACAATCCTCCGGTGGTGTGTGTGCAATCAGTGGAGATGAGGAACGTGTGTGTGTGAGCGGAGTGCATGTGTGAAGATGTAGTCCATTAGATGGCAGATTTGTAGTCCATTGTGAGAATGCATGTTAACCAGCGATCTATGGGGAAAAGATCGCTGGTGATCGTGACAGGAAGTCAATGGTTACAGGTTTCCAGTTTTTTGTAAAAATATCTTTTTTTTGTGTTCAACAGAAGAAAGAAACTAAAACAGGTTTGTGACAACTGAAAAGAGTAAGTAAATGAAAAGAAAATGTATTTTTGGGGGGTGAACTATCTCTTTAAGGCAGGGGTGCTCAACCCTATTCCTGGCGATCGACCTTCCTGCAGTTTTCAGTTGCAGCCCTTATCAAACACACCTGCCTGTAATTATCAAGTGATCCTCGCGTTCTAAATAATTGGTTCAGGTGTGTTTGATCAGGGTTGGAGCTGAAATCAGCTGGAAGGTCGATCGCCAGGAACAGGGTTGAGCACCCCTGCTTTAAGGCATGGTTCGTCCACAGTGAATCATTTGTCATAAATGTATGACTCTAATGTGGTTCTATTGTATGTTAAGGAACACAAAAATGGTGGTAACTGTACAGTTTGTTGTGTTGCACAAAAGAAAGTTAATCTTTCTCATTATTAAACACATTCTAATGAATCAGCTGCTCTAAACAAATTGACTGAATTAATGATTTAGTGACAAAAAATGCTGGGTTCCACACAATTCCTACCTGTTGTTACAACACAAAGTGAATTGAACATAAAACATTTAAGTTGTCCCAAAAGAAACCTTAAAAATTGTGTTGTTTCAACTCCTTTTAAATGAGTTTGAATAAGCAGAAACAATTTTGAGTGTATATTTCTATAATTAGGAAATCAATTTATTGAAATTTAATTGAAATGAATTATTAAACTGACAAAAATGTCATTTTGGATGTAAAGTTTTACAGTCTTAATTTACATCATGTGCTTTAAATAAGGTCAACTATATATTTTTTATGTATTTTTTGCATTAGTGTAACACTTTTTCTGACCTGACTGAATGAATGATTTAGTGACAAAAAATGCTGGGCTCCACACAATTACACAAAATCGATTAAGCTAACAATCATTTTACAAATATAAGTGAACTGAACATAAAACAATTAAGTTTGTCCCAAAAGAAACCTTAAGAATTGTGTTGTTTCAACTCATTCTATATGAGTATGTTTGAACAAGCAGAAAAAAATATATATTTTTGAGTGTATATTTCTACTACTAGGAAATCAATTTATTGAAATAAACCACATTATGTGACAAACATGTTATTTTGGATGTGAAGTTTTACAGTCTTAATTGTGCTTTAAACAAGGTCAACTATGTACACTTTATGTACTTTTTCCATAACACTGTCTCTGACCTTGTCGTTGACTTGGAATTATAAGGTTGTATCTGCGTTCTAAATGATTTTTGAGATATTGAGTTTCAAAGTTTTTGCATTCCATATAGCAAACAATATGTGTGTGTAACAGTTCTCCTTCATACACTAACATGACAGAGACCCTAAATGTACTCTAAATCTAAATGATCAAAGTTCTCTTAAATTTGCAAATTGGCGTAAAAAAACAGCAAATGCAGATAAAAGCTTCTAATTCTAAGTCATTTTCTGCTTGGAATTATAAGGTTCTATCTGGCATCTGGATCATTGATTAAAGCATTACTATTCAATAAATACAATCAGTCTGCTTATTAATTTAATTAAACAAATAAAAAATGCTGTTGTAACAATATGTTGATGTTTGAAGTAAAATTTTTGCTTTCTTTAACATTTAGGATGAACATTTCCTTTTGTTCAGATTTAACATAGAAGGCTGTGCTAAATATTTTGTCCAGTGCAGATATTAATTTTATGTAATTAATATGCTAATATTTATTGAATTATATGCTTTATATAAATTATATATTTTTTAATTATATGTCCCATTAATTAAATTAAGTATTAAGTATTTGCCCTTCAAGGCTTAATATCAAATTGAAAGACTTTAAAAGAAAACAGACAATGAGCAAATGAGTTTAATAAACACTGAAAAATGTTTCACTGATTATATTTACACAAATAAAAATATTTCACATTTAATATATTACCTTTTTTAATAACTGTTTCTTTTTCAACAATGTAAAATTTACTTTTCATCTCAATGTCAAAAAATGCTTCCAAATCATCACATTTACACACATCTTTTCAGTTTTAGCTTTCTTCTCAATTTTGTGTGGTGCTGCATTATTTACAAAGAAGTATACAAATACAAAGAAGTCCGGAGAAATGACAAAGAAAGCTGATCATGATTGGTCCTCATGCGTGCATTCGAAATGCTGATTGACTTACAGAAAGAACCTTAGAGCCAAGCTGAAGTTCGACTTTGTAGATAAAGCCTTTTTTGTTTTTAAAAATAAAAAGTCCTAAAATGTAAACAACTTATTAAAAAAAACATCACGTGATGGAAATAAGTTGTCATTTAATATGAATATGTCAATAACTTAATTTTTACAAAAATGTCAAATAGAACCTTATAATTCTAAGTTGACGAAATGACTGAATGAATGATTTAGTGACAAAAAAAGGCTGGTTTCCACACAATTCCTACCTAACACAAAATCAATTAAGTTAAGAATCATTTTACAAATATAAGTGAACTGAACATAAAACAATTAAGTTGTCCCAAAAGAAACCTTAAGAATTGTGTTGTTTCAACTCATTCTTTATGAGTAGTTTGAACAAGCAGCAAAAGACATTTTTGAGTGTATATTTCTGTAAGGAAATCAATTTATTGAAATAAACCACATTATTAAACTGACAAAAATGTAATTTTGGATGTATTTCAATTTATATCCTTTGCTTTAAAGGTGCAGTATCTAAGTACCCAGTGGTTGAACTGCAAGCGCAGGTTGCCAGATTGAGGACCAACAGGAGTGAGTCTGACGACCGGGCCTAAAGGCTGATTTAAATCGTGTTCTAAATAACAGTAAATGCACACGATAGAAGCAATATTCTCCATATTAAAAGGAGTTTTTGTTCTAAACACCTGAAATTTATATTTTAGAAATATATTCAGAAATATAAACAGCTTACTTCTTGCAGCTGAACAACAGAAAACTATGACAATGATAACCTGACAAGACATTTATTGTTATACAGCTGAAAGCAGCAGCAGATAGTTCACCTCAGATCTTGAAAATAAAAGAAACTGTTTGAAATCGAACTTTAGAACTGTGACATTTACATGTACATTTAATAAGGTTAAAGATTATAAACCTTACCATTTCATGAGTGAGTGCATATTATGTGCTTCTGAATGGCTGTATTTAAATTTTTGTTGTGTTTCGTCTGGTGCAAACATCCAAATTGCTTATCACTGCAAATCTCTTCATGTAGAGTGTTGTTATGACACAGGGTTACAAGGTAACCTGCTCACCTAATGTTTACGTTTGTAATATATATATTATTTGCTAATTAATAACCACCTCAAGTGGAACTCTGAGGGCCCTATTTTAACGATCTAGGCGCAAAGTCCAAAGCGCAGGGCGCAAAAGCATTAAGGGCATGTGAGAATCCACTTTTGCTATTTTAAGGACAGAAAAATCCGCTTTATGCCAAGGCGCATAGTCTAACAGGGTTGAGCTTATTCTCTTACTGAGTTATAGGTGTGTTTTGAGAATAAACCAATCAGAGTCTCATCTCCCATTACCTTTAAGAGTCAGTTGCGTCACACCATAGCGCATTTGCTATTTACATGGCAGACTTTGTAAGTGGAATAGCTGAGCACATCACTAGCGAAAAAACAGTTAAACAGACCATCTGCAGCGTGAGAATGAGAGATGAGCCTCCTCATTCTTTACTTTCACTTTCCCTCTCTTAAGGAAAGGTGTTGTACGCACAGACATTAGCCTACATAATTAATTTCGTTTGTTAAGCGCAAAGATTTGTTTCATAAACTATTTCTAAATTCAGTTCTATTTTCCAACAAATGAATAAATGAACAATAATAATGAAGTGTGGTCAAAAAACTGAGTTATATCCAAACACACATGCTTTGCCCCATATGGTCTAAAACCTGATAGGTGGACAAACTAAGCGTGTTTTTAATAAAACAAATATAAATATGCATATAATAAATAATACTACTAATAATAATATTATACAAAAGCAAATTGTCATGAATAAACTGAAAAAGCCCTCCCGAGAAGAAGGCATGAAAGCAGTGATTTTTATATTTATGTAGAAAGTAATAATTTTTGTAATATTTTATTCCTTTAATTCTTTTTCATTTGTAAAGATATTTGTGTATTGCTCTACATCCTGTGTGTATTAAGCAATGTTTAAGCGAGGCGCACATCTAACGCACTCTGCGCTGGACTTTAGACCTCCTCTTAGCTGGTCTATTGGTCTATTTTAGTTCCTCAAAATAACAACGCGACTTAACACACCTCCTTTTTTAGACCAGAACGCATATGGGTGCACATATGAGCGTAAATGCATTTACTATTTAAACAGCGTGGTGCAAAACGTCAAAATGACACTTGCGTCCAGCTGAAACTAGCAAACAACATTTGCGTCGCGCCTTGCACTGCATTGCGCCGGGTGTATGATAGGGCCCTGAATCTGCGTCATATTGAATCTTAAAGGTGCAGTATGTAAGTTTGACACCCAGTGGTTGAACTGGGTATTGCACTCCTAGATCAAAATAAACACACGCGTGGGATGCCAGAGATTGAGTACAGGAACGACACGCGATAGAAGGAATTATGTTCCATATTAAAAGGAGTTTTAGTTCTAACCAACACCTCGAATTGAGATATTAGAAACGGTTTCTATTTCTCACAGCTCAACATGTGAAACCTATGACAGTGCACCTCAGGTAAGCCTCGTGTGTTTTATTCAGTGCTAAATGCTAACAATGTGAGTTTGAATGGATTCTAAACCTTACCGTTTCGTGAGTGAGTGCTTATTCTGTGCTTCTGAAAAGCTGTATTTACATTTTTGTCGTGTTTCGTCTGGTGCAAAGAGTCAAACTGCTGTTTGCGTGTTGTTAGGACACGAGATTACAATGTAACCTGCTCACCTTATGTTTACGTTCGTAATGTTTATATCATTTGCTAAGTAATAACCTCATGTGGAACTGAATCTGTCTCATTTCGACGTCTGATACTGTCCATTTCGGTCACGGGCGCATGCTTTCAGAGCCTTTCTGAATGAATGAATGAAATACGCTGTTTTCCAACAAGGCAACCCGGAGTGCTGAATTATAATTGGCTAAACTGGCATTCTGCAGGTTAACTTTACCTAAACAAAGACAGCGTTCCGGCACGGAAAAACCATTTTCAAAGCAGAATATCTGACTTCAGCATTGTTTTTCAGTTAAACAAGTATGTTCACTTGGGATGTTTCTTAAATATCTGCAAACATATTATTGTATTTTTATGCTTTAGAAGAATCTAAAACTTACATACAGCACCTTTAAATAAGGTATACTATGTATTTTTTCCATTAGTGTAACATTATCTCGGTCACAGATGCATGCTTTGAGTGCTTTTTTGAATGAATGAATGAAATACCTTGTTTCTCAACAAGGCAACACAGGCGTGCTGAAATATAATTAGCTAAACTGGCATTAAGTGGGTTAAATGACCAAAACAAAGACAGATGTTCTGGCACATAACGCACATTTTCAAAGCAGAATATCTGACTTCAGCATTGTTTTTCAGATAAACAAGAATGTTCTCTTAGCATGTTTCTTAAACATCTGCAAACTTATTATGGTATTTTTATGCTTTAGAAGAGTCACACACTTACATACAGCACCTTTAAATAAGGTATACTATGTATTTTTTCCATTAGTGTAACATTATCTCCTTGTGTCTCTAGTGATGTGAGGTCATGGGCAGGATGCATTTTAACAAAAGCAGGTGCTGCAGGGGTCAAGAACAATTTTGACATCATTACCTCCCCTATACGCTGCAATACTCTTAATAATAACTCTTAAAATCTTTTTTGAAGAATAAAGTACCTCTTTTTTTACTGATAAGAAAATTTATAGTCTAAATCTTTCCACTACAAAGAACCTTTTTGGATGGGAAGGTTCTATGGATTTTAAAAACACTTCATGAAATCCTACACCCTAAAAAGACCCACTTAAGAACCTTTATTTTTAAGAATGAAAATGGAGAACACTTCACAGCAGCATGTCACCCAAAGAGTCTGCACACGTCGCTTCACTTTACACATGGACAGGTGGTCTGAGGGACAGTGGGCTCTGTTTTAATCCCAGTGCTGATAGCTGACATTATGTTCTCACTATATCCATCCAAATTTAATGAAGGCCACGTGATCACGCGTGCCTTTTGATATGCAATACTTGCAGCAAGAATTGTAGACAACTAAATAACTTTAACATAATTTGCAGTGAACCAAATAAATGGCCTTCTGCATTTTATGAGGTGTTTATAAATAAGATGGTGCCATCTGCTGTTTATTCATGTGCATAGAGTAGATCCACTTGTAGAGTTAAAGCAAAAGTCCACTCATTCCTTCATTCAATTTCTTTTCCGCTTAGTCTCTTTATTAATCAGGGGTCGCCACAGCGCAATGAACCACGAACTTGTTATTTGTTGTATTATGCATTTTTAAATATAAAGCAGTGCATAATTAATTTATTAAAAATATATATACAAAAATGTGTTATACAGTACATATAAACAAATACCGAGACCAGCATTATTACATGTGTTTTTTCAGTTTTGATGTTCCTAAGCAGAAGATTCTGAGTTTAATAGTGCAGACGTGTTGATGAGGTCTCTGGGTAAAGTCTCTCTTGCTTCTTGCATGCGCTTATGAGCCCTCTGAAATGCTTCTGAAAAATCACAAACAAACAGCTGATCAGAAAACATTGTTAGTCTGTACTGTGGTCATATTATATTATATTATATTATATTATATTATATTATATTATATTATATTATATTATATTATATTATATTATATTATTTAAATAGCAATAATGCATCGTAATGTATAATACATCATAACTAAAAAAGGTGTTAAAATGAAATTAAAATAAGAAATGTTATATTGGTTTACACATCCATTTAATAATAATTAATTAGCTACATTGAAGTCAGAATTATTAAACTCCCTGAATTATTAGCCCACTTATTTATTTTTTTCACTAAATTCTGTTTAACGGAGAGTAGATTTTTTCAGCACATTTCTAAACATAATAGTTTTAATAACTTATTTCTAATAACTGATTTATTTTATCTTTGCCATGATGACAGTAAATAATATTTTACTAGATATTTTTTGAAGACGCTTCTATATAGCTTAAAGTGTCATTTAAAGGCTTAACTTGGTTAATTAGGTTATCTAGCCAGGTTAGGGTAATTAGGCAAGTTATTGTATAACGATGGTTTGTTTTAGAGACTATCGTAAAAATATAGCTTAAAGGGGCAAATAATTTTAACCTTAAAAAGGTTTTTAAAAAATTTAAAACTGCTTTTACTCTAGCCAAAATAAAGCAATAAGACTTTCTCCAGAAGAAAAAGTTTTATCAGACATACTGTGAAAATTTCCTTGCTCTGTTAAACATCATTTGGGAAATATTTAAAAAAGAAAACAAAATTCAAAGGAGGTTTAATAATTTATGTTTCCTCTTAATATAAAATGTTTTAGCTTGACATAACTAGAAAAATACATCTTCTTCATATAAATATATATATTTTTTTATTTTAGATTATGCATGACATATGTTAGAGATTATATATAATGTTTATATTAATTATTTTTTTCATATTTTCATGACACCTTATACAGTTGAAGTCAGAATTATTAGCCCCCTTTAATTTATGATTTTTTTTTTTTATATTTCCCAAATGATGTTCAACAGGAGCAAGGAAATTTTCACAGTATGTCTGATAATATTTTTTCTTCTGGAGAAAGTCTTATTTGTTTTATTTCGGCTAGAATAAAAGCAGTTTTTAATTTTTAAAAAAAAAATTAAGGTCAAAATTATTAGCCCCTTTAAGCTATTTATTTTTTCAATAGTCTACAGAACAAACCATCGTTATACAATAACTTGCCTAATTACCCTAATTACTTGCCTAGTTAACCTAATTAACCTAGTTAAGCCTTTAAATGTCACTTTAAGCTGTATAGAAGTGTCTTGAAAAATATCTAGTCAAATATTATTTACTGTCATCATGGCAAAGATAAAATAAATCAGTTATTAGAAATGAGTTATTAAAACTATTATGTTTAGAAATGTGTTTTTCTATGTCAAACAACAATCTATGTGATGCCAACAATTACCAAGATGGGATGAAATACATGCAATACTTGCAACATGAAGTTAAGTGATACACAATTCATTTTACTCAAAGTCCCCATAAACCAGAAGCTGCGACCATTATTGTTTTCATATTGTGACGCAGTTCCTAGAGAAACGGTGTATTAAATGACAAAACAGTGGGCGTGGTTTGTTTTTCTACTGCGAGCCTTAATGGATGTAGTAAAGTAGGCATTTCATTAAGAAAGATAAGGAAAAGGGTTTGGGGACAGTAATTACAACCTAACAGACTCCTCCTGCTCAACATTTCTGTTTGTTGTCAAAACTGACAGTTGCAGCAGCGTGGTTAAATATGTTAGCCAAGCCCAATTCTTAATATACGTAATCTGACAAATTAACTGAAAAAAAATGTGCCTTTACAGATTTCAATTAAAGATTCTTTTTTTTTTTTCTTAATGACATGCACAGACGAATTGTTCACCATAAAACTGGCAATGTGAGCTAACAAAATCAACTGGTAAGTTTTGATTGCTTAAAGACTTTAATAGCAATATCGACCCCAACTGAAGTTATTCAGATTTTTCTTACCCAGGACATTATAGACAGAGCCCTGCTGACTGTGGCCGCCCAACTGATCCAGAACAGTCTGTCTTCTCTTCTTCAGTGTGCTGGCATCAATAAAAGCCCTGAATAAAGTACCACAAGCTCTTACTCAATCTCACAGAGAGAGAAAAAAAAAAAAAAAAAAGAGTTCTCATGCAGTCACAAAATGCAAAATTCCCTGATGCTGTTGGCTGACCTGGCGTGCTGGATACAATTAAGAGTAAAGGTCACACTTCCAGTGGTCTGAGTGCGAAAGCCAAAGCGACTCAATCTCTCTCCCTAAAAGCAGTAGATTAGAACATTAAATTGTTACACTGAATTACTAAACATGCCATTACACAACTTTCACAGCAGGAAATGTATAATGATTGACCTTAAAAGTTCCAGGTATTCTGACGTAACTGATGTCCTCAAGTTCAGGAGCTCCACCAATGAAGAAGCGTCTCAGTTCTGCCACTGTGCCACGCTGGACTGCTCTCCATGTGCGGCAGGTCATTCTGTGACACCCTGAGAGCACAATAAAGCCACCATTGAACAAGTTTATATTCGTTTTCATTATTTTATAAACTACATCCTTGGTTTAGATTTGTAAAACTGGAATCAAATGTAGCAATAGCACATCCTTGTAATGATTAATTGATAAACCACAATATTAAACTGAAGGAATAAATGCAAGTTAAAATTTAGGACAGTATTGTTATAGTACATTACAATTTTTAATTCTCAAAAAAGTTTGTCCTACTTTGTGTTGAGGAAATAATGAATAAAATGTACAGTAAATTAGCATTCCCTTTTGATGCTGTCACTTGCTCCTGTTTTGTCTCCGATCATGACTTCCACCAGATAATTTAAACTTAACTCCAAAATACTGGCTAATGTTTACAGAGCCAATATGCAAAAAAAGATCATTGCTTTGAATGCAAAAGACTGTCCTACCTGCTGTTGAAGGGATCACCACATAGCCATAGCCCTCAGTTCTGAAGCGCTGCCAGAAATCCAGTGAGAGGACTTTAAAATACAGCACTGGCCACTGTGGTAATGACCCTGCACACAACATCAAAATGGACTGACATGTGAACTTCCAGGATTAAAATGTAATTCATGTAAAGTATCTTTGGGTATTGACATTCGGAGGCATCTTACCATCAGACTCATCCTCTTTATGGAAGAAGGTCTCAAAGCTGAATGGATAGGAGAATAAAGCGACATCTTCCTATAAAACAGTAAACATGCTTACCACAGTTCCATGAACACACTGATGAAGTTTACTAAAATGACAACTCACCTTTCCTATACTGCGTGTGCGACATGTCTGAGTCACACCAGATAGACAATGAGAGGAAACACTGGACCAATCTGAAGAACATGGACCAACATCAACACCATGAAGAGTCAGAGAAAATGCATAAAACACTAATAAAAGAAATAGCATTAGGCCAGTTAATTTACACTTCAAAATGTCTAAATGCCAGTTCATTTATCAATCAAAATATACCTTATTTTAAACTAGAGCCAACAACATTTCACTTGTATCCCAGCCACATCTGACAGCTTATGGCAGCTATGGTCTAACCGTTTTTCATTCTTTCATGTAACTTCAAAAAACAGCCTTCTGTGCCGAATTCTGCCATTGTGCTGTTGTGTCTCAACATCAGAACAGAATGTGTGGGAACTGTGGCAATTCGCTCCAGTGGAAAGCATATTTATACTGTCTGAATCAATAATGCTCTATATACTGCACTATGTGCCATTTACCATATAGAAAAGAGCTGTTTTTGTCTTGCGTGTCTTAGTCTGCTAGATCTACTTATCAACTCTATAAGAACCAAATAAACACAATCATATAAGTTTATTTGATACAGGAGGCAATCTAACTAGAAATAAAGCACTGTTATTTATTTATTTTTTTTATTAAAACAATGATACAAAAAAAGTTATTTTATTTGAAGTAGTGAGTTTTCCTTTGTGCTGTTGTATAAGCCTCTTTTTGTTGTGGTTCTCTTCTCTCCGCCTCTATCCCATGTCTTTCCGACAGGTTTCATTATGAGCGCACAGGTGCGGTCAATCAGATGTCGATACGTGGAAGTTTGCCGGTGTGTTGGTGAAGTCCATTTAAACTGGACTGGAAGATTGTTCGGAGAGTCTCCTCTCTCCCAGTTTGTTTTATTTATTTGTGAAAAACTTGTGTTGTATATGCTCAGCGATATTGTCGAAATTTAACACTGAGTGTTGACTATAATTGAGATCAATGTACGAAGACGAATGTGATGAGGAGGGTGCCTTTTTTATTAAGTTTTCTCATGTTTTGTGATTAGTAGGGAGGTAAGTGTGTGTTGTATAATTTTGTCTCATTTCATGTGCAGGTAAGAAGATTTAAAACTTAGTTGTTGAGTTTTTTGTTTGTTATTTTGGCCTTACCTTTGCAAGATTTTTATGTCTTCTTTTAAGTTAAATGTCAAATAAATTTGACTTTACGTTATTTCTTTAGTCAATCGTCTGTTGTTATTTTCTTTTGAACAGGAGATGAGACTCAGGGCTCCTTATTAATTTTAGAGGTGTCCTAATTATTCATTCATTCATTTTCTTCTCGGCTTAGTCCCTTCATTAATCCGGGGTCGCCACAGTGGAATGAACCGCCAACTTATCCAGCATATGTTTCACGCAGCAGATGCCCTTCCAGCTGCAACCCATTTCTGGGAAACATCCATGCACACTCATTCACACACATACACTATGGACAATTTAGCCTACCTAATTCACCTGTATCGCATGTCTTTAGACTGTGGGGGAAACCGGAGCACCCGGAGGAAACCCACGCGAACGCATGGAGAACATGCAAACTCCACACTGAAACGTCAACTGACCCAGCCGGGGCTTGAACCAGCGACCTTTTTGCTGTGAGGCGACAGCACTACCTACTGCACCACTGCGTCGCTGTGTCCTAATTAATTTCATTTTATTTATTGTCACAGGTCTGGCTTGCTTTGTGGAGCCATGCAAATTTAGATAATGTAACAAGCTCCAAAAGGCATTTCACAAATTAGGTATAAAGAGCAGAGCCAGCCCAAAATGGACAGGTCAGCTTCAAATGGGTGGGACTTGATCCAGGTGGGCTGTACAAACCACCTAGGGGTTTTGGTTGATTTAGTTCATGTTTTGTACATGCAAGTGCAACCTATTGTTTTTTTTTTATTAAGGTCTACACCTACCCCAACCCTAAACCCACCCCTTAGAGTAATGAAAAAAAAACTATATTTATGTGCAGCTTCTCAGTAGCTGCAGATGTAACCCTGCAAACCATAACTAACCTACTTGTGGCATAAATCTCTCCCACATAAAGGTCTCCCAACCTACTTGTGGCGTAACTTCTTCCCACTTGGAGGCTGTGATCTTTTAACATTTCTCAACTGAATTCTTTACATGCAAAATTGATGTTATCAGAGACAAAATTAGTACAATGTCCAATTAGAGCACCACAGATCAAAGATAAACTTCAAACTTTTTCAACAGTAAGAGAGGAAAACTCCTCCAAATCAACAACATCTATGTTAGATCTTATACCAACCAAATCAATAAAACAGTTAATCACAGAACCAGATCTTAAGAAATTCATTGTAACTATTAGAATGTCTGCCTAAAACCTTTAAGCTAGATAATTTAAACCGATAATTTAATTAAAAAAAAAACACACAGCTGAATCACAAACATTTAAAAATGATAACCTGTTTCATTTATGCCTTTTCTAAAAAAAATTACAAAACATTTAAAAACCAAGTCAAGTCAAACATATTCATCTTTAGAGAGAAACAATATCTATCAAATTCATTAACTCCAAACAGAATTTATAGTATTTCACAGCACTACAAATGATCTGCTCTTAACACCAGATCATGGTTGGATCTCTCTGTTAGTGTTGTTGGACCTCAGTGATAAATTAGACACTATTGATCACAACATTCTCCTGGATAGGCTTGAAAATGATCATATTATTTAAACTGCATCAAAACTGCATAAATCTGGTTTTGTGGTCCTGGGTCATTTACGAGTATGAGGGCTGACTTACTGTTTGGTAAATCCACGAAGAAGTGGACATACAGATTGTCATACTCATAACCCTGAGCTGAAACTTAAAGGGAGAAAAACATTTGAGCAGTAACGTTCTGAGTTTAAACATGCATACTGATATTACTACTAGATCAATTTAAATTTATAAAAACATAATAACTTTTATACCCACCAATCTCTCCATTTACAATCAGACGAAGTATCCCTGGAGGTGGCTAAAGTAAGTGTTTGGACAATTAGAATGAATTTTTTTCCATCCAAAATCAAACACAAAGTGCTCAGGGGTAGCTTAAATAATGTGTCGGTGCTCTTTGGGTGAGGGATTCATCAGAATAAACAGCAAAAAATCAGTCCGTGGCTACAGATGACTGTTACTATACCCTGATGAAGGCAAATGTTTGCTGAAACGTGTAGGTGCAGCTTTAAGAAATAGCCATGTCAATAAAGGATTTTTTCATATTTTTTTCCACATTTTTTGAGTGCCTTGGACTGATTTTTCAACAGTCAAAAATACTATAACACTGAGTTTCAATAAGAAGCATAGTCCTTACCATTTCAAAGTCTTGGCCAACCAGGCTGTTAAGGTAATCTTTGTGACGTGTGTACAGCTAAAAAAAAGAGTGAGAATGATGACTCAGACAATTCAATTAAATCCATATTGCTTAGGGTTGCACAATATATAAAAATTACTGAAATATTACAAATATGTATATCACAAAGGCATATCGCTATGGTTTACAATAAACAAACCAGTCATTAAAACAAACACTTAAATACAAATGTATCTTTGCATGCCTGCCATTAGCACAAATCTGTAAGACTTTTTAGCACATCAGACAATGTACAGTAGTTACATGTCGACATGAAAAGTGGACATTCTAGTTTTCTTGTCCAAAAATCTATAACAATTTTAGTATGGAGGCTGAAATATGACCAAGCAAGCAGGCAATTTTAAGAAATCTTTGTTTTCCTGATTGTTCTTGATGCTTGCAGCTTGATAAATCTATATCTAGTGGAGTAAGTTGGCGGTGATACACTGCAAAAAAATTCTTAAAGCAGGAAGAATTTTCTAGACATGCAAAACAGATTGTCTTATTTTATAAAATGATATGGCAAAATTGTGTTTTTCCATAAAACAAGCGAAATAATCTTATGTCAAAAGGAAAAACAAACGATTATATTGCTTACCCTATTGGCAGATTATTTTGCTTGTTTTAACCGAAAAAAAAAAAAAACACTATGGCATGATATTTCTTAAAATAATACTATATTTTTGCTTGTCTAGATGTTTGGACTAGAAACAAGACAAAAAAGTAAGAAAAGCATTTTTGCAGTGTATTTACGTCATATATTTTTTTTTTATATACACTGTAAACATTTCTAATTTGTTTTTTTGCAACATTAATACATGACTGTTCACTTTAAGTAGTTGTAGTGATGCTTTCTTTCTCTGATATAATATGAAACATGTTGCATTTTATTAATAGTACATTGCATATTGTATATCACATTATTGAGCAAAGTAATGGATATCCCATTTTCTTCATAGCCCTAATATTGCTCCATGAACGCTATCCAGATGCTTTGGATTAGGCATGGGGAACCTTGTCCTGGAGGACCACTGTCCAACCCTAAGTTCCAAACCTAATCAAACACACTGGAACCAAGGTCTTCAGGATAACTATAGACATGCCTGCGTGAATTTCCCTAAGCAGTTAACCTCAAGGAATCCCTGTTTCCAAGAGAAGTTTACATGGACAGATCCAAGACCCCTCGATTTTGACAGAGGAAAAGAATGCAATGCAATTGTGAGTCTAGTGCTTGGGGCATTCTAGTTAAAAGGGACCTATATATTATTACTATTATGCGAAAAATTCTTTTTATAAGGGGTTTAAATACAGCTGTGTGACAACAGTCTGTGAATATATCCTTCCAAATGTAAAAATGTATACATTTTATTTTTATAATCACACTTCATAAAAAAAGTCTGCAGAAACACTTTGACTGACATTCACCCCTTCATATGTGTCATCAGAGGGGACAAGTCCTGCCCATTAGTGACAATCTCTCTCATTAGCATAGGACGTTAGTCTTGTTTTTGAATCAGACACAATGCTGATGCATAGGCATTTGTAGCTCTGCCCTCTTTTGAAAAGAGCACAATCTTATTTGAATTGAAAGCGTCAGTCACCAAAATGGTACAATTAGGATCAACGCCTAAAAGGAAATGTTTCAAAGAGTTATAAAACAATATTTGTGGGGTATTTTGAGCAGTAACTTCACATATACACCCTAGGGACATCAGAGATGTATTTTATATCCTGTAAAAATAATAGGTCCCCTTTAAATACATTTTAAGTGTTTGGCCAGTAGTGTAACATAAACAATGACATACATCTAAGTCAATGGGCTCTATTTTAATGATCTAGGCGCAAAGTCTAAAGCGCATGGCACAAAAGCATTAAGGGGGTGTCCGAATCTACTTTTGCTATTTTAAGGACAGAAAAATATGTTTTGTGCCCCGGCGCATGGTCTAATAGGGTTGTGCTTATTCTCTTAATGAGTTATGGGTGTGCTTTGACCATAATGTGCATTAAACCAATCAGAGTCTCATCTCCCATTCCCTTTAAGAGTCAGTTGTGTTGTGCCATGGCACATTTGCTATTTACATGGCGGAATTTGTAAGTGGAAAAACTGAATGCTTCACTAGCAAGAAAACAGTTAGACAGGCCATCTGCAACGCGAGGATAAAGAACAAGCCTCCTCCATTCGGCATCTTTACTTTCTCTTTCTCTTTACTTTCACTCCTTTACTTTCGTGAAGTAAGGTAACGGTGGAAACTCACTCCACTGAAGACATCCATTAGCCTACATATTTAATTTAGTTTGTTAGGCTCAAATATTTGTTTCAAAACAATTTCTAAATTCAGTTCTAAGTTCCAGCAAACTAATGAATGAACAATAATAACGAAGTGTGGTCAAAAACTGAGTTATATCCAAATACACATCCTATTCTTATCCCCCATAAAGTGACACATACGTAAACACAGGTGGACAAATCTAAACTTGTTTTTATTAAAACAAATATAAATATGCATATAATAATGGTCAATGGTACGGTCCAACGTGCCAACGATGCGCCTTAACACACCTCTATTTTAGATCGGCACACCCATGAGTCCACAAAGTAGCGCAAATGGATTTGCTATTTAAACAATGTGGTGCAAAACGTGAAAATTAAATTAGGGTTGCGCTGGTCTTAAAATAGCAACAAATTGTGCCAAACACGTCTTGGGCCTTATTGCCCGGGTGTATCATAGGGCCAAAAAAAAAATAGAGACCAAAAAAAATTGGGCTGGTATGCACCCTGTAAGGTTACAGGAAGGTAATTTTGATCAGGGTTGGAGTGAAACTCTCAGGACACAGTGGGCATTTTAATCTAAAAAACAACTTACAATGTTATACTTTTCCCAACTGAATAGGAATACCTTCAAAGCAAAAGGTTATGCAAATAGACAAGTAGTGCAAATACGCCAAAACCATCTTATTTTAGCATTTTTTATATAGTGTCGTGGTATTACAACAATTCTCTTTCACTTGCATTGGCTTCCTGTTCTTTATCGTGTACAATAATAATAAAATAATAATAAAATTACAGTGCTCTTCACAACCCGACTACCTCTCTGATCTTCTTCACTGGTACAGTCCTCTGCGCTCACTGACATCTTCGGTGGCTAAACTGTTATCAGTTCCAAATTTTAAAATGAAGTCATTTGGTGGCAGGGCTTTTAGCTGCATAGCACCACAGTTACAGTACGGAATTCCCTGCCGTCAGATATTCGTCAAGTGGACTCTATTTTTGATTTTAAATCCCAGGTAAAACTTTTCTGTTCAGGATTGCTTTTAATAATTTTCTGGTTTAATATTATGTTTATTATTCTTCTGTCTTGTATTTTATGATGTGCCTGTGACATTTTGTAAGGTGTCCTTGAGTGCTTTGAAAGGTGCCTATAAATAAAAGGTATTATTATTATTATTATTAATTAACATTTAAAATATTTTTTAAATGTTTAACTTAAAACAATTAAATGTTTTTTAACAATTAGAATTTAAATTATTTTATATTTTCAGTTATTTAAGGTAATTAATTTTTTGCTTTTACGAGTTTATTTTTTTTTTTATATGTCTACTTAGCTTTTTTTATTTCAGTTTTAGCATCTTATTAATAACAATAAACAACAACTTCATAAAATGAAAAATAAATGAATAAACAAAAGTACAACACTTGTTTTGACCAAAACCTAAAGCCATAATATTACATGCATTTTGACAATCAACGCATATTACTTACATCTCGGTACATGCGCTGCTCTCTGTCTTTCTCTTCTGCATGAATGTCTGATGAGGCGTTCTCCAGATACAACCTCCACACTTCCCTCTTCTCCCCCTCTGTTTCCAGCCTGGTGTGAGAGATAGTCAGATACACTAGTAATCACAGTGAATTCAAACCTGTACTTTTCTCCAGAAAAGTGAACAGAAAAGAGAACGGTGGCGAGTCTTACCTGTAGGCTCCTCTGTTGTTGTTAAAGTCTGGTTTTATTGAGATTACTCCATTGCCGTCCGCTTTTATTGTGCATAAAACATATTCATGCTCTTTCAGGCCCAACCTGTAAAACAGTTAGGGGCATAAATGTCATTAAAACAGCAATGTCATAAATAAATGTATTTTCTTGAACTCCTGAAATATAAGTGTATGTTCTGTGACATACAGTTGAAGTCAGAATTATTAGCCCCCCTGTTTATTTTTTCCCCCAATTTCTGTTTAACGGAGAGCAGATTTTTTTTCAACACATTTCTTAACATAATAGTTTTAATAACTCATTTCTAATAACTGATTTATTTATCTTTGCCATGATGACAGTAAATAATATTTTACTAGATATTTTTCAAGACACTTCTATACAGCTTAAAGTGACATTTAAAGGCTTAACTGGGTTAATTAGATTAACTAGGCAGGTTAGAGTAATTAGGCAAGTTATTTTATATTTATGGTTTGTTCTGTAGACTATCGAAAAAATATATAGCTTAAAGCGGCTAATAATTTTGTCCTTAAAATGGTGTTTAAAAAATTAAAACCTGCTTTTATTCTAGCCGAAATAAAACAAATAATTATATTATATTATAATTTAATTATATTATATTATCAGACATGCTGTGAAAATTTCCTTGCTCTGTTAAACATCATTTGGGAAATATTTAAAAAAGAAAAAAATTAAAGGGGGGCTAATAATTTTGACTTCAACTGTATATGTGGAAGAGGAAAATGGTGACTTTAAACTACATAATGTGTTTTTGAAAGCAAAATACCTTAAGTAGTGTAATAAGTGGGACCTCAGGTCAACTAAACTATAGGAAATTGTATGATATGGCTTTTTTAAGTCACAAACATTGTCTCACATACTTTCCTGAAGGTCCAAGATCAGCCATGATGTACATGGTCTGCACTGGTGTGTTGATGATGTGACTGTTCTTCACAAACTCCTCCGAAGGCTCCCATGTGATTAAACGGGACTTGGGAACATTCAACTCTCTAAATAACAAACAAAATAATAATAATAATAATATAAAATAATAATAATTCCATTAATAATTGGTATATATATATAAAATAATAATAATAATTGGTGTTTCACTCCGCTGTGGCGACCTTTGAAAAATCAGGGACTACGCCAAAGGGAAATAAATGAATGAATGATCATAATATTATGAATTATAATAATAACAATTAAATAAAATAAAAATCTATTTGCGTACCAATAAACCTCTTAAACGTCCAAAATGTAATCAACTCTTACCACAAAACAAACTGACTATTATACACTTACGCGGGACGCCTCTCTTGCCTCCTGTGTCTTACATTGGCCATGCGTTCTGCTAGGAAAGTAGGTGTGGGCTGAGCCGGAATCACCAGACTCTGAGCTTGCTGCAAAAAAAAAAATAATAAAAAAGAAATACAACTTCAGATAACTGTATAAACAGACTTAGCCTAGATTGATGTAGCCTGATCAATCTAACCACACCTGTCAAAATCATGTTCTATTTCACCAAAATAGTTTCATGATTTTTTTTTAATTATCAGAAACTTGAGAACTTTCACTTATGAAAACTAAAGTCTAATTTGGAAATTCTATAATTTTCTACGCTACAATATTTTACCATCACAACTCTCTTGACAGGATTTTCTCTGTTTGCTTTTTCTTCAAAACAATGATGTAAATAAGTTACTTGTCTTGAAAGAATTTTTATTTTATTTTATATTTCAAGTTTTAAATGAGTATCAAAAATATTCATTCAACTTCATTTTAGAGTTTCATGTTATCTTATATCTACATAGTAGGTACATGTCTTGGGTAATTAAAAAAAAAATTAGCAGTATTTTTTATGCTCATTTATTACCCCATAAAATACCCCTAGAATCAGAAGGCCCTAGCTGACCATATTTGGAAATGTCATGAATATTAATGAGCTCTGCTCTGATACAGCTCTCAGTGCCTGCACTTAGTGCCTGCCTGCCTTCTCCCTCTCCCTCTCCCTCTCTCTCTCTCTTCATCATGAAGTTTTTACCTGTTACAGTGTTCGGACGGCAGAGAGACGCCATGTTGTGTTGCCAACCGTAATTACAACAATTGGAAGAACAATTGTTCGGAGACATGTATCACCATTGTTGGGTTTATAAATGTGCCGCAATGTAGGCTTTGTTTCCATTTTCCCGTGATGAGTGCACCTCTCGCGTGTGGGCCCACATTTTTGGATTACAGTGGTCTGCTAGCACGCGACAAAAATACATTTGTAACGAACATTTTTTACCCATGAGCTTTTCGCATCTGGAAATGGTGAAATCCGGATTTGACAAAAAAAGACGCAGTTCCAGTTCGTGTTGATTGTTCTGTCTACAGTTTTGGTAAGTGTGTGATCAATGTCTTTGTTTATGTTTATTCAGATCTAAGTTAGTTAGATCGTCAGCAGTACTTTATTTTTTAAAGACATACCTTAGTCAAAATTATTAAGTTACTAAGTTTACAGTACGTTAATATCACTACAGTATTATGGACTGAAAGATCAACTGTAAATGCTGCTCTCCAAATCTAAACATGTTAACACATTAATCAAACTATTACCGTTGTGTAGGATTTTCGCCGTGTAAGAGTTTCACCACATTTTGTGACAGGATAGTCTATACACACACAGTTATTTGACGCTATTCTCTGTACCTACCGAGTCTCTGCATCTACAGAGAAATGCAGAGGGGTTTTTTTCTCCCAGAAGGCGTGCAGTATCAAATTCCATTAAAACTACACTCTTCCAGCAGTTCCTCGCATGCAATATCGAATTTGTCACGGGGGGCATGCATGAAATGTCATGAACTGCCAAACTGCAGTTAAAGTCAACAAATTAAGAATGAAACATCTAAAATTACATGAAACTATGGAGGAAATGTGGATAGCGTGGTGACGCGAAGACGTTAATTGAATTATGTGCTTTAACATGTAAAACAGGATCATAAAAAAAACATTCAAAAAGTAAGTCATGTAAACACATTAATCATATTATTGTCTTATTCAGATTAAGGCAAATAATTCGATTACTGATGTCCATGTAAATGTAGTCACTGTCTATCTCCCCTGCATCTGGGTTGCCGCTGTGAAAATCAGCGTGTGCATGTACTGAAATGCCCCTTTCATGCAAACCCTTCCCTCTTTCGCCACTCAACACTCCCACCTCCTCACTCACTTTCCTGACTTTTTTCAAACTAGAGGTGTCAAAACACCCTGCTGAGACAGGGGGGGTTTCATGGCCCTTTGATACCAAATCCTCCATAGTTTACCCAAAATTCTTTCTTTCTTTTGTCAGTAACTCGTAGAGATAAGTTATATTGCTTGGTAAAGTGAAATTTCTCCACGGCGAGATTTTTAAAGAAACAACTTAATCTAATTCAATCTAACTTCCACTGAATGGAAAAAAAATCTATAAAATTTTGTAATAAAAAAATCTTTCTTTTGAGCTCATTGAATAGTCCTAAAAAGTGCGTGATTTTTTTATGCAAAAATTAATTTCTAATTTATTATGTTTTGTGAGACTTACAAAAGAAAACAGTGAATTTAACCAACCTCTTCCCATTTGGAAAAGCGGTCAAAATCTGTGTAGGTGAAAATGCGCTGGTTTTGCCTCCTTTTGGATCTTTCCATTGCCATTATATCTGTGTGATACTGATGCTCCAGTGGTGTTTGGCAGTTTGACTCTGTCTGGTAAAGATCCACTTCATACTGCATAAAAATGACAAGCAGAAACATCACATAACAAAGAAAAAGAGTAGCCTGCTGACAGCTTAGTACCACACAGCTTTACACTTACACTAATGACTTACCTGACTAAAGAACTTCTCTTGCCAAGCAACCACCAGTTCCTCCTCATCGGTAGCTGCATTATAAAAAACAAACAGAATTGTCATCCACAATGTCAAGGAAAGAGTTTTTTAAAGGGGTAGTTCACTCAAATATTTTTTTAAATATATCATGATAAATCATTTTTGATGCACATAAATCACATAAAATATTGTCACAGAAAATATTTCAATAAGGAATACTATTATAATCGTAGCACCATTTTTAACCACTGATTATATAATTATATGACAGCATAATAATGCTAACATGCATAAACATTTTCAAGGGACAAAAACGTTTAATTCTTAAGGTTACTTAGATTATATAAGAGTTATGTTTTAAAAAATGATGTCCTAATATACAATTTGACAGCAGTGATTGTAGAATGTAAAATGTTTTTTTAATAGAAGTTTTATACACTTTTAAAGAAGTGGACTGCAGCTCTGAAACAAAGCTTATTTTGGATAACTTCTTCATCAGTTTTTATGAAAATGTGTAAATTCACTTGTCAGTAACTATTGATTGATTCTAAAGAAGTTATCCAAGCTCTCTAACGAATTAAATAAGATGACAAAAGCAAAATCAGCTACAATTTGACATCCATTTTTATGTATTTTATATAATGAGCACATAGCAGACAAAAAGAAAAGGTATCTTTTATTCCAGGGCATCACACCGCATCTAGCCGGACTGATTTGCATTATTTATTCAAGAGCCTTGTCAATATTTTCAATTAGCCAACAACATTAATACAAAATCAAATGATGATTCATTTTCACAAATCTAGGAGTTGAAATGCACAATTAATACCAGTGGTAGAGGCTAAAAAAATGTTGGCTTCAATAACCTACTGGTTAAGTGCATCGCCACACAACAGTGAGGTGCTCACAGCAACCTGAGTTCGATTCCTGGCTCAAGGTTTACTAATCCTTCCCCTCCCTCTGCTCCCTACGGATTACTCAACACCAATAGTCTTAAACTCAATTCCTGGAGAGTCACAGCTCTTCACATTTTAGCTCCAATCACATCCAACTCACACCTGTTTAATAGTCTCTAGGGCTGTTTCTCAATTCCATGAACACAGAGAACGGACTTGCTTTCTTGTGAAGACTAGTCTTGCCAGGTCACCTCGGAAGTACGAACTCGGGAGGCAGCGAGAACACAGAACGCGGCCTGTGAAAAATGAGATGCTGCGTTCTTTCTGATGGTCACATGGTCTTTACACATTTTTTACGGAAAATTATTATGTTCAAGTCTCCATCAGTGCATCATCGATACCAAGAACACATCTGGGAACATTCACGCGTCCTCCATTCTTGCGGTTGTGAGTTTTGGAACTGAACTTTGGCAGTTGATGATGACGCTACACGAGAATGCAAGATTGCTGAAGAACGCATATTGAGAAAAAGCTTAGTAGTCTTGAACACCTTGATTAGTTGGATCAGGTGTGTTTTGATTAGGTTGTGTTGGAGCAAAACTGTGCAGAGCTGCGGCCCTCCAGGAATTGAGTTTGAGACCTATGCTCTACAGTCTCGACTGTTCTATCCAATAGAGATAAAAATATATATATATATTTGTTTTTAATGTTAAAGACTTAACAGTAGTTAGCTCTAAATTAGGTCTGAAGAGTGAGTAAATAGCAAATCATCATTTTTGTGTGAGCCATCCCTTAATCAGTTTTATATCTGTCTTTGACATACTGGAGGCCGTCTGAGAGCTGAAGGTTTCCAACTCTATAACTCCTCTCTCCTGCTGAGAAAGCACTTGTTTATGGAGGTGTTCAGACAGAGCAGCTGTGGAGGTCACACGCTGAATGCGCACTCTGAAACAAAAAGAGTAAAAGTAACATGGTGATACCACGTTTTTACAGTGGCTTAGTTTTGGTAATTGTGAATACCATGTAAACACAGTACTATTGATTTAGTTATACAGAATCATTGTAAAAACCTTTACAAAAACACAGTTTTGCAGTATCACAAAATTAAATGTGTTGAAAACAGCTTGCATGTACTTCTCTAAAGGACATGGTGTTAATACAAAACAGGATGTTGTTATCTCATGAGAGAAAGTTCAAGTTGTCGCAAAGTTAAAATACCTAGGGGTTTACCTGGACTCCTGTCTTAATGTTTCAGAACACATATAAAAAGGTATGTAACAAGGTAAAACTGAATATAGTTAATTTTAGGTTTATTGAAAATTCTTTATCAAATAAGACTGCTAAAATGTATTTAAATTCTATGATCCTCTCTCATATGAATTGTCTGATAATTTGATCTAACGCAAACTCTACAATTTTGAAACCTCTGGAATTATTATATAAACAAGAATTTTTTAATCACTGTACATTTTAAAAACCCATAGTCTGCTCAGTTGGGAAAACATTAAGTTTAAAAATGGTTGTGTAGTTTACAAGATTAGACATGGTTTACTCCTCCCCTTCTATCTGAGTTTTTCCAGTTTAAATCTGTAAAAAACAGGAGTGACTTAGGGTGCTGCTAGAGCTGATTTTATTTTTCCACTTAAAAACCTCTATTGGTCAAGCTTGTTTTTTTTTAAAGCATCACATCAGTGAAATATGATACCGCAAACTGTTAGAGATTGTGAATCTTTTAAGTCATTTAAGTATAATTTTAAGAAATGTCTACTTATTAATCAACATTGATGTTGTTGTTTTCTGTTGCTTATTGTAATATTGTTTTTAGTTTGACTTTGTTTTTTATTGGTATGGCCTTTAACATCTTGCAAAGTAACTACCAATGAAAACTGTCCTTGGGCTAATTTGGGTACATTTATGTTCATGGTGAATGTTGATTAATGTACACTGCCCCTTCTTGTGAAAAATAAAATAAACTAAACTAAATCACAGAGCAATGATGTATACAATTGCAATACAATGTTACTCTGACATAATATAGAACTAAAATTAAAGGGATAGTTTTTAAAGAGATACATTTTCAAAAATATTTACTCAGCCTGAAGTGTTTTTAAATAGAAAAGAAGATATTCTAAAGAATTATTGCGTTTAACAGAATAAAGAAACTTACGGAAAAGGTTTGAAACAAGCAGGGTAAGTAAATGATGACAGCGTGTTCAGTTTAGGGTGAACTATCCCTTTAATTTTTGGTATTTTCATAGTTCTACCAAAACAACACCACAGTACTATGTGCAAAATAGCATATTGTGCTTTTAATTCTGTGTATCCGTTTGTTATACATGCACACAGGCGAGGTGTCTTACCGTATTCGAAAGTTTTTAACTGCGTCCCTGGAACGGTAAACCGATTCTCCGGTGTCAGTGCACCAGCCGTCAGCCATATCTGACACACAACGTTAGCAGATAAAAGCCTTTAGATATAGTTTAGAACTCGCATCGGTTACTATGAAAAACTCACATCAAGACTAAGGCGGCTTAAAATGTTTTGAAATGATTCACTTGCGGATGCAATACTGCGAAAAAAGTAAACGCCACACATCGGAGCGTCTTGTTGCATAGTAACAATCTAAAACGGAAGCAGCCGGAAGCCAATTGTACGCATGCTCAGTACTGACAAAAATATGCTGTTCTCAAATCAGCCTGTGCTGCCTTCTGATACAATACCGGTGCTAACAACTGATCTGCAAGCGGTAGTAAACACACTTTACTCTTCCTGTTACCCACTGGCAATAAAATGAAAGCTGTTCCACATGGTTGTTAAACAAGGTCGGTTATTTTGTTTCCTTATGCCGTATTTTTCTTGAAAACTAAAGACATTATGCTTTTTAAGAATGTTTTGAGTTGCATTTAGTAGGGTAAGTTAGCTTTTTGGTTAGCAGTTGCAGCACTAACAAAGAAGTTTGTTATTTTTAGTTTTTAGTAAAATGGAAACTTACATTTAAAAGAAACATTTTGCGTTGAACCGACCTCCTTAAACCAGTTTGCCAGACTATTAACGTACCAGCTCGAATTTCTAAATGTGTATTGTAGCCTGACCAGATGACAAGAACCAAACGGACTGAGGTAAATAATATAATTTAATAAAATATGATTTAATATAATAAAATAACTTCTTATTAATATCATTTCAGAAGAGTATTATTTGCAAATTCTAAATGGGGAAATCATATTAGCAGCCGTAAACAATATAGGGACCGTTAAATGAAGGAATGTGCGAATATAAAACCAATTACCTCACTACCAAACGGATCTAAAACCAGCAAACCAACTTGTTATTGTTTTTTCCAAGAAACATTTTTTTTTCATCTGCTTTTTTTTAACATTCAGTTATCAATTGCAAATATGCATGTGTGGAAAACAAGTATTAGAGTGTATCAGGTGTCCAGCCAAACGACCAAAAGATGTTTGGTAGGGCTAAATAAATTGTATTTCACACTAGTATTTTGTGCTCAGCATATTTGCACAAGAGCATTCTTCTATCCAAGAGACCTTGTTTTAAGGTCAGACGAGATATTTTCCTCCAATAAATTAAAAAACACATTTGCCACAAACAGAACTGAAATTCACAAATCAACAAAAAATCAGAGAAGACCGTCCCAGGCACCATTTTCAAAAACCGAGAAAAAGCTGTCATCAGAACTTAAGAAACTGAGATTTGAGGATCTTAGTGAGTCAGAATCAGGAAGGGTCCGTAAAGACTCACAGCCAAATCAAGATAAGGAGTTCGAGATTGTGTTTGGGGTGGCCCCGTGTTTACTGGCCCTCACTCAGGGAAGAAGGAGTGCAAGTTGTCTGTTTGTAAAGAGTGGCGAGGGGCCGGAAAGAGATGCCATTCTAAGGGTCTGTCAGGAGGCCATCAGACGTGGTGTGCAGATAAAGAGAGTTAATAAACAAACACTTGAGAAGATGTGTGCTGGAAAGGTTCACCAGGGGCTGTGTCTGCAGGCAAGTTGTCTTGGGTTTATCGAAGAAAGCCCAATAACATCTCTTGAGGTGAAGAATCAGATGCCCTTATGGCTGGTTTTGGATGGAGTGCAGGATCCAATGAATCTTGGTGCCATTTTGCGGTCTGCATACTACCTAGGAGTGGATCGGATTGTTAGCAGCATTTATAACAGGTAAAATAAGCATACTTTATAGTCTTCTAAAATGTATTGTATTTTTCAATTAAGTATTTTATTTTTTATTTTGTTTGATAGCTGTCCTCTGACGCCTACTGTAAGCAAAGCAAGCGCTGGTGTGATGGAGGTCATGGATGTGTTTGGCTGCAGCAATTTGAAACACATGATAGAGGTATGGAAGCTTATTGCTCTAATTCACTTCTCTGTGTGGCCTGAAGAGGGCAGTTAAATAATACATTTGTTGTTTAGAGTTTCCTATGGGGCTTCAAGTGTTTTTTTTTTTTTTTTGTTCGTTTGTTTTTTTAAGGGGGAAATAAATTTTCAAAAGCGTAAAAAATATTAAAATGCTTTTCAGTTTTGAGTAAAATTCAGTTTTTTAAAGACTGGTCATAAATAGGGAAGTAAACTGTTTTGTTTTCATTTTGATATTACAGTTTTTCTTGTTTGCTTTGACCTGGTTAAAGAAACTAGGATCCACTCCATTTTCATCATCACTATCCCAGCAGAGCAGAAGACAGGTCTTGCAAATGTGTAAAACTCTTTCTCATTGGGTTAACACATTTTCCCCACCATTTTGCAAAACAGTCAACACAGATGTTATTCAAGCAGTCCAAACTTTATTGTTTTAGCTACCAAACAGAAACCATCTATTCCTGACTATTAGAAACTATCAAGATTAGTATGAAATCACTGAAGCACTGGTTTGACACTCCTTCACACAAATCTTCAATTTGAATCAGTCTGCAAACCTTATAAAAAAGGTGGCTGGTCTGTGTTCTTTGGATGGAGAAGGTTAATAGTGGCTTATACTCCAATAGATTTGACTGTATTTTTGTATGCATGTGTTTTCTCTAATATTTACAGTATTTTATTATTTTTGTCTGTTTTGTTTTTTAACAGTATTTCAGTTTTCAGCCACAGTTTAAAAAATGTTATTCAATTCAATATAAATTTAATCAAAGCATTTCTTATTCTGGATTCAATTCTTTGATTAAAAGAGCTCATATACTTGTTTTTTGTCATAAATGTGTCATTTTGAACATGAGAGCCACTGTTTAGGCCTGTGTGTTAACTGTGGAGTTTCAGTTGACAGCTGCATCAAAGTAATCAAGAAAAACTGTATTTTGCAAGATTTTGTTGCAAAAATTAATAAAATTAAACTCATCTGTACTTTATTTGTGCTACTTATTTGTGCTAAACTTGTCTTGTAAGAAGCAAATTCACACAAATTAAGTAATAAAGTAATACAATTCCATTAAAAATGATGAAGGAAGAAAAATTTGAAAAGAAAAGAAAAATTCTGATTTGAGGCAGTCCCAATGGCCCCAAAGGCAGTATTATGTTGAATTTCTTTCTTTTCAGATAATTCATTTGCAACCCGAATTTCTCTTGTTTTCCAACCTGTTCACAGTAGACTTAATTAAGAATATGAATCCATAATGATTTTTTTTTCTACAAATACAAAAAAAATGGTAGTTTTTAGCAAATTTAGTTTCTTTTGTTCACAAAAATTCAAATAGTTTGGAAAATTTCATAAAATGAAAGTGTTAACATGGTAAAACTGTTTAAAAGTAAGAAAAGCCAATACCTAGGAAAACTACTTATTGTCAGTATAAAAGCTAAAAAAAAAACAACAGCAAAAAAAAATCAACAAAAAAAACATTATAATATCACACCCAGTGAAATATGTACTGTAGCTTATATTAAAGCATAATTGTTTTATTTGAAAGTGGTTATTTAAAAGGGTATTTTAATAATAAACATTTTGGTTTAGTTACATTGGCATGGCAAAATATGTAGTTTTTAAAAAAGGAAATAAAAGACAATTTGAGATATCTTTCTAAACCCCTAAAAATCCCCGAGAATTTAAAATCCCTGAGAAGTTGAATAAAACCATTGAGGTTTCACTAAGTTTATTTAAAAAAAATCTTATACTCCTTCATTAGTATTTTCATGATTTAATGGCTGTAATCAATGTTGTTTGACATCAAAGGTGAAGGTGGAGGAAGGTTGCAGGTAGTTTGGCAATGTTGGGTTGGAGGAAGGCAATTCTCAATCCAATGTTATCCCATGTTCGGATTTCAAGATGTCCAGACCAACACTGCTGTAATGGGTACATGTTCAAGCTATATAGCAGTAATTGCTTTCATCTACGCAGTTTATGCTAAAGTGTCTGTGTGTGCTGTCAGGTGGAGAGGGTGACGGCCCTCTCTCCAGAACTGCTTCAGCTGTGTGACGTTCTGGTCACAATCCCCTCCACGCAGACACATGCATCCTGGAGTAGAGTCACTCAACGTTGTCGGTAGCCACAGGTATGTTTTTCTCAAATATTTAAATATTGTTTTTAATTTCTATTAAAATTATATATAAAACAATACTTTAAATAAAAATAAAAATGCATCTTGTATAGTATGTACCTTTAAGGCTCAATGGCTTATTCATTTTAAAGTCATTCATAGAGCATACATCAATCTTTACAAGAGATAAAAAAAAAAAAACTACATTGAACTTGCCATATCTTAATAATCACCAATATATAGACTCAAGGAAAACTGTTTTATCCTTATTACACTTTATTACATACTCAGTTCCAGGGTTGGTCTTCTCAATGATTAATTTAATACAAAGGAAGGTGTAGGTTACTGGTTTTATGACTACAAAACACTATATAATTAATAATTCTGAGCTGATTAACACCACATATGTGTACCAAAACATGTTGGATTTATTGCTTATTAAAATAGTGATATGTGTTTGTACACCAGAATAATTAATAAGACCATATCTGATACCATTGATGTCTGGCTATATAATAATACTACTACTACTAATAGTAATCTATCTATATACTATATATATTATATATATATATATATATATAATATATATATATATATATAATATAATATATATAATATATATATATAATATATATATGGATGTAGATGTGTGTGTGTATGACTGAAGAGTTCAGATGCAAAAACCTCTAAATGCCATCTGAAATTTCTTTCAAACACAAGCATTTTTCTCAACCTCTTTCTGTTTATGTTAAGTTATGTGTGTGTATGTATGTGTATATATATATACACACACACACACACACACACACACACACACACACACACACACACACACACACACTCACTCCAAAAATATTGGGCTCAACAAAAGTTTAATAAAGACTCACCCTGTATATGTATTATTATTTTTTGTAATGAGGATTTTATCTGTTGTGACACTTTCCTGATTGTTAGTCTAAATTGATATCTGAAAGACCATAAAAAAATACATTTATTTAAAACATTTTATTTTAAAAAGCACTCGTAAATATTGTAAATTGATTTAATTCTCTTTATATTGTTGTTAAAAGTAATGTAATGTACAGTGCATCTGGAAAGTATTCATAGCGCTTCACTTTTTCCACATTTTTTTTTTGCAGCCTTATTCCAAAATGGATTAAATTCATTTATTTCCTCAACATTCTACACACAATACCCCATAATGACAATGTGAAAAAAAAGTTTTTGAAATTGTTGCAAATTTATTAAAAATAAAAACCAGAAAAATCACATGTACATAGTGTTCACAGCCTTTGCTGCGAAGCTCTAAATTTAGCTCAGGTGCCTTCTGTTTTCACTGATCATTCTTGTTGAGTGTTTCAGCAGCTTCATTGGAGTTCACCTGTGGTAAATTCAATTGCTTGGACACGATTTAAAAGGCATACAACTCTCTATATAAGGTCCCAGGGTTGACCGGCATGTCAAAGCACAAACCAAGCATGAAGACAAAGAAATTGTCTGTAGACCTCCGAGACCGGATTGCCTCGAGGCACAAGGCTGGGTGGTTACAGAAATATTTCTGGCTGCTCTGAAATTTCCAAGGAGCACATCCTTATGTACCACCGTTGCAGCTTCTATTCCAAAACAACCAGTATTTGAAATCACGCGCGAGTACGACCGAATCTTCATTTAAAAGTGTTTACTGAAGAAATGCAAAACAAAAATACAAAAATACAATAGACTTGATATAGCTCGGTCAAAAAACTGTGTTGCTTCCAACATCCATAACTGCAATCTGACTTAAACGTACAAAGTAATGACCTCATGATGTTTACTGTCGGAAGCCAAAATTACCAAAGTAAAAGTTTTTTTAAATTGTATTAATTATTAAATTATGCGTTTTAGATAATACAATCACTATGAATCTTATTATATTTAAATATCAATTTCCATCATGTTTTTAACCTTTTTAATTAAATTGGTATTACAAATGAATTATGCATAACTGGCTCTTACAGTGGCCTCCATCATCCGTAAGTGGAAGATGTTTGGAACCACGAGACTCATCTTAGAGCTGGCCGGTCATCTAAGCTGTGTGATCAGGGGAGAAGGGCCTTAGTCAGGGAGGTGATCAATAACCCGATGGTTGTTCTGTGGAGAGAGTGAATGTTCTTGAGTGGCCCAGCCAGAGCCCAGACCTATATCCTATTGAACATCTCTGGAGAGCTCTGCTGAAATGGCTTGTACACCGTTGCTTCCAATCCAAGCTGATAGAGCTTGAGAGGGGGGTAACTGCAAATAGGAATTGGCCAAAAATTCCCAAAGACAGGGGGTGCCACGCTTGTGGCATTCATATTCAAACGACTTGAGGCTGTAATTGCTGCCAAGGTGCATCAACAAAGTATTGAGCAAAGGCCTGTGAATACTTAGTACATGTGATGTTTACAGGTTTTTTATTTGTCATTATGGGGTTATTGTGTGTAGAATTTTTAAGAAAATCGCATTAATTTAATCCATTTTGGAATAAGGCTGTTGTAACATAAAAAATGTGGAAAAGTGAAAGCGCTATGAACACTTTCCGGATGCACTGTAAAATGTATGTAATAGTATTTAAAGGATAGTTCACTCAAAAAATGGAAATTCCGCTTTCATTTACTCACACGTATGATATTGCGAATGTTGGAATCCTTTAACCATTTTCTTAAGTCGTTTTAATTAACATACAAAAAAACAAAACAATTTTGAGCAATTGAGGTTTGTGAGTTTTAGGAGTTTTGGGTAAAATAAACAATGTAAACCTTTTTAATACTGATTATATTTTCTTTTTTTTTTCTTCTGTTACTGGTTGTCTGTTCTCCCAGGCATCCTGCTGCACTCTCTTATGTCCACCCGCAAAGGAAACTGTTGATGATGATGGCAACAGCGACAAGGCTGCAGCATTATTTACTCCGACGTCTCTCATAGCCTCCTACAGTGATTAATGACTGGATTACTTCATCAATTAACAGTCGGAGAGTCTAGGCTCATTGATCAGATAAAGAGAGCCTGTAGATGCATTCTGGTCCAGTTACTGACTATGACCACCTTGTTAAGGCAAGACCTGCACTGTACAGGGTCTCTATCATCTCAGCAATGATCGAGACATGCTTTTAAAAGCAAAGGTGTAATGATTCATTAATCATCTACTTTACGAAGTGTTACATTAGACTTTTGCCACATTTAAATTGATCCTGTTAAATTAACTAGGATGTTTTGATATTACATTAAAAATAAATGATGAAAAGCTATTGAAAGCTGAAAGATAATTCAGAGTATTAAACTGTCAATATAATGTATGCTTAAATGTCATTTCATTGTTCTTACGCACAACTATTTTATTTATTTTTTTTTACATTTGTTTTGTTTATTTGTATGTTTGGTTGTATTGCTTGGCTTTTACCAAAAATCTTGGTAAATATCATGTCAACAAATCCGTCATTCTTTCCTTGGAAACAAAACATTTGCTTTTATTGTTGCTACTGTTGCAGAATGCTCTGCTGTTAAGCCACACAAACAAGATTTTAGAGAAGAGATGAATACTTTTATTCTGCAAGGTCACTTGAAATTGTTCAAATGTGACTTTAGCATTTACAAAAGTAATGGAACTTAAATTCATAGATCTAATGTTACAAAAATGCTGGTCTTTTGAACTTTTTGCACTATATTTTTTAAAGCAGTTTTTTTCAACCACGTTCCTGGAAGACCACCAGTTCTGCACATTTTCCATGTCATCTTAACCAAACACACCTGATTCCAGATCATCAGTCATTAGCAGAGACTGAAAGACCTGTAATGGGGTGTGACAGACAAAGGAGACATCCAAAACATGTAGTGCTGCTGGTCCTCCAGGAACTTGGTTGAGAAACACTGCTTTAAAGAATATTAAAAATCCCTGATCGCAATGATCACTGATTTTCATCATTGATAACAATAAGAAATGTCTCTTTAGCGCAAAATTAGCATATTTTAAAAAAAAAATTGTACTAGAAATGACTAGAGCTAGAAAAAAAGTACTTGAATTTGATTTATTTATTTATTTATTTATTTTTTTTTTTTTAAGACAAACTGCTGTTGAAAATTCAGCTTAACTTTCACAGGAATTAGTAACATTTGTAAATATTAAAACAAGTGGTTGATGAAGTTCACAAATCAGGTATGCAAGTAAAAGTAGAGACACCCTATTAAAATATTAGTCTAGTAAAAATATTGAAATCTTTTTCATTTTTCTTGATTAAAAAAATGACAGTTTATTACAAATTAAAAGTAAAAAGCACTGACTGAAAAAATGCATTAGCAGTTTGACAAAAATGGTGGCTTTAAATGTGTTGTGTGTTATAGCAGCTGGGAAGATACATGGTTATCGATTTGAGCTATTTTAACTATTTTTAAAATAAAATCTCCCCTATTCTGTTTATTTATTTATTATAACAGTACACTCAAATAATGTTTTTTGCCACTGGTTCAGTCTACTTATTTAAAATGAGCTGAATCAGCTCAATTCTTGAGTTTTTCTGTGCTTAGCATATATAAGCACACCCCTCACAGATCTATCTTTTAAATTCATATTCTTAATAGGAAGCTATACAATATTATGATTGTGCATATACATTAGATTAGTCAGTACTGAAGCCAAATTTGGAGCTTATCTAACAAAATAACTTATGATAATGGCCCAAAAACTAGTACACACAATTTATCTGTTATAGAAAAATATAAAATACAAATTTAAAAAAGAGACCAAATTTTTGGAGAAGGGAAAAAAAATGGAAAATTTAGTTGAAATCTTGTAGGTTGTAATTTTTTTTTTTTGCAATACTTTGCTTGAATTTAATTATATTATCTTTCAATTTCGGGCAACGCAGTGGCGCAGTAGGTAGTGCTGTTGCCTCACAGCAAGAACGTCGCTGGGTTGCAGGTTCGAACCTCGGCTGGGCTGGGTCAGTTGGCGTTTCTGTGTGGAGTTTGCATGTTCTCCCTGCGTTTGCGTGGGTTTCCTCCGGGTGCTCCGGTTTCCCCCACAGTCCAAAGACATGCAGTAAAGGTGAATTGGGTAAGCTAAATTGTCTCTAGTGTATGAGTGTGTGGAAGTTCCCAGAGATGGATTGCGGCTGGAAGGGCATCCGCTGCGTAAAATCGTGCTGGATAAGTTGGCGGTCCATTCCGCTGTGGCGACCTCGCAAGGGACAAAGCCGACAAGAAAATGAATGAATGAATCTTTCAAATTCTAAATATGTTTGGTGACTAAAATATTATTTTAATAAATATCTGTTTAATAAATCTGTTTTGTTTAAATGCACCAAAATTCATTTCCTATGTTCACTGAAAAATAAATAAAAATATTCATTTTTAAAAGGGGGTGTCCTTAATTATGCGGAGTACTGTACATGGGCATCGATTTAAGTTATTTTAACTTTATTTGTAAAATAAAATCTACCCTGTTTGGTTTAAATTGTGACAATAGTACACTCAGATAAGGATTTTTGCCGCTGGTTCAAGCTACTTATTTAAAATGAGCTGAATCAACTCAATTATTGAGGGTTTGTTTTTGGACAACTTAATTGTTTTATGTTTAATCCACTTAAACTTGTAAAAACAATTAAATTAACTTAAACCATTTGTGTTGCGTTAACATGAATGAATCGTGTGGTATCCAGCCATTTTTACAGTGTAGTATACAGAATAAGACTCTGCATTTATTTGACAAATGCAATAAAAAACAAATAAGAAATACTATTTAAATTTTGAACCGCAATTGTTTTTTATGTAAATGCATTCTAAAATCGAATTTATTCCTGTGGTTGCATGTACTACTGTACATGTATATCAAGACCGCAATAGAGCATTTAATTCAGCAGGTGGCACTGCATGCATAGTAGTAGACTGCAGCATTGACCTTTTTTTTTGGTGAGACAAGATGAGTGACTGCTGGTTCCAGACCAGTAACTTCTAGCAGCATTTACAGTAAAGTTCAATGAATAGATATCTCACACTTCCCTTTTCCCGTCATGCTTCACAGCAAGGTGCTGACTGCAGGTTATGGACCAAGATGGTTTACAATTAAACTAAAATGGGCATGATTGGCATGCCTGTGGGGAGCGGGACGGGACGATTAAGCTGCTAATACTATAGGCAGTTAGACCTCGGTTTCATTTTACCCATAGCTGCAGGGGAGAGGGAGATATTAGATGAGATTGAATGTAATGAAGCTCTCTATTGTTTTTACAGGGAAGAATGATCTGAAGGTCTTTGACAGAAACAGCTCTGATGTTTCTTGCCAAGCAGCCAATTACTTCATCTTTCCCAGTAGTTAAATGGACAGATTTAAGGATTTGTTATACTAGTATTCATAAAAGGTCTTTCACTGTACTGTAGATCTCTAAATTATAACCTTTTTTGACTTATGTGACATGTTTTCTTCGGCATTAAGACAGAAAAGTGTTCATGAAGTGTGAGGACAGATTGACAAATAGAAAGTCATATTTACAGCTATATTTATTTTGAAGTTTATTTCTATAAGACATGATTAGAAAAGAACTCTGAGGTCATTTCAAAAGCAACTTTTGTGGATTCACTATATGGGTTATTGCTATTAATTAAAACTTAATTTAAAGCCAAAAGTTACTTGATCTAAAACAGGGGTACCCAATCTTTTTCTTATGAAGGGCCAAAAACCAAACATTGAGGCTAGTGGGCTGAAAGTAAATATTACCATAGGTAATTTCCTAAATTATTATATAATATTTAAAAATGACTAGAAAACATTGCTTTATATTAACTAATACAGTATTTTTTTTTACATTTTATAATGAACTTATTACAGTGAAAACAAAACAATCTTATTTATAACAGAATTACACCAGTTTTTGCCTTGATTTGCTTTGATTTGCAAAGTTCTCTATTTGTCGAGTGACAGTATTTTAATTTCAGTTTGCATTTTTTGTAGCTCAGGAATAAAACAGAAGAGGTTACGTTAAAAAAAAGATTTCTGCGTTAAAGGCATTCACCCCAACACTCTCCATCATTCTCACTCTCCTCTCAGATGGGATGATTGGCCAAATCAAAGCTTACAATGGGCCAACATTGGCCCGAGGGCCCTACTTTAAATAATCAATTAAAAAAAGCTTATTTAAGCTCATTTATTACTTTAATTCAGCTTAATTGTACTAAATATATTTAAACCTACAAATGTATTTTCAAAAACAAAACTGGCTCAATTAAAAAATAAATAAAATGGCATAACAATGGGTAACACTTTACAATAAAGTTGTATTAGTAAATATTAGTTAATGCATTTACTAACATGAAATAACAATGAACAATACATTTATTACAGTATTTTTTCATGTTAGTTAACTTTAGTTAATGAAAATACAGTTGATTGTTAGTTCGTTAACTCACAGTGCATAAATGTTAACAAGCATGAATTTGGATGTTAACAATGCATTAGTAAATTAAGTAAACTATGATTATTAAATGCTGTTCAAGCTTTGTTCATAATTAGTTCCTGTTAGTGAGTACATTAACTTAAACCTTATTGTAAAGGGTGACCAAAACAAGAATAGAAATGAGCAATTCAAGTGCCGTATTAAAGGGATAGCTCACTCACAAAGTTTTTCTTCTGCTGAACACCAAATATGATAGTTTGAAATAGGCTGGGTGCTGAGACCCATTGACTTCCTTAGTAATTTTTCCTTATTAAAGTCAATGGGTACCAGGAAACAACATTCTTCAAGATATGTTCTTCTGGACATAGAAACTCGTAAAGATTTAAAACCCCATAAGGGAAAAAATGATCATTAATTTTTGGCTGTACTATCCCTTTAATAATATAAAAAATGGCACTGCCTTAGACTTGGATTGTGTATTTATTTGTCTTGGACTCTTGCCTTTGTAATGCTTTTAACATTATTAAGTCTTGCACTTGCACAAGTGTCTAAAGCAACTGGGGTTTGCCACCACTGGCTTGTGAAAGTTCTGTCACCGCTATTTTAAATACACAGTTAAGTTACATATACTCTACCCCAGTTAAAGTTTGCAGGACGCATGAATTACACGTCTATTCAAAAGTGCAATGACATTTTCAATGACCTCAGGAATTCAAGACCTTAGATAAACAATTTAATGCAAAACATTAAATCCTTAGTGTGTCTGTCACTCACCTGCTGTATTAAGACACAAACCAGAATCAACTTGTATCAAATGATCACGGATTCAAATGATCTTTAGTCATCTCAATTTACATCAGTCAAACTAAAAATATTAAGTTAAACTTTGCATAACTTAATAAGTTGAAACCTGATTCATTTATTAAAATAAGTTAAACTAAAAAGCTTTTGTTGTGATGGCTTTTGTCATATTTTTACAGTGCCTCATTATGGCACTGCTGGCGTGTTGCCGGCACTGGTATGCATAATGTCAGCCGAATGTGGGCCATGCATGGCAATGATGGCACTGCATGTCTGACGACAAACTTGGGCCAGTTGTGGATGGGAGTTGTGTGGCCCAGATCAGTGTAGCAATTGTTCACATTGTTTAGGCAACATTAGGCTGGGTTATGGCTCAGTTTTTGGGGTTTCTGGTTAAACCCACATAGAAAACGGATTTGGCCCAAATGTGGACTCTTTATGGCACTGCTGGCGTGTTGCCAGCACTGGCATGCATAATGCCAGCCGAATGTGATCCATGCATGGCAATGATGGCACTGCATGCATGATGGCAAACTACATTTGGGCCAGTTGTGGATGGGAGGTGTGTGGCCCAGATCAATATAGCGATTGTTGACATTGTTTAGGCAACATTAGAGGTTTCTGGTTAAAGTATAAACTTTTAGCTGAGAATAGGTACCAATAATAAACCTTTTTGGCCCAATTTAGGGCCAGTTAAGGGTGATAAATTGCCTGAGATTCAGGCCAGTTATGGCCCATGTGTGGCCCTTGTCTTTAATCTAGTTATGGCCCACTTCAGGACCGTCATTCTTTGCATTACTTGGGCCGAGGGAAAACTTATTGTGTGGCCCGGAGCTGGGCCAGAAAACATTTGCTATGTGGGTCTAAGTGGAATTCAGCTTGTCTTCAGTGTGTACTTGCAGTAGTCAACTTTCTCTACATCACTTTCTTTATATGCAGACAGGAAAAAATTTTATTTTTTATTTTTTCTTCAAATTTGAATATTGTTTTTGACATCTAATCTATTAATTTAAAGAAATTAACTTTTAATTAGACTTATCTGTGTTTTGTAGGTTTAACAAAGTAGTTCTGAAATCTGTAGTATAGTATGTCTGGGATTTTGCAATTATAGGTATTGGTGTTTGCTCATCTAAAAATCAGGAGTCTGATTTGCATTTGCATAGAAACCTTTCTAAAAGTAAACATACACCAAAATTCATTCGTTTATTTTCTTTTCGGCTCAGTCCCTTTATTAATCAGGGATCACCACAGCGGAATGAACCGCCAACTTATTCAGCATATGTTTTACACAGCGGATGCCCTTCCAGCCGCAACCCAACACTGGGAAATGTACGCCAAAATGAATTTACATTTATTTAATAATTATTATGGCTCATATGATGGTTTAAAGTGGTAAAGTCAATATTTAAGTTACATATGTTTATTTAGGTTTTAAACATTCTCTCATTTTGTGGTTGCTACATTTAGAAATGAGACCCTGTGACATTGCTCTGGGTACAGTATCTGTTGTTTTCAACCAACTAACCAAGCAAATACCATACAGTACACACTACGTGACAAAAGTCTTGTCGTGGATCCTAGTTGCAAGAGCAACAAATAATAACGTGACTTTTCTGATGAATCATCTGTTGAACTGCATCCCAATCATCATAAATACTGCAAAAGACCTATTGGAACTCGCATGGAGCCAAGATTCTTATTGAAATCAGTCAAGCTTGCTTAAGGAAAAATCATGGTTTGCGGTTACATTCAGTATGGGGGCATGTGAGAGATCTGCAGAGTGGCAACATCAACGGCCTGAGGTATCAAGACATTTGTGCTGTCCATTACATTACAAACCACAGGAGAGGGCAAATTCTTCAGAAGGATAGCGCTCCTTCTCATACTTCAGCCTCCACATCAAAGTTCCTGAAAGCAAAGAAGGTCAAGGTGCTCCAGTATTGGTAAGCCCAGTCACCAGACTTGAACATTATTGAGCATGTCTGAGGTAAGGTGAAGGAGAAGGCATTGAAGATGAATCCAAAGAATGTTGATGAACTCTGGGAGTCCTGCAAGAAAGCTTCCTTTGCCATTCCAGATGACTTTATTAATAAGTTATTTGAGTCATTGCAGTGATGTATGGATGCAGTTCAAGCTCACGGAAGTTACACAATATTACTTCTTTCTCCACTGCACCATGACTTTATATTCTATACTGTACATTATTTCTGTTAAGTGACAAGACGTTTTCTAAGCAAAGTCAGACCTTACTGTCCTAATTAAATAATTAAAAATAAAGGCATGATCATGTTTTATTTTAATAAAATAAGCGTAATCTAGAGGCATTTGCCTTTCATAAAAACTACTCTGATACCAAATGATCAACTAGAAGTCATGTATTTTTGAAAAGTAACAGTACATCTCTCCTCTCAAAAAAGATACAGAACTTCAAGCATGAATGTGTGTAGCACAAATGTTGTGGAATGGCTTACATACAGTACACTAATAAAAATGTCAAATGTCAACTAAAAAAAGACACTAAAATATAGAAAGTACAATGTAATTTAAATATAATGTACACAAAAAAGCTGCAGTTGCCTGCACATAAAATAAATGTCTGCATTTTAAAGTAAAATACTGTATTTCATTAATTTTTATTCCAATGCCACTCTTTTGAAATACTAACATCTAACCAACATACACTGTAAAAAATCCCAGAATTTCACTACAGGTTACTGTTATTTCACAGTAAATTACATTAGTATCACTTTACAGGATTTAACTGGGATTTTTTTTTTTTTGTACTCAGAATTTTATTGTGAAATTGAGGCAGGCATCATGATTACAGCAAATTACTGTACAAAAGGCTATAAATTATATGAATTCCAACCAATGATTCCAACACTATTTAATTCAACATAGAAATTTATAAAATACATAATTATTGTTATTATTATCTACCTCACAGTAATTTACTGTGAATTTACATACATTACCTTACAGTGAAAGTAATGCAATTACTAGCCAGTAATTTACTGTAAATTTAAGGTCGAATATTTTACAGTGTAACTTTGTTACACAGACAAAAACACAAATAGCAGGCATGGATGAGAAAATCATATGATGAATCCCAAAAGGTCCGTAGCCAGCCTGGTGAAAAGGGTAGTTCTTTTTTTCTTAAAAGGTGAAAATTTTTGCAGTTTATAGTTTCATTTTCTTTTTAACTATTTTTAGCTGGACAAGCTTGTCAGGTGGTCATAATTACACTTTTTGACGTGCCAAAATAATTTCCTAAACATTTTTAAAAAATTAGAATGTTTAAAAAAAAAACATTTATACGTATTATTTTTTAAAATACAAATTTATCACATCATCATAGGGGAAAAATGAATCTGGCTTTAAATTAGAAACTGCCTATTAAGGCAAAGTAAACCTGTCATTTATTAGGCAAATAAAAAGCTGGCCAGCACATCCAACTTTCCTGTCAGAATTTGGCCATTTGAATGATAAAACATTTTAAAATAATAATAATACTAATGATTTTTCTAGCCTCTCTTGTAAAAAGTACATTTGAAAATTCATGGATAAAAACAATAGCCTAATTAGTATTACAATTTAATTTTATGAGCTTCAAAATTTACTTTTGGTGCTTTCAATATTATGCTCACTGAATACAAACCTAATAGATCACTCAGATCTTTAGGATCACACAAACTAGAAATTCCAAGAGTTCAGTCAAAGCAGGGTGAATCAGCTTTCAGCTACTACGCCCCTCGCTGCTGGAATCAGCTTCCAGAAATGATCAGATGTGCTCCAACATTAGGCACATTCAAATCAAGACTGAAAACACATCTGTTTAGCTGTGCCTTTACTGAATGAGCACTGTGCTACGTCCAACAGATCACACTATTGTTCTTTTCAATCTTTTATAACCTGTTTAAACACATTTTTATCTGTTTTTAATCATTCTTACTATTTGTTTTTTTTATTTTCCTATACTTGTCTTTTTTATTCTTGTTTATGTAAAGCACTTTGAATTGCCACTGTGTATGAAATGTGCTTTATAAATAAACTTGCCTTGCCTTGCCTTTACACCTTTTTATTGGTCATTTTTTTCTGTCAAGAATAAGGTCCAGATTTAGAATAAAAGTTACTTGTAAAATGTTTTCGCTATTTAACATCAATACAGTAGGTCAGTAGTGAAAGAGGACCTCACTTGTCAGTTTCTTTTCAGTCTTAAAGCCTTCTTCGATCAAATATTTTCACAATTATTATGGCATAGCAGTCCAAAATAGGACAAATGAGCTCAAGTTTGGGACAAATACCCAACCCCCCCACTATCACCTTAGCTACGGACCTGCACAAACAACTTTTCAATAAACAGGGAAGCATAAGGTCCCCATGCCATTCACACAAATACTATTTAAGTAATGCAATAAAACTTATGTCAAAATTAGTGATGGGGAAAAACTAAGGAGAACCACATTAAAGACAAAAAGTGAAGTGCCATGCAGGAAATTCTGGGAAAGTGAATTTACAGTTATTCACCATATATATTAAGAAAACTTACTGATAACCAGGTTACAGATTTTTACTGTGGCGTTTTTACAGTTTTGAACTTTTGTACATGGATACAAACAAATAAAAAAGTTTTTAGTGGTTTTGTTTAAATCTCTAATGAAAGTATGCAATAGTGATCCTTGCCTTAGCAAGAGTCTCCACTTCGTACTGGTACTGAGCAAATTATTCAGGTTCTTCCTCTGTTTACAAAATCGAAGGCGAAAGTCAACATTCACGCGGTTTCCACTTTCCTCTCGTGTGACATTTGTCTTTGTTTTATTCAGCTCTCAGGATGAGCTGCGGGCTTGTCTGCTTTTCTCGCTGCTTGTGTAGGCCGGTTAGATTGATTGGCATTTCCCCCTCCCCAGAGTGCAGTTCTATTAATCTGTTTAATATGCCACAGAAAGAAGCAAAGTAATAGAACAGTCGAGAGCGGAAAAAGCTGCCTGCCAGCTCTGATAGCTGGAGGTCAAGCCTGAGGGAATTTCTTAGCGCTTCTAGTACAGTATATACAACCTAGTACCGAAAGAGTTCTATCTATCATTTCTATCAAGAGTTCATCCATCCATCCATCCATCCATTGTACTGCTTGTAATAAATGCAAACTATGACCTGTCTCTTAAAAAGAAAAAGGCAAACAGTCTTTTTTTAACAGTTTGTTGGTGCACAAAAGTATTCTTGGAGCTTTGTAAGAGTATTTTGGACCAGTGAACAAGGTTATTATAGTTAACGAAAAAACGAAAACCATTATTCAGTTATTAAAACAGTACACTGAGATCAGATTTGAGAAGCGGTGAACCGATAATACTGCGCATGTGTAATTCTGCAGTTGGTGAACCAAACACAAACAGTACATGACCGCCTGCTGTGACTGAACTAAACTTGAACAACTGCAGCGGGAAAACATAGGGCTTAAATGAGAGGGTCAGGCGAAAAAAAAACAAGTTTATTTCATAACAGAAAATTGTAACGGAATTTAAATAAGTAAATCATGCTTCAGTTGGATTGCAAAACTTAACTGTAAGACATTTTTCAGATCAGACTGAAATTATGATTCCTGACTACATAATTTTGGTATGTTAAGTCCTAACATGGGAGGACTGTCACAAAACATCTGGTTTGCATTAAAGATCTGAACTTCCTATCACTACTGTTTATCTATCCTCAGAAGCAGCCTTGCACATATTGTACTTAAGGCAGCTGTCTCGTGGGCTGTTGTATTTGAATTTGACGATGGGTAGATGATAGTGGTAGATGATCGTGGTCATGTGCCCTCTGAATACATGTTTCAAAAAATGTGTGGTTGAGTTATTATACAATATTTATTCTGATGATTTTCAATCTTGTACCTAACAAATATCCTTATTTAGAAAAACTAAACTAATACTGAAACTAATAAAAACTCAATTAAAACTAAGCAATTTTAAAATATAGAAACTGATAAAAATTAGTGAATCTTCCTCTACAAACGAATTAAAACTAACTAAATTTAAAAACAAAGTCAAAACAAAATAAAACTAATGAAAAATCCAAAACTATTATAACCTTATTGCTACTGAAGTTACATAGAATGTTTAAATGGAATGTAGAAATGCAAACTCTGACGTGTTTCTTAGAAAAAATAAACTCTTTGCCTTTATCTTTTTATCTATCAGTTATCAATTTTTTTCTATCCTCAATTTTTTTTCTACCATCCATCCATCCAGAGGGTGTTTACATGACATTGTTTTCAACCAAAGAAAATGTAAACGTTATATATATATTTTGCCATTTATTTAAAGGACAACCATGTTTTGGGTAGATCTGTGAACTGAGGTCATTTTAACAATATATTGCTATCTTTACATTAAAACGTTTAAAAATCTTTTCCATTTTAAGTACCTCAATATCACATTTCCCATTTATTCAATATTACTTGCTGCTTTTTTTTTAATTATGAAATTCACCAGTGATTTCTGAGTGAAATTGAGTTTCTACATCATTTTTTCCACTCTTCAGTATATCAGTCTGTCAGAACTCTAACTCTGTTTCACCTTTTTATTTCTACTGTTTTTTGTTGTTGTTGTTCTGGGTACTAAATGAGGCGGCTCTATTGCTCTCATTTATGAATTCCTGAATTCCTCATAAATTGTGTTTTAGTTCATTACAGATAGTGAGTTATTAGCTAATTTGTTCATTAAAAGTGCAGGGTAAACTGACTAAGCTGGTAAGCTATTATTTGGCTAATGTTGAACTTTATGGATGAACACAGTTATAGCTTTCCTCTCTTTTTAAGGATATTTCTTAAAGCTAATAGAATATTAGAAATCTCAATGTATAGTTAATTTATGTTTTGTCCAATATAGTACAGGTATGTGTCCATTTATTTCAATAATTTGTTTCAAAAAGTGAAACTTGTGTGTTATATTAGTTTATTAAACACACACACACACACACACACACACACACACACACACACACACACACACACACACACACACACACACACACACCACACACACACCACACACACACCACACACACACACACCACAGTGAAATTTTTCAAGCCTTTATTTGTTTCAATTTTAATGATTATGGAATAAAGATGAAAAAACAAATCCAGTATTGCACAAAATCAGAATATCGTGACGACGTTCAACATTGTAGGCTCCCTGTGTCTTAATCTAGTCCACTAATTAATGCAAAGCCTTGAAATTGTCTCAGTCGGGCTTAGTAGGCTTCAGAATCATGGAGAAGACTTCTGACTTAACGGTTGTGCAGAAGACCATCAATGGAACCCTCCATACGGAGCAAAAATGTCTCAAAAGGTAATTGCAAAGAAAGCTAGATACTCACAGAGTGCAGTATCTAAGTATATTAATAGAGTGTTAGGAGGAAGGGAAAAATATGGCTGGAAAAGATGCACAAGTATGACCGTAGCTTTGAGAGGATAGTCAATCAAGGGCAACTGAAGCTGGTGTCAGAGCATCAAGAACCCCCACAGACGTCTGCAGGACATGTTATGTAGAATTCCATGTGTCAAGCACTCCTGAACCCAAAATGATGTTCGAAGCGTCTGTGCTGGGCTAAAGAGAAAAAGTACTGGTTCTGTTGCTCAGTGGTCCCAAGTCTTCTTTTCAGATGAAAGATAATTTTGTATTTCATTTGCAAATCAAGATCCCAGAGTCTGGAGGAAGAGCGGAGAGACACAAAAGTCAAGCTGCCAGTGTGAAGTTTCCACAGTCAGTGATGATTTGGAGAGCCATGTCATATGCTGGTGTGGGTCCATTGTCTTTTATCAAGTCCACAGTCAACGCAGCTCTAGACCAGGATGTTTTAGACCACTTCATGCTTACTGCTGCAGACAAGCTTTTTGGAGATGATGATTTTATTTTCCAGCAGGACTTGACCTTGCACACATTGCCATAGCTACCAGTACCTGGTTTAAGGACCATGGTATCCCTGTTCTTAATTGGCCAGAAACTCACCTGACCCTAACCCCATTGACAATCTAAGGGCTATTGTCAAGAGGAAGATGAGGGAAGAGAGACTTCAAAATGCAGACGAGCTGAAGGCTGATATCAAAGCAACTTGGGCTACCATAACACCTCAACTGTGCCAAAGGCTGATCGCCTCTATGCCACGCCACCTTGATGCTGTAATTAGTGCTAAAAGAGGCCCAACAAAGTACTGAGGACCTAATACAGTACATTAACACGCTTTTCAGAAGGCCATTATGTGTTTAAGATCCTTTTTTTTGGTCACGTGAAATATTCAAATTTGTGAAATACTGGATTTGAGTTTTTTTCCTCTTTAATCCATAATCATTCAAATTAATAAATCAATAAATGCTTGAAATATTTCACTTTGTGTTTAGTGAACTAATATAACACACAGGTTTCACTTATTGAAACAAATTATTGAAATAAACAGACTTTCCCTCAATATTCAAATTTTTTTTGGCACATACCTGTACTGTGTCTTTAATTTAATATGTTATAGGATGCTTTACAGTATTATATTTGTACATATACATTAGATTAGTCAGTACTGAAGCCAAATCCTGGAGCTCATCTAACAACAACAACAACAACAACAACAACAACAACAACACACAACAAAAAGCTTATGAAAACGGTCCAAAAATTTGTAATTTATTTGTTAGGGAAAATATTAAATATGTAATTTTGTAAGTTTGTAATTGTTTTTGCTATATTTTGCTTGAGTTTAAATGTATTATTTTTCTATTTCTAAAGATGTTTGATGACTAAAATATTATTTTAATAAATATGTCTGTTTACTTAATCTGTTGGTTCAAATGCACCAAAATACAGTGTTTATATTCACTGAGAATTAATAAAACTATACATTTTCAAATGGGGTGTCTTCATTTATGCTGAGCATTGTAGTTAGTTGGGTATAATTGATCAAATGTCCAGTAATTGAATCTTTTTTATTCTTACTAACTAATATTAGGGTGTTAGTAGTGTATTTTTTAGAAGTCAATGTTGAAGATGTTGCCTTAAATATTCAAATGGTTTATAAATGGTTTATATTCTGTCACTTCAGTATAATTTAGAGAATCCATACAAGCCACTGGCATTCATCCATTGTCTTTTCCCTTTTTTCATATTCATTTTCTGTCTAATTTGCCTAGAGGGAAACTGAGCTCTATACTTATTCAATGTGCCAAATTACTAAAAGACATAGAAATAAATACTTGCTGATGTGAATAGGCATTGTCCTCTATAAGTGTTTAAATATAATTAGGTGAATTAAATCTGATCATATTTAAATATTTATTTATATTGTGGTAGCATTGCTTGTAATTTATAAATTGAAAACCAAGAAAGACATCTGATATGCTCTGTCCTTCTGTTTGGCTGCTGGTCAAAGTGTCAGACAAAAAGATGATGGAGAACGCTGGACTGTAAACTTGTGTGTGAACGCCTGCATGTGTGTGCATGACGGTAATGCAGCATGACACATCTGAAATGAGACTGTGGTTGCTATGGCACAGAGCCAGGAGGAGACATACTGTGGCGTAAATGATTTGCATTTACATCTTGTACTTGCTCATGGCCAGTTTCTATATGATATTCCCAGAACAGGATCCTTGCAAATCTCATATTTATTCATGCGAACATAATAAATGGCAGCATTATCAAGCATTGTTGCATATAACATTTGTTTCAGATCAATAGTAAATAAATATATTTTGGATATCTTACATAACTTACTACTGGAAAGGAAAAAGTTTTAGTTGCTTAACATAGAAGTTCTAGTAAATTGAAACGGTGTCAGTCCAGTTTTCTGAGTTGAAATTCAGTTTAATTCAGTTCAGTGTGGTTTAATTTTCACTGCTGAAACTTCAAACACTGAAGAGCAAATCCATCGATACGCAGCTCCACAAGTCCCAAACCAAGCAAGCCAGTGGTGACAGTGGCGAGGAACAAAACTTTACCGATGTAAGATGGCTAAATCTCTCCAGAATATCAGACCCTGAGAACTGTTATGGAATTTCATGAGACAAGACCATAAGAATTGCTATGCAATAAAACAATAGACTTTCTGATCTGAGAAGAAGATCAGGAAACCAGCTGTTCAACTGTTCTGTTCAAATCACTGTTGACAATGCAACCATGGGCTAGAAACACAGAGCTACCTCACCGGGGGGATTGCGAGAAAGTTCACCCTTCTCCTTTCACCTCAAGCCCCCTTTCTTGACCTTTAAGTGACTTACTGATCAGAGGACATTTCACATGAATGCCCAAGGTTTTAATATGGTGTTTCTTGTAGCTCTATATTCATGCTTGGTATCATTTTAAATGTCTCTGCACAGCAAAAATTCCAGTGTTAAATATACAGTGTGATTTTTTTTTATGTTGTTCAGTGTTAAAACGGGAGTACATTTTAATCCACGAGTGTGAAAGAGTGTATATTTAAGAGTTTTTTTTTTTCAGTGTGTTAAACTTTAACCCAACATGCAGTGTATTTCCCACAAGTGATGAGAAGTCCAGTTTTTTTACTCAAACCGGTTCTTTCAGACAAACAGTGATAAAACCAGTATGTTTTACTTACTGATTAATAAACATTTAATAAATTAAAACCATTTTCAACATATTTGATCACTGTTATCTGTCAAACACACCAGCTGATAATATAAAAAAGGTAATATATTAACACTTTGAAGGGTAACACTCCAGTTCGATGTAAGAATAAACTCTGTGTTAAAATGAACTCTTAGAGTAATGTACTAATTTCACACTTTAGAAAGTGTTATTTTAACTCCAAAATGGAGGGAGTCATATGTACACCCAAGGAGTGTTAAGTTAAACTCAAATTGAGTTAAATGTACACTGATTTTTTTGCTGTGTGTGTGATTGGTAAAATGGTCTTAATTACACTGTAATATTTCACTTGTATATGTTGATTTGGTTTTTGGCTTTGATGAGATCTTTGCCAGATGCTCCCCCTCCTTAGAGATGGTTAACTCCTCAAATTCACCAGGCAAGGGTCTAGGTGACGCTTCTATTGTCTTGAATTTATGGCTGTTTGTTCTGAGTTGAGTATTTAAAGGAAATGTGAACAAAATCTTTGGAATCTTGTAACTAAGAGCTCCCGTTGCAGCATCTCTGAGACCTATGCTGCAATGTATTTCTCTGGTCGGGTATGCATCTCTAACTCTTTGATTTATCTTTGAGTAATGGATGTTATATTGTTACAGTATCATCTCTGAATTGGCTTTATGATTGTTTTATTATATAATTGGCATAATACAATTTTACCAAACAAATAAAATGTTAAGTTTTGACTCATTCTGAAATCTCCTGAAATCTTTTTATATCTAGTAGATTAAGTGGAGTCTGCGCTACCTTTATGATAGGACATGATTAGAATTGATTTTAAGACACATTTGACTGTACACTGAAAAAAGTGTTTCATTGGATCAAAGTAAAACAATTGCGTCAACTTGTTACACCTAATTACTTTACTTTATATCAACTTAAAAATTTTACTTTGAAAAGAATTAACTAATCATTACTTAGCCAAAGCAAAAAGTATCTTTGAATCAAATCATTTTTTTAAGTTTAATGAAATCTCAAATTATACTTGTCTCAATGTTTTCTCTTTGTATTAACTTAATTATTTTACTTTACACCTAACTAAATATCCAACCAAATACAATTTAAAATATTAATGTAATATAAAGAAAATGATTTGCTTTCAAAATGTGTAATTTTATTGTCCAAGATGAATGACTTCAAGCAATAAACTTTTGACAATTTATTTTGTCATAATGCAACATTTTTTACAATGTGTACAGTACAAATACACACTGTCTAACAGTGTAAACATGATAAAGATGAGAATTTCTGTCATAACACATTTCTACAATGAGTATAGTATTGTTATAAAAAAAATACTGTACAACACTTTTTAGCATCCAAATACAAAGACACTGGATACAATGTAAATTTGCCATAGGAATCAGTAATCATAATACATCTTATCATGATAACGCAAATCAAACTGACTACACAAAACCTTTAGAATTCTTTTTTTGAAGTTAAAACAAATTTGACCCAAAAATGGCTTAAATTGGGCAGTGTAAAATTAAACACTTTTTAATAACTCTGTACCAAATTAGCCAACGGTAGAAAGAGAAATCTTCACATTAATGAAATAGTTTACCTAAAAATGAAACTTCTCTCATAATTGTCATAAAAATTCCCTGAACATAATTTGCTTAAAGTTAAATACTTAGAATAGCTTAAGGATAAGTAAAGAATGTATGAACTTTCATTTTTTGGTAAACTATTTAACGCTTTAATGAAGATGAAGAAAATAAAGAAGTCCAACATCTAAAGGAATGTATTATAATCAGAACACTGTAGTTGGGTCAAAGGATACAAATTTACTCCTGCAGCTTTAAAGAGACGTTCTGCACTCTTCAGCACATCTGCTTACTCCTGCAGCGTTGAAGAAAGGTTCTCCACTCTTTGGCTCATCTGTTTACTCTCTATGTCCGTCATTATTTTTTGAAAGGTCTCAAAGGTATTTTTGAGTCCTTCGGGATATTTTAGGTTCAGTGCATAAATGAGTCCAAACATCATGGCACAGGCACATGCAACAGAAGGCAACTCATTTAGTACTTCCACACCGTCAATGACAATGGAAATGTCCAGTGCACAACTAAGAGCATCACTTTCACGGATCGCAAAAAGTGCCATGGTGGTCTTTTCAAATTCACTCGCTGCTTCCTCCATCTGGTCAGCCTAAAAACATACAAGAAAAAAAAAAAAAGAGTAAATAAGGGATTTTGGGGGAAAAAAAACATTTTGTATAAAAAAAACACTTCTTCATCTGAAAATTTCTTACAAAATTGAATTAGCTATTTTGTAGTTAGCCATTATGGTGGTCAATGTAGAGCCCAAATGTCTGTTGCTAACTTTATGTAAAATATCTTCATTTGCGTTCAGTGTAAAAAAAATGTGTATGTTTTATTACAAGACAACATTTTAATTTTTGGGTGAAGACGTTCTTTTACACTCTTTGGCTACAAAAATGCTTTTAACATTTGTACAAACTAACGCTTCCATGTGATGACCATTGTAGACAACTTTGACCAATGTAGACATATTTGTGCAGTACCACAATATCCAATCAGAGGCATTTATCAATTTACTCAGTGTTCAAAAATGCAGTTTTAGGGGAAAAAAACTCTTTAAAAAGGAGTAGTTCACATTCAAAATTCAGCCATCATGTACACACCCTTTTGTCATTTCAAATCTGAATGAAATACTGTCCTCTGCAGAATTTTGAACAATGTTGGTAACAGCCCCTGTCCACAATTATTGTATCGACACAAAACCAATGCAAGTGAACAGGGGCTCTTAACAACATTCTTCAAAATATATTATTTTGTGTTCTGTGAAAGAAGTCACACAGGCTGATGTGTAAATGATAACACAACTACTTGAACCACTTTAAAGTAATATGTCATTACCAAATCAAAATCCCCCCATGTTTTTAGCAAAGTGGGGAAATATTGATCTGATAGTGAAATATAACCAAGTCAAATATGGTTGGAGAAAATTTTAGGAGTTTGCATTGTCCACATTACCTGGTATTCTTTGATCAGACAGCTTGCATCTTCACCAAGGTACATGATCAGGCACTTCAGCAGGCACTCTCTTCTGATGTCTATGTCCAGGCTCTAAAAATGTTCAAGATGTATTGTTTTCATTAGACCAAAACACTATTAATTGATTGCCACAAGCAATTTTGTTTGTATGCAACCAATACCTGATCCATAACTTTAATAGTGTCCTTAGCTTTTTCACGGAGGACTCCACCTTTGCTCCTAATAACCTGGAGAATCTGAGAGCTCTGTCTGTCCAAAGAGGCGCAAAAATTCGGCATTAATCTGTAAGAAAGAGAAACAATAATAGACTTATGAAAAAAAATTACTTGAGAACTAGTTGTAAAAATACATATACACACGAACCATTAAACAATAAAAAGGTATAATTAGGTCATCTAAGACATTTTCAAAAACACTAGATGCTACAACCCCATGGTAAAAACTATAGTAAATTCAGGATTATTCATGTACATTTGAACATTTATCAATAAAATAAATGCTTTTACCTCCTCTTGTTGAAACAGCGCTGGCCATCTTTCTTGCAGTTCTTGAACACTAGGATCGTTTTCCACAATCTTTAGTCTGCGTAGGGCGAACAGTGTTTGTGAAATTTACAAATACATCCCAAAAATCTTTGTCCTGATACTGTAGTCTGAATCTATAATTTAATCCAAAATCTTTCCTCATTTTTTCAATGATTCTTCCCCTGATTCGGTAATCCCATCTGGCAAAAGCAACTTTCTTGAATCATCTTGACTCACAATCACCAAAAGCTTGGCAGATCTTCTTCCTGACATGCTTAAGGATTCTGGAAAAAAATAAAATTAATAAGATTACATACAGAACAAATAATAGATAAATGTCAGACCTTTACATGTTCACTACATCTTGTGTACTTTTCTTAGATTGTATAAACAATTCTAACCTAGAACATGTAAATATCTTTTCAGAGCCACCATGCGCCTCCCCCCAATTGCGTACTGAAAAAGTGGATATGGGTCTGTATATGATGTAAAGTATACCATGCATCAAGTCTTTTGACAATGAACAGTGGTTTGTCCTGAGAATTTCCAAACGATTGGCTTTGGAGACACCACAATCTTTGCATATCCACATCGAGTTATTTGCCAATGAGAATGGTGAGGAAAAGCATAGGACAGAAAAATAATGAAACTGACCATCCAATAGCAAGAATAAAAAAGTGCAAATGACTTACATTTTTCATGTCACTGAAATATTTAAAACTTGTCTGAATTGTTGTTCAGCAGTACTCAATCCTACAAAAGACAAAGAGAAATTACAAACTGGCTCACATAAGTAACAGACAAATTCTTTAATGGTGATGTGTTGAATTCTGTTTCCCATACGTTTCTCCTCAGTTTTGTAATGCCACTACACAAACTGCGCATCCATATACTGAGAATGGGTGCATGCTTGTTCTGTTTCCACAGTTGACCTTTTTCAAAGCCTATTTTATCCCTGTTTTAAATATAATTTAATGTTTGGTATGCTTTGCATTACACTATTTTTAAAAATGTGAGAATTTCAAAATCTGTTAAAAATTAGCCAAACTTTTGCTGCGTGTCTAATTGTGCAATACAGTGTGGGTGCTGGCACTGGTTAAAATACACGTAGAGAAGCTGTCAAAGTGCTTGCTTTAAATGTGTTTCCCTAAAAGGACTATAAAATGACATCAGAATTTTTTTTATTTTTGACATTTACACACACATACACATTGTACATTTATTCATTATATATATATATATATATATATATATATATATATATATATATATATATATATATATATATATATATATATATATAATATAAATAAATGTACAATGTTTAACATCATAAAGTAATGTTTATGTCTAGATGTAAAATAGAAAACAAAATAATAATTCTGATGTCCCTTCATAATTGTCGTAGGGTTAAATGCATTTATTGCAGTAATATTTACATTCACAAAAGCAATATATTGAAAACATCAGGAAAGCAAACGGCGTTGTCAGCTTCTCTACAAGCATTTTGACCGCTGCCAGCACCCATACCTTAAGTGCGCGAATAGACGCGCAGCCCCCCGAAAACTGCGGCTGCCCTTACCGTGATCTTTCAAAGCACGGCTGTTGTGACCACGTCAAAAAGATACGTTTACCATACACGCAAACGGAACGAATACCTTGTGTAAGGGCTAAGATTTATAACAACGTTAAGTCCATACAAAACGTCTGAAGCGTGCATGCACTTTATACATGGCGGCGCCATGTAAGGTTAAGCTGAGAACATGCATGTTGATGGCGCCGAACGTTAGCGCACAGCATTACCCGAAAGCATTTGCATACCCCAAATAGTCTTTGAAAGTACGCTTCAATATCAATCCCTTTCACCTAAAGCAGTTTACTTGTATTACTATTATTTTATTTCCACTCGGTTTAACATAGTGATGAGGGAAATTTGCAAACCTTCTAGCTGAGTTAAATGGTTACTAGTAATACTAACAGTATGTAAAACATAATATCTTTATGAAATCATACATGTATAATGTTAATTATACGCCCAAACGTATGTTTAAAACTACTTACCAATTTTCTTGATTCCCATTTCACCACGCCGAGCTCATCCATGCAGTGTAAAAAAATGGCGGAAAGCTGAACGTCGACAGGCAGGACTAGGGATGACGTTTGAAGTCACGTGACAATTGGAAGCAATATTTTTAATTTAATTAAAAGAATTTATTTACTTTACACCAACAAGACTTACTTTTAATTTAAATCAATGCAATTGTTTTACATTACACTGATGACTAGACAGAAAATTAAATGTTTTGAGTTAGATCAAGTTAAAAAACTTCTTTAGAGTAATGACATGCCTTGTGCACTTTTTACAGTGTACGGAGCCGTTTTGACACGACAGCATGGAGATCTTTCATCATATAATTGCTGATTTTAGCAAGTTGCATGGGCTTGGCTAAATTAATTATTCTTTTAGGATGAGTGAGCCGTTTGCAACCAGTCTATTTGAACATTAGTTAATCCTGCACCCTCTGACTAACTTCAGAGTGTCGACATACTGTCCGTGAGAAGACACGCAAACCCGGGGCGTGAAACTCTGAGCGGCGTTTGGTCCCTAATGAACGTATAAACTGAAGAGTATGGGAACAGATACAGATCAAAACTCTAAATTAATTCATAAATGTTTATTGTGGTTCGTTTCTACAATTATAAATACAGTCTAAATTTTACGATCACTTAAAATTGGAGTCAGATTAAATTCGGAGCTAAAAAAAACGAATATAAATAAATTCTAATAAATAACAAAATTCTTTTCAGAAGCACTAGAAAAGGCTTAGATGCATTTAATCTTCGACCATGCTGTTAGTTTTGTCATTGGGCTAATAGATACAATCTACACCGATTGACCAAAGTAAAGGAAAAAACCTTGAGAGAAACCAGTCTCAGTTGGCCATGACCATTTCTCCTCTGGCCAAACTTCTTGTGCAGAGAATATCATTGGGAATATACTGTAAAGGTGCCCTGGTTCTGTAGAGTCTAGCTGTGAATGTTTGACAAATCGTCACCTTACAATTATAAGGTTCTATCTGACATTTTTGTCAAAATTTACATATTCTTATTAAATGACAACTTATTTACATCATGGGACGTTTTTTTATAAGTTGTTTACATTTTAATACTTTTTATTTAAAAAACAAATGTTAAACACATCGTTTGCTATATGGAATGCAAAAACTTTGAAGCTCAATAGCTCAAAATCATTCAGAACGCAGATAGAATTCCAAGGTGACGAAATCAATGACAGAGATTATCAATATACATAACAGAGACCCAGAACCTGTATGACATGTTGTATGTCATACAGATATTTGCAGTTGAATATTTAGAGTATAATTTAGATGTTTAATGTATACATACACTGTCAGACATAAAATGTAGAAATGTTTTTCTCGCCGCTATCGCCACTGGCTTGCTTGGTTTGCGACTCGTAGAGCTGGGCATCGATGGATTTGCTCTTCATTGTTTGGAGTTTCAGCAGTGAAAATGAACCACACTGAACTGAACTAAACAGAACTTAAACTCTGAAAGCTGGACTGACACAGTTTCAATTTACTAGAATCTTCTACGTTAAGCTGTCTTGACACAATTTGCATTGTAAAAGCGCTATACAAATAAAGATGAATTGAATTGAATAGAAAAGCTATCATAAGAATAGTACCTTTTCAGATGGTACACTCTTGTAACTTAAGTACACTATAAAAACATCTTAATTAACAGGTATTTTCATTCCATTTATTTATGGATATGATTTGCATTATGTGACATCAATCTCTGCTATGTTGACTTTTGGTGCTGCTGTAAAACTTGTTTTAGTTTTAGTTTGAAATCACATATTGTATAAGAAATAATATAGAGAGGATTACGTTTGTAAAACAACAAGTACAGGTAGTTTATTACCATTTTTTTTTCCATAATTTGCAACACCAACCCAGACAATATATCATTCAATCTATAAAACATGTCAATAAAAGTCTTTTTTTAAAGTCTTATAAACTTTTTTCCAGCTTTTCAACATCAAAAGTTGAGGAAAGATCATGAATATCATGTTACCTAATGTGTCATTTCCCATCATTTACATCTCTTCTCAGTTGCTAAGACTTATATAATTATTGATATATTATAGATCATTTTGAGGGATGTAAACAAAAACTATTCCCCCAACATATTTCCTGTTTTACATTTTTAATTTCTATAGCTTCTATTCCTTCTTTTCTTAGTTTGTTCAGTCCTTCCTTGAATTCGTCTTTTATTCATTTGGTCCTTCCTTTGTTCCTCCCTTCATTCGTTTGCTCATTCATTTGTTCGTTCGTCCATTTGTTCATATTTTTGTTCCTACATTTATTAGGTCCTTTGTTCATTCGTTCGTTCCTTCTTTCATTCCTTCCTTCCTTCCTTAGTTTGTTCAGTCCTTCCTTAAATTCTTCATTAATTTGGTCCTTCCTTCCTTCATTCGTTCCATTTAGTAATTGTTTAAGGCTGTTTGGTGATTTCAGTCATCATACAGTCGACATTCTTCATTTTCTCAATTTTCTCATCATCTCTGGGACATTGCGTTTAAAGATTGTGGACATCTTGGACATTTTAATGCTTCCAAAAGGTTTGCTGCATTTATATATAAGTGCCCATGTCTTGAGGTTGTTCAGTATGATGCGATTTACTTTCTATGTGTGATTTGATTGGACAAGAATTACAGGAACAATTTTTCTACTTTAGCCAATCCCCATAGACAAGAAAGAAATAAAGTAATGACTGCAGGTTGAAGGAAAATAATGGAGTAAAAGTACCGATACAGCACTAAAAATGTACTCAAGGGAAAGTAAAAGCACACATTTTTATTTAGTATATTACAATTCCTGATAAAGACTACTCAATTACAGTAATTTGAGTATTTGTAATTTGTTACTTTACACCACTGGTCAGACCACAAAGAAAAAAAAAAATATTCAGAGTATATTAAGGTAAATAAACATATACAGTTGAAGTCAGAATTACTAGACCCCCTGTTTTTTTTTCCCCCAATTTCTGTTTAATGGAGAGAAGATTTTTTCAACACATTTCTAAACATAATAGTTTTAATAACTAATTTCTATTAACAGTACATACGTACTATTTGACTGGATATTTTTCAAGACACTTCTACACAGCTTAAAGTGACATTTAAAGGCTTAACTAGGTTAATTAAGTTAACTAGGCAGGTTAGTATATTAAGTTAAAAATGTAATATATTCTTGATTTTACAGTTACAAAATATTAATAGCATATAATTTTGTGATGACAAGTATTTATGTTAACATACAGGTGAGTATCAAATTATTATTTTTTAAATTGTTTATGCTGGGTGAATAAAAAAGTACATTCCAAATGTATTTGACGTGAAGATGTGAAGTACATTATGAAACATATATTTGGTATATTAAGGTAAAAATCCCCAATATATTCTTAATTTTACAGTTTGTAAAAAAAATTGAATTTGCATATAATTTTTGGTTGTTGATCAGAAATGATCAGATGTGCTCCAACATTAGGCACTTTCAAATCAAGACTTAAAACACATCTGTTTAGCTGTGCCTTTACTGAATGAGCACTGTGCTACATTTAACAGATATAATGTCGTTCTTTTATTTTTCATTCCTTTATAACCCTTTATAAATGTTTTAATCTGTTTTTATTTGTTTTAATCATTTTTTATTCTTTGTTGTTTATATTTTCTTGTTTATTCTTGTTTATGTAAAGCACATTGAATTACCATTGTGTATGAAATGTGCTATATAAATAAAATTGCCTTGCCTTGCCATGTGTGTAGTTGCCAAGTTTTTCAGTGCAAGAATGCATATAAGATGCATATAATCCATGTCAAATGAAATATTAGGGTAATGTCTAAATGAACCCTTTTAATCTTTTAATAAATATAAAAAAGATTGCATGTTTTTTGCTTCCTAAGTCTTTTTCTAAATGATTTAGCAACTTCCACATATATTTTTTTTCATGGTTTAACAGCCTAAATTGTCAGAGCAATGTATTCAGTAGTACATTAACAGTGCAGTCCATGCTGTTGTTTTAGTATCAACAGTATAGTCATGCAAATGAGTAAGTGACAAAATCTTGATGTGAGTGCAAACCCACTATTGCAAGTGGACCTCAGTAATTAATGTACATTCGCATATTATTTAAGATGAGAAGGTATTAATTACAGATTTGCATTGCTCTTGGGAAGAGGAGAACACAAGAGAAGGAACAAAACAAATGTGGTCTTGTTCCTTGATACTTTCTAGCAAGGATGTGCATCTATCGTTATCTGCATCCACCTTATCTCTCCATCCACCCACATCTGTCTCTGTGGCCTGTCTTCCTGATATGTCTTCTAATGGCATAAATCACGTTTCCACTGTAAGATAGATCCTTTCTCTGCTGTGGTGGAGACAGGTGTCGCCAGTTATTGATTTCGCTCAAGCCCTCTACCAGCACAGATACCACACCATTAGAGAAAAACACCTGATCTCAGATTCATAGCATGCATAATGAAGTATGATCAGTCTTTCTAAATGTTGATGTGAAAGAATGGAAATTATGAGGAGATGATATTGAGCACATATCAGTTTGTTTGGAGGCGTTGATGAGGACGAGGTGTAATAATCAATTTCTCTTTTTCTGAAAAGATTTAAAACACAAAATGCATTAACAGTCACCAGCTTTGTAAATGTATTCATTCATTCATTTTCTTTTGGCTTAGTCCTTTTATTAATCAGGGGTCGCCACAGCGGAATGAACCCCTAACTTATCCAGCATATGTTTTACGCAGTGGATGCCCTTCCAGCTGCAACCCATCACTGGAAAACACCCATACACACTCTTTCACACACATACACTACAGCCAATTAAGCTTATTTACTTCACATATAGTGCATGTCTTTGGACTGTGGGGGAAACCAGAGCACCCGGAGGAAACCCACGCGAACACAGGGAGAACATGCAAACTGCACACAGAAATGCCAACTGACCCAGCCAGGGCTCGAACCAGCAACCTTCTTGCTGTGAAGCAATCATGCTATTCACTGCACCACCGCGCTGCCCAACCATGTTTTATGTTTATGTCTCCCAATCATCATACAAACACAGCAAATTCTACTTATACACCAGCGCCGAGCCACTGACAGCACGTCATTACAGGTACTGTGTACTAACAAGGTGACAGCGGCAAATACTGACCTGGCATACAGTACATAACAGGAGCATTGCTAGGGTCGAAAGGGATGAGGGGCTTAGCCCCAAAGAAGTCAAACCCCCCCCCGCCCCCCCCCCCCCCCCCCCCCCCCCACCCACCCCAAACCCCCCCACCCCACACACACACACACATCAAAAAAAAAATCTAAGTTCTAATTCACCCTGCTAAATAGCCGTTTCTTTAAATTTCTTTAGTGATAGATTTTTTTTGCCAGTTTTTCTCAAAATAGGGTGATGTGGGCATTGTGGCACTCTAAATGCATGTAATGCCTGTTTCATTTATACTTGAGTTAAGTAAAAGTAGTAGAACATTCCAGGAAATCCTTTATATGGATGATGGCATCCAGCTATTGCTGTAGTTGAATGAATGAAAATAAGATCCGAATAAGCTCATAAAAAGGCTTTAACTGTGTTCTTCCAGGAGTTTTAGGTATTTTCATAAGAAATTGATTTATAATCCGATGCTAACTGACATAGCATGTTACAGTAGAATATAGCTATAAAACAATAAGCTATATGCATGAAAAACCATGACAACAGTCCCACTCCCACCTGCCGGTAGAAACGGGTACTGCTGAACAGCTGACTTTACTGTAAATGCCTGACACAAAAGCTGCGTTAAGTTGAATGCGGGTGATGTATGTGGTAATTTTAAGTACTTGGATAACAAAATAAATGTTATACAACCTATTTTTATTTAAGTGCAACATATTCCAAAAGATCAGGGGCTTTTGACAATACATCAGGGGCTTAAGACCCTAAAGCCCCCCCTCAACCAGATATTTACATTAGATGTTGCCTACGCTGTTGTTGTCTATTTGAAGGAATGCGCCAATAGAGTGGTCATTTTAGTACATGGTATATCGCTTCTTTGAAATGAATGTGGGACAAAGGTGTAGTGGAGGACGGGTCATCCAGAGCCATAGATATGTATACATATATACATACAGTTAGGTCCATAAATATTTGGACATTGACACAATTCTAATATTTTGGGCTCTATACACCAACACAATGGATTTGAAATGAAATTAATGAGATGTGCCTTAACTGCAAGACTGTAAGCTTTAATTTGAGGGTATTTGCATCCAAATCAGGTGAATGCATATGTTTGCATATGTGCCTCCCACTTGTTAAGGGTCCAAAAGTAATTGAACAATTGGCTTCTAAGCTGTTCCATGGCCAGGTGTGTGTTAATCCCTCGTTACCCAATTACAATGAGCAGATAAAAGGTCTATGCGTGGACATGTATGGCTGTCCATGCAACTAGTTCTTTTGTATTTATTGATGATGTGACTGCTTTTGTCAGCAGGATGAATTCTGAAGTGTTTTAGGCATGTATTTCACTTTCTGAAGACAAAACTGAAGGGAAAATGCCCCATGAACAAGCAGGAACTGTAGACAGTTGCAGTGGAGTCCTAGTAAAAGCCTAAAATTTAGTGCAAGTTGGTGCCTTATGGTCAGTGCAGTAAGTGACTGTATTTTCATCAATAACGTGACTTAAGCTCAAAAGCTCGTAACATACAAATACTTAAAAAACTAATCTTACCTATGAAATGTTCTGCCTTTGTGCTTTGTTTGCTTTGTTTGCTCGTTACTACACCTGTACGCAACCCGAAAGTCCAGCATCTTCAGATTGGCTTTAGTCTTGACTAGTGCGGTTGAATGACATTTGTCCTGAGAGCACTGTACAAATGTGGCGGATCTATTGACGCATGCTCAGGGTCTGTATGCGATATCTAGTGTTTATATCTATGGAACTGTACATGGATTCTGCTAGAGCACTGATCATCAACTGGCGGCCCGCGGGTCAAATCTGGCCCGCTGAGCCGTTCAATCAGGCCCGCAACTGGATTCCAAAATTGTGAGGATCAAAAAGAAAATAGTGGTTCACACTATTAAAGCAACAAAAAATAACAACAACTGAGTCTCTTGTCAGAATAACCACCATTTATGACTATATTTAGGCTACACTCCGAAATGTGGACAGACCATGTGGCGTTAAGCATTTATTGTTTCAAAAAGGTTTTAGCGTAAGTGAAGAGCGGGTGGGGTGTAGGCGCAGTGCGCGCGACGTGTGTGTGATGAAGAGCAAGAAGGGATGCGGTAGAGAGAGGTGAGCGAAGTTTTTGAGGAGCGGGAGGAAGACGCGCGATTTCCGGGAGATTATCAATCGTTTGCGGGCATCCGGGAGTCTCTATGCATTTGCGGGAGACTCACAGAACTTCTGGGAGACTTGAGATGTCTGCCTCAGGACTAAAAAAAGGAGGAAAAACTATCTGGCACAACTTAAAAGAGCATAGTAAATAAATAACCTGGTACCAGAACAAAACAGGTCACAAATATATGTTCACACATCAAATGAAACGTTAAGTGGGCTTGAATTCAAAGCACAATGCTGTAACGGGCTACTCACAGTGCTTAATCAATGGCTAAAGTTACATTTCTCCTTGTTGACTTAGCTTAATTGAGTTGAGGCAAAATATCTATCACTCCTAGTGGTTGACTGTGGTATAGGTGATGGGAGCCTGAATCAAATGCCTTCAGTTTTGTAATGTAATTAAAAAAGTATAAACATTAAACATAATGTTAAGCCAAAATGAGTATTTTATTTGATTTTCTTCTTGGGGGTCCGGCCCTCAAGGAGACTGTCCGGTAAAACTCTGGCCCTCTGACAAATATAGTTGATGACTCCTGTGCTAGAGGATCAAACACCACTAAGTTCAAACCTCAAAACCAAGAGATCCGGGAAAAATAAAAACTAATATTATTCTAAGCCAAGTTGGAATCAAAAGCTATAGCAAAAAAAAAAAAATAGTATAACATTTATGCAATTCCAAGTGAAATGTAAAGAAGTTTGCACCTTTGAACTGTATTAAATTGTCTAAATGCCACTTTAAATTAAATTAAATAAAATTAAATATAAATTAAATTAAAAAGGGACTATGGCAAAAAGAAAATGAATGAATGAATAAAATTAAATTAAATACATTAGAAAAGGCTAGACACATTTCACTTACAGTAGGTAATAGGTTTTTTTTTTTTGTAATAGATTAGATAATGTATGCTGAAGATTCTTGTCTATTACCATTGTCACTTAATTAATGGTTTTTGGTTGACTGTTAATAAGCTGAACGAGTATACACATGTTATAAAAAAGTTATTAACATAGTGATTAAAATATATTTCACAATATTTAACTTTTTAATAAATAAGTATGAGAGCAAGAGACACTTATTTTCCAGTCACACACCAGCTCTAAAAACTTTGTGGCTGACTCAATACAGTAAGTGAAAAAAGAAAGTTTGCGGTTTTATAATCAACTATGGCATTCTACATTCAACATGATCAAGATATACCTATGTGTTCTCTCCTGTTGATAATTCTATCACTGTTAGCATGAACCGGTGACTGGAGAGAGACAGAAAGCACAAAACCGGTCCAATTACTCTGCCCCCTGCCATTAACATCCCGTGATACAGTGCAGAGGTGCCAAGGACTAATAGAGGGGCTGCTGGCCTCTACTTTCACCCAATTACAGGTCACACTGGCCTCCAGTGTCACCATAGCCACTGCTGCGAGACAAGACTGTATGAGATGAGTAACAGTGCGAGAGATCAAGCTGTGGTGGTGGAAAGTTGCCAATAGACTGTAATATTCTGTGGTGTTTCAGCTCATTTGGACACTTGATATATTTCTGTAAGTTTTTTGGCTTGTTAATGACATGAAATGGATATAACATCTAACCCTGGCTTTCGCTCTAGAGGTTACAGCATTTGAAGTGTTGTTTTGGGGCATATTTTTATTTAATTCTACTGTAATTAAAGCTTAGATGAGTGCAGTAGCATTAGCTACTCTACCCTTGAAAGATATCATTAGAAAATACGTACTAAGTCAATTAGTATACTGAACGTTCTCAATGACTTGATCAACATTTCACAAATAATCAGTTCATATATGTAGATATTTTCAAAGGATTCAAATCTAGTGTATGTGAAATACATACTGGCCACTTTATTAGGTACAATGATTCAACTATTCAATACTAAAACATTCTATTCAGCCAGTCATGAAATCTGGATTATCAGATTCAAAAAATCTTACATTTTATTGGATTGGTCTTTATTGGATTGGTTTTATTGATTCCATGGATCAAGATTTACAGTTTGTGTTCATCATATCTAGTGACATTCACTATAAACAGTTGAAGTCAGAAATATTAGCCCCCCTGAATTAATAGCCCCCCTGTTTATTTTTTTCCCCAATTTCTGTTTAACGAAGGAGAAGATTTTTTTCAACACATTTCTAAACATAATAGTTTTAATAACTCATTTCTAATAACTGATTTATTTTATCTTTGCCTGGATGATAATAAATACTATTTTACTAGATATTTTTCAAGACACTTCTATACAGCTTAAAATGACATTTAAAGGCTTAACTATAGGTTAACAAGGCAGGTTAGGGTAATTAGGCAAGTTATTGTATAATGATGCTTTGTTCTGTACACTATCGAAAATAGCTTAAAGGGGCTAATAATTTTGTCCTTAAAATGATTTTTAAAAAATTAAAAACTGTTTTTATTCTAGCCAAAATAAAACAAATAAGACTTTCTCCAGAAGAAAAAATATTATCAGACATACTGTGAAAATTTCCTTGCTCTGTTAAACATCAATTGGGAAATATTTAAAAATGTCAACTGTAAATGTTACAAGTTTACATGATTATAAATGTTTGTTCATGTAATACAGGTAAATTTTTAGACCCAGCTTATCTTAAATATTAACATTTCCCCTGAAATAAGCTGATATGAGATAATATTTCAATCATTTGACATATTTTCTGATGGCCACAGGGCATTCAGGTAAACAAATACAAAATGTAATATTTTTTTTGTTTTTATTTAGACCAAAATGCTTTATGTTTGTTTTTAAATTATACATTTTTTTATATGTTTAATTATCTCATTAGGTGAACCTTACAAAATGTAATGTTTAATACAATTCATGTTGTTGATTACAAAGTATGGAATGTGTTGTCTTTATATTTTTAGATCAGGCCAAAAGCAGTGCTTAATTTGAACCAGATCTTGCCGGATCCTGATTAACTTTTGCATGGTGAATACCTGCATGTGTGTGTGAGAGAAAGAGAGAGAGAGAGAATGCAAATGTGTCCGAGTGAAAAACAGCAAACAAAGCTGTGATTGTGTGCATACGCACACACATAAAGGTAGTCACTTTCAACTAATCAGCTTTCTTACGTTTACAATCACTCTTATTGGTCAGTGATTATTGTTTCGTGTGTGCGCAGTAAGCAGTGAAAATAAATAATGGCATTGTGGCCTACCTAAATAATATTTGTATTTTCAAAATGCCAGAGGCAGTCAAGCATATATTATTTTTTTAAAACCACAAGTAAATCTGATTATGAGCTGGATCAAAAGAGATCTCAAGATGATGAAACTGCGCGAATGGATCAGGAAAGCGGGAGACAGAAGCAAAGCGATCTCAAGTCAGCCAGAAAGCATGACGGAAGCAGTAACTGTGGGCTCTTCTTGAAGACTGGACTGAGTAATTTTCGCTTGGCACATACAGTAATAGTGAGCTGAATGTCAGTGGTCAACCGAATAGTGATGTTTCATACGATTTATGTTTGCAGCTACATGTTTGTTTGGTTGTTTTTTACCCATTATTGTCCCATAATGTTATATTGCACAGAATAATTAAAGACCATTCCAAAATTTGATAATTTTTTTTGTATTAATGCACCCCAAAATTAAAATTCCTCACCATTTAATCACATTCAAGTGGTTTGAAGTCTTCTGTTGAATACAATACAGAAAATCTTAACTATGGAACCCATACTATGGAAGTCTGCTGCTTTCCAACATTGTGCAATACATCTTTTTTGTGTGTTGAACACAGGAAAGAAACTTAAACAGGTTTAAATTCATAGTAATGATTTCTTTTTAATTCATTTATTTTGATTATTGCAATATTTAACTGAATGTATTATCTAATAAACATACAGCTATAATAATTATAGAGAATTATTACACTACTTTGGATGCATGGATGACAATCGACTCCTATACAGTACTTTCAGGTCACTGCTGATGCCAGGCGGCTCCACTATGACTGATGCTTCCTCTCACAGCTCACTGTAACAAATGGAGTGTCATCCTGTGCCGTGGTAAAGCCTGACCCTGTATTGATTAACCCTCATCATCCAATTTCTCCCTCAGCTTTGATTTATGGGCGACCGTTGTTTTTACATTAGTCGTCAAATCTGTCTTTTCGGGTTATGGCAGACACGCTAATGGCTGCTGTCTTTCTCTCCTTGATTCCAGTTCCAAATCTCTTATAACATTTAAATTCTTAATGATATATTTCTAATGCACTTTATTTTTGTTATTTTTATATTTTTGTTGCTCATGTTGCTTATGCATTACCATCTTGTCCTGATTCATCAATTAAATTTTCTAATAGTCTTAAAGGGATCATTTCTACCTCAAAAAAAGTAATTTCATTCCAAACACCCAAGACTTTTGTTTATTGTTGGAACACAAATTAAGAAATTTCAACTCTTTTTCGTCAATTAATTAGGCAGAAAAAAACAATAGGCTGCTAAGCATTTTATGGGCCGATTAGATCATAAGAAGATGATTAGCCTGGCCCAAAAACTACAATGGCCCAGCGGTAAAACTGCCCAGTCTGCCAGATGGCCAGTCCGCCTCTGGATGTGCCGGTGCTTTGTTACAAACAGAAAAATCCAGAATATCAGTGGACAGTGCTCATAAATGCACTGAGGAGAAAAACTTTTTTTTTGTGTGTGTGAGCACAAAAGTATTCTCATAGATTTATAATATTCCAATTGAACCAACTGTTGTCAGGGTTGTCAATTAAAGTCACTGTTTTGACTATGTTTTTAGTATCTTTCTGGACTTTGAATGAGTCAGGACTATTGGTGTCATTGATAAATATCTTAAGTTACATTCCGAAGATGAACAAAGGTCGCAGGAATTTGGATGATATGAGGATGAGAAATTAATAATACTTTTCATTTTTGGCTAAACTAACCATTTAATCATCAGTAGCAGATTGTAGGCTATTGAAAAGCAAGGTTCAGTTTGCATATTTTGAAAAAAAAAAAAAACCTGTACAACATGAAGTAAAATGGGACCTTTGACTTCAAGTCGCATGTCTGAATAAAAACATTTGCCGCATTCACAATGACTTGCATTTGATATGTTAGTCATGTGACCAGATTTATCTCACTGACCTCTACATGTTCTTCACACATAGCTGCGATACAGCTGTCATGTCACAAAAATCTGGTGAGTTTATCAGGAAATATGACCATTCTTCAAGGCAAAGGCCTCACATGAAGCTAGAGAGTTATGAGCGCTTGTATGATGAAGGTGAGGGTCAGAATGTTAATAGATGCGCTCTTTTTTTCCCCCTGTCAAACATTCAAGGAATCTCTAAAATATGTTTTCACAAACACTGAAAGTTATTGAAGTAACACTTTATAATAACAGTACATGAATAATGATGTATTAATATGTAAACTAAACATTACTTTATTATGAATTAATGATGAGTTAATGTATGCGCTAATCATGAACTAACTTGAACTCCAACATGAGTCACATGAGTTCATGTGTGAATTACGGCTACCTTAATTACTTGTTAGTACATGATTGTTTGTTAATTGATGTATTAATTAACACATTAGTTTATGCTTAATTTAACCATCATGAACTCATGATATGTTCATATATAATTATGTTGTGACTTTACTTGAAGGGGCACATTATCATTAACCCATTCTTAACTACTCATGAACTCCTTATGCGCGTCCAACTAGTCAGTTTACACTGAATAACAATAGAAAAGTGTTCTGTCAACATCAGCATGAACAGGAGTTCGTGAGTAGTTAAGGATGAGTTAATGATGATGTGCCCCTCCAAGTAAAGTCATGACATAATCATACATTAACAGCTCATGAGTTCATGTTGGTTACATTTAGCTTAAACTTAAATGTTAACTAATCCATTAATTAACAACATGTACTAACAAGTAATTAAGGTAGCCGTTATTCACACATGAACTCATGTGACTCATGTTGTAGTTCAAGTTAGTTCATGATTAGTGCATACCTTAACTCATCATTAATTCATAATAAAGTAATGTTTAGTTTGCACATTAATACATCATTATTCATGTACTGTTATTGTAAAGTGTTACCGTTATTGATGTTGAGATTGTAATGAGCTGGCATTTTGGGTTCTCACTCCACAACAAAAACAAGGCTGAATCTTCTTCAATTTTTTTTCTGACTCTGGCATTGAGAAAGATCCTGAACACACTTTCTGAGAAAAAAGCATAAGAACAATCAGTAAGACAGAACAGTAAATTCTGCCCTCTCTTTCATATTGTTCTTTTTGCGCTGTGTGGTTGCAAAGAGTCTTACTATACTATACAGAAAATACCTGTTTATAGTATTTGACCCCTTCATCTTTCAGCATGTATTTGTGTATTTAGCAGATTTAGTCTGTACTTCAAAACATGTGACAACAAAACTAAATGACATGAAGTGTCCAGAATTGCATGCACCAGATTTAGGATAAAACACAGAGACCAGACCAATGGAGCTAACAGTAATAAAAGGAAGATGGGTATCTGCCGCATTTTCTGTAGCAATTTGACACGTGTTTGTTACATGGCTGGTGAAAGTGAAGATCCATCCTGCAGCCCCCACCAACACAACAGTGTGTTTAAACTCTGTGCTTTCAAATGACAGCAATTTGTCTATGAGAAGTTTTTGAATTTAAAGGCACAATATGTAATTTTCACTTCTAGGGGCCATGTATTCACAACAAACAAAGGTGTAGTTTAATGACACCGTGACTGCAGTGGTGTGGAGTGTGGACTATTGCTATTTTATAGTGCTATTTTTATTCTATCCTAGACCCGTGCAGATACCATGTTCGGGGATAAGCTAATCAAAGTGAAGTTTATTTATAAACTAATTTCGAGAGGATCACGTGCTTATGATTGCTAGCAGCTGGACCCACATTATCCAAATCAACATGCACCAATCAGATGATCCTTAACTACTATAAATACCCCGGGTTTCATATCACCACTATCTTCGCTTTGAAGAATCCCCCCTTCCACCCCTACTCCTTCCCTTTTCTAGATGGGTGACACGGTGGCCCAGCGCTTAGCGCTGTTGCCTCTCAGCAAGAGTGTCAATGGTTCTAGGCTGTACCTAACCAGCGGGCATTTTCTGTGCGGAGTTTGCATGTTCTCCCCGTGCTCACGTGGGTTTTCTCCAGGTCCTCCGGTTTCCTCCCACCGATTAAAAACACGCAACCTAAATTTTGATTGATCAACTTTATAGACTTGCTCCCTATGTAGTACCTATCTCGTTAAAGAGAACTACTATCTGCTCTCCAACACTACGAAGGGGGAGTTCTCGAGATCTACCTGAGCTCGATCTCCCCTCTCGCCTTGCAACGGGAGGGAGCCCCGGGCTCGAGGATCTCATGAGCTCAGGGCTCTCTCCCGGGACAGCATGCCAAACAAGCCTTATAATTAATCATCAGCTAAGTGTGAACTCTTGAAATGAAATGAATCTGCTGAAAAGTGATTGCTAATGAGAGACGAAAGCAGCGGAGCTTTTATTATTCCACAGTTGGTATAGTTGACCTCGGTTCATCCAGTCATGATTACATGGAGAAGACGTGATAGATGCCAAACGGTTCATTCACTCAAAAATGAAAAATGTCTACAAAACATTAACATGTTTTAGGTGAAATCTGAATGCTTCCTCATCCTCCACAGACTGCAAGGTTCTTGACCTGTTCAAAGTCCAGAAAAATACCATAAAACCTTGTCAGTAGTTCAATTTGAATATTATCAAGCTACAAGAATACTTTAGTGCACACATAAACTAAAAATATGTCCATTCACGAGCACTGTGTACTCATGGCAAAAAAACCAAACAATAAAAATATACAGTAGCAATGTTCGAAGCCCAGCTCATAGTGTGTGCTTTGAGTGATTCAGATGTTGAGTGTGTTTTTAAAACCTGACCATTGCACCACTGGTTCTCAATATGTAGAACCACATGGTTTCTGTTTTCGGTTCAGTCAAATCAATACCACATTATTATCATAATTTAAGATAAATATCACTGACAAGAAAAGTGCATAAAAACTGCTAAAACATGATGCAACAATCTCCTAGCTATTAGTCTGTCTTCCCACACAAATCTTCAGCAATCTAAGGAGACCAATTAAAACATCCAATCTTCACCATAGTTCTGATTTTTGAAAATTTGTATTTCAATAAAACTTTTCATTTTATATAAATCTAATTCAATAACTGTAAATGAGGATTTGGATTGACGTCTGAAAAAAATAAAGTCAAATAGGTTAGAAATAGGCGAAGCTGCTGTTGCTGCAGATTCAGATTCAGTCTGATTTTATTTCAGTTGATTTAATGTATGGCTGTGACTAAAGTCCAAATAATAATATAAAAGAGAATCCAGATTTTCAAAAAATATAAAAACATTCATTCTGCACTCTAAGGGGATGTCATTTTAAAGTGGAACTGAAAGAGTCAGTCTAGTTTACATTATTTTATAAATTGGTTTCCACTTTAATGGAAATATATTAAACAAACTCAATTAATGTAACCATTTTGAAGAAAAGGGCATGTTTTTCTATAACTTTTAGCGCAAGGGCACTGCCATCTTGCAATATCACTGTGTCTGACGTCACAGGGTTAGTTCTGTTCCCTCAGCTGAACAGATACAGTGGAAGTAAAGGGCTATAATGTCAATGATAAATCAAACGATCAAATGAGAAATCAAATGTATTTGATATGTAATTTTCATGAACAACTCATTAAAATCCTGTAATAGTTAAATGACAAATCAAATGCTCAAACTATAATTCAAATGAAGGAACCAGTTTCTGGTCTCACACACACACACACACGCACGCATGCACGCACGCACGCACGCACGCACGCACGCACGCACAGCTCATGATGGACTGATTACTATCTCATTCTCACACTCTTTGCTGAGGCTTGTTTTTCCCTGTGAAGCATTACAAAGTGTTTTTTTCTGTTTGTCTGTTTATTGTTGTTTTACCTCCTGTCCTGTTTCTAATTCTTTTTCTAATAAATGTTTTGTTAACATTTGTCTCTGTTTTAGTTTTTTCATCTAAAAAAACTATGTTTGTTTGTTCTGATAATGTATTATTTCTACCATTTTAAAAAGAGTTATTTTGTTCACTCAACTTTAGACATTTTAGGTCAGTTCAACTGATGTTTTCAAAAGTTGAGTACATGAGAAAAAACGAAAGAAGATAAGGATTATGTTTTTTTTTTTTGTTCACTCAACTTCAGGCATTCCAGTTCTGCAGGCAAAAAAATGTTCAGTTGGCATAACTTTTTGTTATAGAGTAGTTCAACTCTCCAGAAAACTAATAATCTTATGTTAACCCAACAAAATGTTTTTTTGTATTACAAACAAATAATTTTAGGTCAGTTCAACTGTTGTTTTCAAAAGTTGAGTGAACGAGAAAAAGCGAAAGGAAATAAGGATTATAAGGGTTTTTTCAGTTGTACTGGCTTAAATTTTATTACAGTGTGATGTAGTTACTTTCACACTAAAGAAGATTATATTGGTCAACGCAGCAGTGAATATTTCAGATATTTCAGATATTTCAGCAAACGTTTGGAAACAGTTATGTCATCTTGATCACCAATAATGCCTTTAATTGCTAAAAAACAACAATTTTGTATTCTTTAAAGAATCATGAATATAAAATGTATTTCTCCCAAAAATATAAAGCACAACAAAATGATTTACTCTTTGATAAGAACAGTTAATGATTGAACCTCAATAAAATGTATCATAATAGGTCAGCAAATAAGTAAGAATTATTTCTGAAAGCTCATGTTACACTGAAAATTGTGTAACAATGCAGACAATTCCGTTTTGAATTAAATAAATTAATTGCATTTTAATACATGTTTACACAGAAAACATGCAATACTACTGCGTTAAATGTATTTACTTCTCAAATAAACATTGCATTTATGAACTGAAGAGATTTTTCCACAAGGATGTATTTACGTTTTCAAACATATTGTAGCCTGTACTGTATAAGAATTACAATGATATTGTCACGGCTGGACGTTCCAAGGATGAAGAAGAAGGCACGAGCTCTCGAGATTACAAAACGACATATATTTATTAAAGGACACTTACAAAGGGAACAGGATGAACAAGACTGGAAGACATCAACGGACGTAGACAATACAATACCGGACAACGAAGGACTGAACACAAGGACTATAAATACACAGGAACATGATGACGATAATGGGACACAGGTGGATGGACACAGGTGACGGTGATGAAACATAATGACAGGCGGGAACGGGAACAAAGGAGCACATGGTGAGGATCACATGACGAAAACAAACACACGAGGAAGGCAGGTTGTAACAGTACCCCCCCCCCCCTTTAAAAGGCGCGCCCTCGCGCCTAAAAAAAAGGAGGGGGTTAGAGGAGAGTCTGTGAGGGAGGAACTGGAGTGCGTGGAAAAGAGGAGGAGGCCAGGGAGGAGTCACAGGAGGGAGGAACCAGGAGGTGAGTTGGAGGGCGTGGAACAGAGGAGGAGGCCAAGGAGGAAGGAGGACCCAGGAAGGGAGATGAAGCAGGAGGAGGACCCAGGACACAGCCAGAAGGACGGCCCAGGGTGGAGTCGACGGAGGGAGGAGCCATGGAGGAGGAGTGGTCGCCGACTCCAGGGGGCCGACCGTGGGAGACGCCGCAGATGGAGGTGGAGCCCAAGGAGTCGATGGAGAGCCGAAGGGTGAAGGTGACGCTGAGGTTCCAGAGGGCCGAGGTGGAGCGGACGGCTCACCCGACCGAAGCGACGACACAGGTCCGGATGCCCGCGGTGGAGCCAGAGCGACAGAGGACCGAGGCGTAGCTGGAGGGAAGGAGGAGCTCAACGGAGCTGGCGGGATGGAGTGATGAGGCGCAGCCGGTGGAGCGGAGTCCAGAGGTGGAGGCAGGGCGACGACTGACCAAGGCGGAGCCGGGGGGACGAGGGAGCCTGGTGGAGCCGGTAGGCTGACGGTCCAAGGAGGAGATGAGGGAGGAGAGAGCCAACGTGGAGCCGTTGGGTCGGAGGGCCGAAGCGGAGTCCGTAGCTCGGAGGGTGAAGGAGATGACGTCGGGGGACAACCTCTGTCCGGCGAAACAGGTGGGCAGGCCCGCAGAGATGCCTCCACACATGCTGTTGGAGGGTGAGCTGGGGGACTGGCTGACTGTAGCCGCACTGGAGAGGGCAGAATGGCTGTGGGTGACGTCAACGAGGATAAAGAGGGCGGGTCGGGTGGGGTGCTGCTCATGACCCTGGAGCTTTCGTCTTCTGGGAAGAACGGGACTGAAGAAGGGCTGTCTGGGAACAGCGGAAGGGGCTTGACTTCGCTCCAGAAGTCAATGAGCAGCATTTCGGGGTCCAGGGCCAGCTCACCCTCTGCTGTGGGTCGGTGGACAGGACTCTCGCTCGGCCCCTCGATGTCCACCAGGACTCCCACTTCTGGCGATGTTGCCGGCTCACACACCTGGTCAGACGGCTGGTTGAGCTCCTCCTGCTCGGTGGCATTCTGCTCTGTCGCTCTCGATGGCGATGGCTCACACACCGCGGGTGGCTCTCCGTCTGCGGTGGGCTCTGGCGTACGCTCCTTGCAGATGGTGGGGCTGGTCACTGGGTCTGGAGTGGCACTGACGTCGAACGGTGGTCGGTTCCTCGCCAGTGTCCACTCCACATAGGCGGCGAGATTGCCCCGAGGACCATCTTCGGACGACCGCGCTCTGCACGCGGTGTTCAAGTTGGAATTGTAGAACCCGCAGAGCGCGTCGTCCGGCCACCTGGATCTTTCAGCTAGAACCAGGAAACTCTTCGTATGGTCCTCGAGGCTGTTTTCCCCCTGCATCAACATGAGGATGAGGAATTCCGGGGTGTGGAAGGAGTCCATTGGGGAAGGAACACGAGGGAGATGAAAAATAAAACACTGGGGGCAAAAAAGACTATGAAAATAAAACGGAGGGAAAACACGCCGCAAACTTTGGGTCCGGTATTCTGTCACGGCTGGATGTTCCAAGGATGAAGAAGAAGGCACGAGCTCTCGAGATTACAAAACGACATATATTTATTAAAGGACACTTACAAAGGGAACAGGATGAACAAGACTGGAAGACACACATCAACGGACGTAGACAATACAATACCGGACAACGAAGGACTGAACACAAGGACTATAAATACACAGGAACATGATGACGATAATGGGACACAGGTGGATGGACACAGGTGACGGTGATGAAACATAATGACAGGCGGGAACGGGAACAAAGGAGCACATGGTGAGGATCACATGACGAAAACAAACACACGAGGAAGGCAGGTTGTAACAGATATATCATGACTATAAATGTTTTTATGTTACTTCAACTTATTTTAATAAGATAATCAGGTTTCAATGACATTTTTTAAGTTATGTAAAGTTGACTTAATATTTTAGAAAAGTTTATTTGATTCAACTGAATAAATTAAAGCAGCAAGATTTTTACAGAGTAAAATATTTCAAAATATTCCCTTAGATTTCCATTGTAAAAAATGTTATTCTATAATAGCACTTTAATAGCAACTTGCCTCATCATTCAGCATGTCATTGTGAAAATACAATTCTGGCATTGCGAGACATTGTCATTGTTTTGTGTATAACAGTGTTAGTAAGGCTTATTCTCTATGGTTATTAGGTGTTAAATAAATGATAGGATTCTGGGTGGGTGGCTGAAGGCCTGCCAACATGTGAACATGACTCCAATCTGGAGCTAGAAGAGACTTGCCAGCATTTGGCAGCCATGACCCATTAACCAGAAATCCCCCTCCATTTATAGCCAACCTAAAGCTCCATTAACCCTAATCATCCTCTTAAATAATAAGCACAGTTGTTGTCAGAAAACCAGACTTTAAGAGCCTGTTCATGTTTTCTTTTAGGGTCTATAGCAGATTCTGTAACTGCACATGCTACCGATAAACACTTTAAAAAAACACACACAGCATTTTTTCCTCTCTCAGACGGCTTGAAAGTTTTTTAAGAGCTGTTATTGGCAGCTATAACTCTTTGTCAAAAACAAAACTGCAGTTAAACAAATGGTAATGAATATGCTATAAAAAAAACATGGTTGCTAAGAAAAACGTCCTTTTATTTAGGGTACATTTCATTCAATATCAACAACTTTGAGTTTAAATTAAACAAATTGAAATTGAAAATGTCATATATATATATATATATTTCAGAAACTGCTGATCTACTGGGATTTTCACAAACAACCATCTCTAGGGTTTACAAAGAATGGTCTGAAAAAGAGAAAATATCCAGTGAGCGGCAGTTCTGTGAGTGCAAACGTCTTGTTGATGGCAGAGGTCAGAGAAGAATGACCAGGCTGCTTCCAGTTGATAGAAAAGCAACAGTAACTCAAACAACCACTCGTTACAACTGAGGTATGCAGAAGAGCATCTCTGAGCGCACAACACATCCAACCTTGAGGCAGATGGGCTACAGCAGCAGAAGACCACACCGGGTGCCACTCCTGTCAGCCAAGAACAGGAAACTGAGGCTACAATTCGCACAGGCTCACCAAAATTGGACAATAGAAGACTGGAAAAATGTTGCCTGGTCTGAGGAATCTCGATTTCTGCTGCGACATTCGGATGGTAGGGGCAGAATTTGGAGTCAACAACATAAAAGCATAGATCCATCTAGCCTTGTATCAACAGTTCAGGCTGGTGGTGTATATTTTCTTGGCACACTTTGGGCTCATTAGTACCAATTGAGCATCGTGTCAATTTATATTTACTGTATATAAATTTAAATTTCAATTGGGTTCATTTAAACTCACAACTTAGAAACTCAAATACACCTATATTATGGTGCATGTACAAAATATAAAATATGCATGTAAAAATAAAAAAACTAGCTATTACCCTTTAGTAACCATGTTTTCATTTATTCATTCAGGCTTAGTCCCTTTATTAATCTGGGGTCGCCACAGCGGAATGAACCGGCAACTTATCAAGCATATGTTTTATGCAGCGGATGCCCTTCCAGCTGCAACCCATCACTGGGAAACACCCATACACTCTCATACACTATGGACAGTTTAGCTTACCCAATTCACCTATAGCGCATGTCTTTGGACTTGTGGGGGAAATCAGAGCACCCGGACGAAACCCACGCAAACACGGGGAGAACATGCAAACTCCACACAGAAATGCCAACTGACCCAGCCAAGGCTCGAACCAGCGACCTTCTTGCAGTGAGACGACAGCGCTACCCACTGCGCCACCGCGCTGCCCAACCATGTTTTATGTTGTTTGTTTATTTATATTTTAAATGAATTACCATTTGTCTTGCCACAGTTTTATTACAAATACTATTGTTACCAACAATTAATAATATTAACAAATACCAAAACCAACTATTAGGTAAGCAAACCATAGTTAATTTAATTAGGTAAACCAATGATTAATTTTCATTGTTTGGCATTTCTGGTTCCATTTTCTGAAAATAATTGCTACGGTATTATTATTATTATTATTTTCAAACATTGGGTTGAATGATTAATCAAACATTGTGTTATACAGGTCTAACTGAAACATGACAAGTAATTCAGTTTTAGTAATGCATTTGGCAGTATTTTAACAATCAATAAACTTGACTGACTTTGTTCATTTTGGATTAAAATGAGATGATTTTGAGTCAGGTTTGTATGTGGTATACAGTATGAAAAAAAGCAATCAGCATTTTGAAATAAAGAGTTTGTCTAATTATAGGTGTTTTGCTGTGTAAAAGGTACTTGTTAGCCATTGAAAAAAATTCTGTAATGGTGGTGATGTTGAAGTAATGGGATTTGAACCAAATTGTGGAATGACTTACCTGTTAAGATAAAATTATAAAGTAATGTAAATGTTTTTAGTAGTGTTCTTAAAAAAGGGTTTTTTAAAAAAACAGCAGTGTTTGCACAAATAGTCTACTATTAGTTTGTTTGATCATGCCGGCTTTGTTTTTGCCTTACAGTAAATTTATGTAAAGAATTATAATGTTGTGTATATGTATCTATTTTATTTCCATTTTGTCAAGCCTCCGGTGGACAGGTGTTGAGAATTAGCAAGCCAGCTAAAACATTTAAATGCATTTGGTTGTCCAGTGTAATTGTGATGTCCATCTCAAATGAATAAATAAATAAATAAAAAATGTTGTTTGCTTATGGCCAACGTTTGGTGTTTTACTTTTAATTTTTACATTTTAAGGTTTAAAATTGAAAATTGATAGTATGTGAGGGCTATGATGATAAAGAATACATAGACTCAAATAAATGATGTTTGCTGTTTGTTCAAACTATTTAAAGGTTTTTTAATAGTATCTGGATGCAGACTTGGATTTGCAAGCTGAGACTGGAGTTGCAAAGTCAGACACAAAGCACTCAATGGAGCTAGTGACGTCACTGTGAGGGGTACATTGTAATTTAAAAAATCCGTAATTTTATGGTTTACCCTAGCTGCCGTAAATAAACCGTAAACACCGGCTGTTAAATTATGGAAATTTACTGTAAAATAACAGGGTGAATTACATAAATTAAAAAAAAAAAAATAATAATTTAAGGAAATTTCTCTAATTTAATGTCTGTTATTTTACAGTAAATTTTTGTAATTTATCGGCCGTTATTTTACGGTTTATTTCCGGCACCCGCTGCTGGAAATAAACCATAAAATTACGGATTTTTTTTTACAGTTTAGGTGTAGACATTAAAAAGCATTGCATGCAGCTCAGTCTGCATCCAGACCCCTCTTGAGTTTTTTGCAACAACTTAATAGTTTTGTTGGTCACACTTTATTTTGATGGTCCGTTAGTTGAATTTAAGATACATTGCAACTAATTCTCAATAGATTATAAGTAGGTTGTTAGGTTGGGGTTAGGGTTGGGGTTAGTGTAAGTTTTACGTGTACTTGCAAAGTTTCTTATAGTCAGTTAAATGTCTGTTGAAGGATTGTTAAATGTCAGTATCAGATATTAAGCAGAGAGTCTACTAATACTCAAATGGACCATCAAAATAAAGTGTTACCGTTTTGTTTAATCTACTTAAATTTGTAAAAACCAGTAAGTTAATATATACTTCTTTCAAGTTGTTCCAGCAGAAATTGATTGTTTGCAGCCTTTTTACAGTGAAAGCATAGGAATGAACATTTTTTTGTTGGTCACTTTTTTCTAATAATAATAATAATAATAATAATAATAATAATAATAATAATAATAATAATAATAATAATAATAATAATAAAAATAAAACCGTTTTCTGTAACAGTACTGCATGTAGACTCTTTCTCTTTTGTTATTATCAATTATTATCACGATAATCACCAATATTAGCGTAAGAAAGTACAATATCAGAGTGAAACTGTTTGTGTTTTGTATTAAGTAAATCTACATGGCAGTATGTGAAAGGGTCCGTGAGTGGCCCCTGCCATGTCCGTGGCATAGCCCTCCATCAGAGAGTGAAAATCGAGCTGAGAGTCTCTCAGGCTCTGCTCAGTTTGAGTGCAGTCATCCATGTGTAATTGCCATAATTGTGGTAACTTTGTATCAGGTTGAGTGGCATCATCATGTCAATGAGACAGTGTCTATAGTGAAGAGCCCTTTCTTTTAATTAGCCTGAATTGATTTCAGAGGCTGACAAGGCTGATGCTGATATACTATGCTTTCATTCACATACACAATTATTGCATATTTACATGTCAGATGAAATACTTCAAACCACAAAAAAAGAGTTTTAGGTGACATGAATGTTTGAGTATGGATATTTTCATTTTTAGATGCTACATTTTGATTTTCTTTATAACTACATATGATTACGAGGTATTCGGTGAGACCTGAGATAGGTGAAAAATAAAATTAAAATTATTTCTTAATATTCAGAAAAGTTGTGTTATTTAAAAGAAAAAAAAATGCAAATGTGTACACATTTAAATCACTGTTGTGTTTTAATACTTGTGTCTTTATCTGGAATTGCATGTCACTAACATCAGCAATGCTCATATTATGGTTCTTAAAGTTTGGCTTGAACTAAGACATTTGTACTGTAAATGTATTATTATTATTAAATGTTTTATTAACAGTTTAATAAACAGTGAAATTTTAAATCTAAAGTAAAAAAAAACTCTTATTTACATTAGTTGATTAAAGTGCAACATTTACTGATTAAAAAATTGTATAAAAACTCATAAAAACATGTTTTTTTTTACTCTATACACCAACACAATGGATTTGAAATTAAACGAACAAGATGTGCTTTAACTGCAGACCATCAGCTTCAATTTGAGGGTATTTACATCCAAATCTGGTGAATGGTGTAGGAATTACAACAGTTTGCATATGTGCCTCCCACTTGTTAAGGGACCAAAAGTAATTTGACAGAATGATAATCAGAAATCAAACTTTCACTCTTTAATACTTCGTCACCTTAGAATTATAAGGTTCTATCTGACATTTTTGTCAAAATTGAGTTATTGACATATTCTGTCACGGTTTATGGGTCTGTGCGTTCTTTCTGTGTGTGGGTGTGTCTGTGTCCGACTGACAGTTCTGTGTTTACCTCCTCAGCTGTGCGGTCACGTGATATTGTCGTCACCAGTGAATTCTGTTGACTCTGCTCAGCTGATTCATCAGCGCGTTACAGCTCCTATGCATTATCATGCCTATATCTAACCGGCGCTCATGTCTCTCTTTGTCAGTTTGTTTGTTGTTCATGTCTGTGTCTCTGTCTCGTCAGGCTGTCCTCGTTGAGTTCCTTGTTTTCGTTGTGCCCCGTTGAAGACGAGTTCGCTCTCGGATGCTGGAGAAATCTTCATTGAACTTTTATTTGATGACAAGCATTCGATCACAAACTATTTCTGCCTGTACTGCTTCAGGCTTTTGTGTCTAAATAAATCATTGTTCACTTGCTATTGGGTTCAGTCGTGATTCATGACATATTCTTATTAAATGACAACTTATTTACATTATGGGATGTTTTTTTCTAAGTTGTTTACATTTTAAGACTTTTTATTTAAATATCAAATGTTACACACATACTGTTTGCTATATGGAATGCAAAAACCTTGAAGCTCAATATCTCAAAATCATTCAGAACGCAGATAGAACCTTATTATTCCAATGTGACGACTTGGTTGCAGCCTTTGCAGTCAATTACAGCCTGAAGTCTGGAATGCATAGACATCACCAGATGCTGGGTTTTATTCCTGGTGGAGCAAAGTGCACAATAAAACAATTCAATTTAAAATATATTGGAATAAACCCTGAGGTTACTGGAGTAAGACTTTTGAAATTTGATGACTATCAATATGGGTTAATATAAACAGTCCAATCTACACATTCCATAAAATAAATAAACAACAGCTAAAGACTGTGTACTGCACTGGTGTTCACTAAGGGGGCAAACTGGGACTCCAGTTAATAAAAAAGAAAGTCAGTTTAATGGTGAAGGGATTGATCAAATATGCCTATAATTGAAGGTTTGCGAAGAAAAGTCATGCTACCTTTTAAAAGTATTTTGTAATATTTTCAAATTACAAAATACAGTATTTTATTTGGATACATTTGTGGCTGCTGTTTTTTGTAGTTTGTTTTGATACACATAAAACTGATGTATTTGGTATTTTATTTTAAAATACATTTCAATGTATTTTTTCCCCATCCCTCATAACAAGTGTATTTTATAAGCACCACCAAAATAAACAGCACATAAGTACACTAACAAGTAAGCAAACAGCCTCAAATTGGCCACTGTTGAAATACAGAATAGACTAAAGAGCAGTTCTTCTTCAGCAAATAGAGAGGTGATTATGGCAGATTGCTGTATTTCCCCACACTTCCTCTTCACCTGTACCTTCACCACCACGTGACTGTGCTCAGAAAGCCTCCTTTAGACAAATGAGTGTTTACACTGTCATGTTGCACCACTAACATGTCATAAAGTCCCATCAGAGCCAATTATACCTCATATTGATTCAGACACGTTCTAAACAGTACAGACATCACCCATTGGCGGTCATTAAAGTTGTTGAACAGTGAGCGTTTTTTGAATTGCCCTCACCTCAGTGCTGCTCGCTAGGAGTCCCATATGCCATAATGTGTCCCCAATTTGAAAAGGCAAAACACATAAAAGGTAATACACCAATTTTTCTATGAAGCAAAGGGCACACGGACTCAGTGTGTGAACAAAGGAGATAGCAACAAAACAGTTATTGTGGACAAAAAGGCTAAAGTAGGGCAATATTTGCCCCGTCTGCTGTAAATATGACCTGGAAGATTTCTGGAAAACAGTCCATTTTGTTAGGAAAAAAAGAAATAATACAGCAAAATGGCGGTTTCAAATTTACAGTTTTACTATGTGGGTGTGCATATACTGTATACACACACATACACACTGCATGATATGAGGATCATTTCTATTTTAAGCATTTTGTTTCAGAGAAAGAAGGAACATGTCCAATTGTGCAAAATTGTATTATAATGTATTTTTAGACTATTGCAACTTGTTCCCTTATTCCACTTATTCTGACAAATAATTAACACCTACCTCACCAGCATATGCTGTTTTTTCAGCAAGGAAAGCAAAGCAAATAATACAAAATGTAATAAGGATGCAGCAAGTAATCGATCAAACTCATAATATAAAATAATGTCGCTCAAAAATCAAAGGGTCACGTGTCCACAAATTTGAATGGGAAGCACAGGCAGCAGTGGAGATTAGAAAACGCACTTGAGAAATCAATTTTACGTTGCATATACAATATTGTATAAGTAATACAGGTAGAGCACATCAAGACAACTTTTTTGATGGTATATCGCAGCGTTATGCCAATTAAATAATGCAAAACATGATTCTTATCATCTCTATTATTAAAATAACATTACAAAACATCAAAACACACCATTCTACATGACTCACAAATGTTTTTGCACACTGGAATTTACAAAGACAAGCCAGTGTGTACTAAATGTGACTCAAACTAGTTACAAATATCTGCTATTAAATGTTGTTAATTTTATCATTGCAGCACAAACAAAAAATGCTCTGTGGTGCGTTTCTGAAAACCATCGTTAGCCAACTAAATTCTCAAGTTGTGTCGTTACAAACACAGTTCATTGATTAGGCATTTCCCGTATAAGTATCGCAAACTGCGTCGCAAACTTCTGCGCTTGCAACTACACCTCTGGAGCTGTAGTTGGAAACATAGTTCCTGGCTGTGTTCTATTCCCAGTTATCCCACCCTATGCCCTATTCATTCAGAACATTCTAACATATGAAATTGAATGATTTAAAAACAAAAAAAAAAAACTTTAAAGTCATTACTCTTAGGTGTAATTTGCTTTCAAAGCATTTTCAAAGTTCAGTTTTAGCAATCCTCATGTTTACAATTGCGCTTCCTTCGCAGTGCACTTTAAAAACATTGATGTCATTTTGAACACAGCGGTGGCTCATGACGAAAGCTATAGGTGACCTATTATTTAAAAGCGGAATTTATGTTATGTCTCCAAAGCTTGTGAAAACATAAATATATAGCATACGTTAATGCTTTTAATTTAGAGTAGGTTATTTATTAAGTATCTGTACTGTAAATGAAACTGCTTTTGTAAGTGATTTTATGTTAATTTAAAATAGACTATGGAATATTCTCAAAAATATTTGTAAAGGAAACATATGTGCCATTTACATAAATTTCAAATAATATGGAAAACGATTTGCATGTTTTTCCCAAAATTATTATTGGATTTTTTTTAAATGCGTGTGTGTGTGTAAAACAAAATAATTTGCACAAAGAAATTATGCGGTTCTTCACTAAAGAAGTTACCACCTTGTTTAGAGCATCATTATGGGCATTTTACATTATAACTAACGTGGCTCAAATGATGGATCTGCGACAGAGAAACTTCGGGTTTTGGGAAACACTCGTCACGACATCGTTCTTTTCCCAAGGGATGCATCGTACTATGATAGTTCAGCTGTGAGTTACGTCGCTGTTTGGGAAACATTTTCATGTAACTTCTAATTATTATCATATAAGCCTGTTTTTTTATACAAAACACAATATCTTGTCAAAGGAAGGATCTATAGCATGGCTATGAGTATGACACATAACAGTGGTCAATAAAGATTTTCTGCTTGTTTCTGCTTATTAAGTTATTCTACAAAATTTCCTTTATAAACTTCTGTGTATGATGGGAATTAAAAATGAAGTTTTTCAAAACCCTAAACCTTTATTTCCTCACCATCCTAAATATAAACTGTCAGAATTTTAGAGTAGTTTCAGTTTTAACTTCAACTTTCCCTCTCTTTTTTTCTTTTAAATGCTTTTTAATCAGTGAGTATCATGCTTTTACATGCAACAATTACAATTCTGCTGGCCTTGTTAGCAGTATGTTATTGTAGTTCCTGCTGTTGTCACATGCAGTAGAATATCCTCACCGAGATTCCCCATAATTCAATTATCACAACAGATAGTGCAGCACATGCTCTGTAAAGAGAATCAAATATTAAAGAGCAGAGCTCGCAGCAGAAGATGTGTTTTCCCAGCATGAGCGTGTCTCGCTGGAGTAGACGGCCTCCAGCGCACAGCAAAGACAGGAGAGTCATATACAAACCTACTTCATATTCACCGCATGAAGCACTTGCTCTCTAATAATGGAGGAACAAATAAGCGTGACCGCTCTGATGCATATCACTTCATAATTTAATTACATTTTGATACGGTGCAGTGTGTGTGCTGCAGTGGATGTTTAAACTCAGGCAGTGGGTGATTTCACAGAGTCAGTGATAGTCTAAGTAAATAGAAAGGGCAGAAAGACTGTGTTTGATGTCTAGAAAATATTCAGTGATGCACAAAAGCTGATGTAATAAAACCTTATGCAAATGAAAAAGTTAACAAGGTTTTATTTTTTAATTTTTTTATTTAAACCATTTTAGCAAATGTTACGAGAAAAAGTCTTGAACACTTGAAGAAAGGGAGGTGTAGAAAGGCAGTGAAAGCCCAGACACCAGCCGAAATCTCTCAGAAGTTAAATGAATGTTAGCTGCTTCACATCTACATTTTTTTAGCATGATGAAGATGAAACCAGAGTAGACATTTCAGCAAGACAATGATCCAAAACACAGCCAAGAAAACTCACAAATGATTTCAGATAAAGACAATCAAGCTGTAGAATGACCTAGCCAATCACCTGACTTGAATCCAATAGAGAATACAAAATAAGGATTGTTACCCTCTGTTGAAGTCTGTGAAAAAATCTCACCTAAGCAATGCATGTGACTTAATTTTCTATATGAGAGTCGTCTTTAAGCTGCCATAAATATTTATATATAACTGAAATGCCTGGTTTTAGAACACAATAGTTCATTAGTATGGTGTAGGGCCAACACAGCATCAATTTGTCTTGGAAATGACAGATACAAGTCCTGCCCAGTGGCCAAAGGGATATTGAGTCTTGCAGAATAGTGGCCTGGTCACTATGTGATGCTGATGGAGGAAAACATATCCTGGCTCGCTCCTCCAAAACATCCCAAAGTGGCTCAATAATATTTATGTATGGTGACTGTGCAGGCCATAAGAGATATTCAACTTCACTTTCATGTTCATCAACCCATGTTCATCAAACCAGTTGCCATGGGTAATTTCCTAATTTTTAGAATAACATTTTAAAATAAATAGAAAGCATTACATTAATCATACATTCATTTTCTTTTCAGCTTAGTCCCTTTATTAATTGGGGATCGCCACAGTGGAATGAACCATCAACTTATCCAGCATATATTTTTTTTATGCAGCGGATGCCCTTCCAGCTGCAACCCAGCACTGGGAAACATCCATACACTCATTCACACACATACACTACAGACAATTTTAGCTTACCCAATTTACCTATACCACATGTTTTTGGACTTGTGGAGGAAACCAGAGCACCCAGAGGAAACCCACGCGAACACAGGGAGAACATGCAAACTCCACAGAAATGCCGACTGGCCCAGCCGGCACTCGAACCAGCGACCTTCTTGCTGTGAGGCAATTGTGCTACCCACTGCGCCACTGTGCTGCCGCATTACGTTAATCATATCAGGTTAACTAATGCTTTATAATTTTGTACATTTTACAATTAACTTATTACAATGAAAACAAACAATTTCATTACATAATTCCATACTTAACACAATGGAGTTTAATGCACATTTAAATTAATCTGATGGATTCACAAAATTTAATTGAAACATTTTATTCAACTTGCTTTTTTTGTAGCTCAACAACACAACAAATAAACCAAATGTTATTTTAAATTAGAAATGACAATTTCTATTAATGGGATTTTCCCTGACTCTTTCCTTCATTTTTACTTTCAGATGGGATGGCGGGCCAAATCAAAAGTTATGGCCCTAGTTTGGGCTTCTCTGGTGAACATCAACCAAACACCAAATAACACCACACTGATAAACACAGCTCTGTACATGAAAGATGATGATCTGTTTCTAAACACTGAACTGAAACTGACGGTTGCATACTGTAGCCAAAGAAAACACACAAATTAAACATAAAAATATACTTACACAGACAAATAGGTATTACTACTTTTGTTACTTGCAATTTTGATGTGAGGCCAGCATTGTATTGCCCGAGGTCCTAAAGTAATCTGGCAAAAAAAAGTTTTGCACAGACAAGCAAGTTTTTGGCCACTCTATCTGGGATATTCCCTTCATATATTAAACAAATCAATTTCACTGTTGCCTCTACTGAAGATGAGATTTTGTGATAGCACACACGTGAGCCTCTAAAGTTACATCCAAACACAAAGCAGACTATATGCCATGATTGTTTCATTGACTATGTACATGTGCACAAATCATGTGACTATTTCCTAATAATCAGATTTAAGGGGTCAATCAATATATTGTTTACATGTCAGGGGCAAATCTTTTAATCTCGTTTACATGATATTTTCATTATTCAAATTATTTCCTAAGAATTGTGGTTATTTTTCTTACCTCACTTTACAGCACCAATTCTGGATTTATAGTATGTGTTACTGACAGCTGTTTTAATTTATTTCCATGTAACCTTGTATGGTTGTTCGTTGTTCAAATGCAGAGAAATTAAAACCCACTTTGCTATCTGTTTACAAAAAGAGGTAGGAGGAGGATTTGGAGAGTCCATAGTTTGCTTGGAGGTGGGTACAGTAATTTAAAAAAATGGAAAGAAATTAAATCAGATCAATTATGGCACATAAATACACTCAGACAGTATATAAAAAACAAGCTGCATGTTTTCATTTCAACGTGTCTGATCTTGCAGACACAGCAGAAACCCAATTAAACGAAAAAAAAAAAAATTGTCAAAAGTGAAAGTTTGATCCGATGTTACCTTTGAAATACATCTGACAGGTGCACTTAAGCTTTTTAGTCAATACCTGTGGCTGCTGGTGATATGTTAAGGTATTATGACGTGATGCAATTGGCGTTTGCAAGATGTTGAATATATGTACAGTTTAATCTTAATTGATGTTTTTGATTCTGTTCTGTGAACTGGTTCTTTAGACAGCTCTTTTTCTAATTCAAAGCAGTGATTCTTCAGTTTGTTCACAAAGTCTTCTTGAACTTATGTTTTTAAATGTGTGTTCATTTGTCATTTAACTGATCTATTCTTAAGCTGATTCAAAGCTGTTTTCTTTAGTTCACTCACTGTCAGGGCACTGAATGAGTCACCAAAAAAGTTCCAGAGGATCACATACACTGATATATTGGGAATGGAAGTGACTGTCGGACATGTCCTAAAAGGGATTTTGATTGAATTACTAGTAGATGTGTCGGCTTAAAACAATGTCAGAAAGTACAGTCAGTTTGGTGAGCTTGTTTTTTCAGTTCACTAAAAAGTGACTGGTGAAATATAATGATTTGTTCTAAAATTGGACCAGGACTGGTTCAGGATCATTTGCAGAGGTTGTGGATTAAAGGTATACACTTTTAAAATAAAGGTTTCAAAGTGTAATGTTCATTGCGGTGCAATTTTCATACAAGATTCCTTAGAACTTCATTAAAACGTTCCTTTAAAAGGTCTAATTTAGTGAGGTACAATTGTTGTTAGGTTTAAAGGAAAATTTAAAAGGCAGAAATTATAAATGATCAGAAGCCTACAGTACAATTTTCCAGAACAAAAATAAATATACACAATTAAATCAAAAGATTATAGCAAGAAATATCCCACATCCTACAATCACTGAAAAAAACAAGTCACATGGCCTTTTAGATGCCATCTGGGACCTGGGGTTCAACCCTATGAGCTCCTCCAGAGTTTTTACCCGACAACCTTGTTAACGCGGGTCAGAAATTAGCACCTGCTGTTCTCTCGTTAGCGTTTGTGAGAGAGGTGTTAATGGAAGCCTAACCTGTTGAGAGATTCCAGCTGTGAGATAAAGCAGAGATGGATAAGGTGAGAAGCTTGTATTGGAGGAAGCAGTAGTTTGTGTAGAGTCAAAAATCACTGTTTATGAGAGAACTTTTTTCAGGGTGTTCCCCTTGACAAAAAGTCAAATTGACCAAATGCTTGGTTACTGTGATTTCAATTAGCCAAAATATATTCTCCAGCACACTTGTTGATGTCATGTCATAATAAACTCACTTGGTTTAAGATTGTTTATTTTCTAGTATTGTTAAGATTGATAAATTGGCGATTCATTCTGATGTGGTGAACCCAGATTAATAAAGTGACTAAGCTGAAAAGAATATGAATGAATGAATAAAGTAGAGCTTGGAATTTGGCAGTAACTTTGGGCAATACATCAAAGCACCATGGCCTTCAATGCTCTTTCACATTTTGGATTAAACAATTTTCGTTCTAGCTATGAATTTTGGGGAATTAAATTATTTTGTTCTTCAGAGAAGGGTCTAATCCAGCACAAAATGAACTACAGTGACTACAGTGTAAGCTGCCTGAGTAAATCCATGCAATACAAATCTGACACAGTATTTTAAAGTCAAGTCAAGTCGAGCTTTATTGTCATTCCGCTACATGTGTGGACATACAGAGGAACGAAATGTCGCGTCTCGCAGGACAACGGTGCTACATAGATTAATCATAAATACAAACACAACACTGTACATAAGAGTTATTTTAAAAAGCCTATTCATAACTAACTTATACTATAAGATACTTAACTATACTCATAATACAGGCTATACAAGTACTTTTACATGAGACTGAACAATGTTGAGCAGGATTTTGTGCAAGAGAGGTATTTAAGGTTTAATATTGTGCAAAGGAGTTATTTGAGGTTGAAGCAAGCAGTGCAACATGATTGTGGTACATTTATAGCGAACATCGATTTCATTGTTGAGTCCTTGTAAAATGGAGTTTAGATAAAGTGTCAGGTGCATAAGAGAGAAGAGGGTTTGCTACAGGTGGTTTGTCAAGCCCACTCACCTGTATGAAGCACAATTTGAAATACACTGTTCCAAGAGTCATGGAGTGATTAAAAAAGTGTCTATAGTGCAAATGTGCAACCTGGTGCAAGAGTCAGAGAGATGAAAGTGTTAAGACAACAAACAAAATGCTAATATTAACAGCCTTTTTCTGTTGCCTTTGTCAACTGCAGTTGTACAATTAAAATAATATACATTTTACAATTAAAACAATACATTATTTTTATTATGAAATCCAACTGTCTGTGAAAGAAACTTAATCTGCTTGTTTGTTTAGTCGTGACGTATGAAATACTGTTTCTGGGTCCAAGCTACTTGTTTGAATTGAGAATTCAAATTGTTGAATTGAATTGTTTATGACCACTTTTTAGTGATATAACACATTAAAGTGAATTTTATATAAAATTATAGTGTACACAACAGTCTTTGGATTTTCTGCATCACAGACACTAATATTTTAACAATTTATAAAATTATGATCTATTTGGCCATTGGAAATTAGGCATGGATATATATATATATATATATATATATATATATATATATATATATATATATATATATATATACAGTGTTTCCTCTAGGATTTTTTCCAGCTGTGGCGGCAGGCCTTTTGATCTACCAACTACCTTTGGCGTTATTTCAATGACAAATGGGACGCAGTCGAGATCGGATTTGTGTAATACGAGCATTTTGCTTGCGCTAGGATTTCCTCTGTTCATGCACAACTTCTTGCACGTCCTCAAATATACGCTGCTCAAGTGCAATTTAGCGCGTTTACATAGTGAATTTGTCTCTAACCTTTATTAGATTTGCTAGGAATATTTATGAATGTCTCCTATAGACCTACAGAGCGGCATTGATGCGTCCTGAGGGAAAGTGAAACGGCTATAAACTCCAGCAAGATAAAGTCTTTGTTTGTTGTATGCAGAGCCATAGACCTTTATCTATAAATAAAGTATAATTATGGATACTGTGTTCATCCTAACTGAAAGCTATACGTCGTGTTTGCTAGCCTCACATGCACCTGTCAGTCAGCATGTCACCGTAAAGGGTTAAACAAATAACGCACAGCACTCCTACGGTTACAGAAAGGTTTGCCCTGTTATAATTCACTTACCTTTTAATAGGTTTTGGTGCGATTATAACCCGCTATTTAAAAAAAACGACAATGTTTTAAATGAGAAGCCGTAATATGTAGCCGTGGCAGGATGAATTTTGGCATGGCGCCCCGCCATGGTAGAATGAATGTAGCGGAAACCTTGTGTGTATATATATATATATATATATATATATATATATATATATATATATATATATATATATATATATATATATATATATATATATATATATGTATATATATATATTGTGATCGTGAGTATTTCATCGCTTAAACATTTATTATTACCAGTTGTTGAGTCTCCCCATACAGTTTGATATGTCGCTTGAACTCGGAAGCCTCTTCGCGTGATGTCACACTTAACAAAGGGATATTGTTTACAACATTATTACAAACTTAAAAATAAAGGTTCTTTATTGACATTGATGGTTCCATGAAGAAATTTTAGCAGCTTTCCATTGAATATCTTCAGAGTGTAAAACAGGTCTGTTAGATAAATTAATTTCATTCATTTCCATATATTCTATTTATATTATTTTTATATGTATACTTTAAAGAAAACCAAAGGTAATGTTAGAAATGTGTGTGCTTCTTGATATAATCACATGCTCAACTGTAGTTTTCAATCAGTTAAATGGTTGGAACATGCCAAATGCAGAAATATTGTGCTGACAATGATTTGATTATATGATCACTAGGATTCTACCAAACAAACTATTTAGACCAAAGATTAAAGACAATGCTTCATCATCTGTTTGTATGCCTGTATATAAACTGGCCTTAAAGGACTGCCCTTTGAGCAACCAGAATGGAACCTCTTGTGTTTCTTCTGTATTGTTCCCTTGCTGCAAAAAACATTAAAATTTTGGAGAGTCTTGGAATAGTTTTTGATCCTGAAAAGCTCTTTAGATTATTAATTGTTATTTTGAAAATGTTACTCTGAAACTCTTTGGAGAGACCAACGTGGTTCTTCCATGGCATATAATTTGACCAATGACAGACAATTTGGGAAAACTGTTTGAAAGAAATATTCTTCACAGTATGGCATTTAGTTATTTAGATTACTACCTTCAATACAAGAAATGCCCAAGCATTTACTGCTACTTTAACATCACCTCATACCAAAATTTGCATGTCGTTGACATTCGGAGCTGCACTTGCCTGTTTCTATGCCAACCACCATCACAGTGTCCTTTTCCTCCTCAACCTCGATGGGGGAAATAGGGGGATGGGTGTAACCTGGCTTCTCCTCTTCAACCCCAGCCTTAAGATCTGGATTAACCCCCTACCCCTCATCACAATAGGGGCACATGTCCGCCTATCCACCATGGGCCCATTCAGATCTGCTTTACTCAGCGACTAATACGGATTAGTGTTAATGAGACATAAGGAATTAAGTATGAATGAAGACCTCCTTAAGCAGTCATTCAGTGTATTCTGTGCCTCCTCATTCTCCTTCTGTCTCGCCTCTGTGTTTGAGCACGAGGTGTAATCCTCTTGAAAATCAAAGGTAGGTGGCTCATATGAATATAGGCTTAGATCCTACAGCGGTATTTTATTCTGCTTTCAGCCATCTGCCTTGTCTCTTTTCACCTACACCCCTCTCAGCTTGCTACTTACACTTTCACTCCTCTCTCTTTACTCCTTTTTATTGTGGGACCAATTCCTCCCTCTTGTAATGTATAAAGCTTTTTCATACAAATCAGATCAGGGCAGCACGAGCTGGCAAATATATGAGGAATATGTGTTTATAGATTCTTAGTTTGTGCACAGAGGTCAGATCTTCTTCAAAACCAACCCTACCTGTGCTTTGACTGATTTGATCGTTTCATTAATTATAGGGCACCTATGATGAAAATCATGTTTTGTAAGCTGTTTGGACAGAACGGTGTATGTATAATGTGTTTGCTGTCACATTGGAGTGATAGAAACACAATAGGTCTATTTTTTTATTTCCTGATGTTAAAATAGGATCCAAATCCCTCCCATTTTAAGGCCCACCTCAGCGTGACGTAGGAGTGTGGTTTTCCCACCCACCGAATTTATTGACAGCCGCGTATTAACATGTCTCTGTAGTAACGCGTATAATCATATCAATAAGACAGAACGTGTGCAAAGCAGCTGGGATTAAAAGATCTGTTCAGCTCTCTGTGATCATCAATCACCATCAAATGTGATCAAGAATGAGATTTACAAGTTTAAAACATTTTTAAAACAGTGCATGTTTGTAATGAATTACAGCAATTTTACCATCTTTATCACCACAGCCGCATGTCAGTACAATTATAAAAGAAGATGCTTCAATCTTGGTTTGTGGATGTTAAATCAGGTTTATCTTGTACATTACCATAACGGATATCCACAACAGCAGTGGATATTAACGTGTATCCTATCACATTTGTGTGCAAAGCTAAATGCGTGAACTTTGTAACAACATCATGTGACTCATCATTCTCATCAAATAATCATTGGTAAACTTCTTACTGTAGTATTTCTCACAAACGTCACGTGAGATCTGCTTCCTTCACGTCTGTCACTCTGCTGTTTATCTGATGCAGCCAAGGCAAAGCTTGAAGCACACTCTGACAGGCACGTGGGAACAGTGGGCGGGGAGAACTTGCATTAAAGGCACGGGCAATAAAAACAACTACAAGATGCTCAGAGCTGAAATTACAAACTTCTTAAAGGTATAATAAATAATTTTGTAATATAGATGTATGAGTTTAACCTAATCGATTTGTGTTGGAACAACATGAAGGCATTGTGTGGAACCTTTCATTATTTACAGTGTACATGGTAAAAAAAATGTAAGGTTCCGGTCAAGGATTCGAAAAGGAGGACCCAAACGCAGAGTAAGTGCAGGTGGTGATTATTGACAAATGTGATGGTGAAATAGGGGCTAGGTGTAGAACAATTAAATTGGGGTAGTGCTGGTAAGTCCTGGATGGAGCAGACAGTAAAAGGGTAGTGCTAGAGAGTCTTGGTTGATGCAGTTGGAAACCCCAGAATGCCAGGAGACTGCCAGGCTGGAGGTGATGAAGGCCTTGGAAGAGGCACTCCAGACCAGAGATACTGGAGAGTAGTCGTCTCCCTAGCAGCAGCCTGACAGAGAACACCAGCAGCCAGGGAGTCACCATGAGCAGGGCAGGAACAAAGAACAGAGACAAGGCAGACAAAACACAAAGACAGACAGGGGGAACTAAACTATGAAACAAAACAATAAACTAGAATAACTCTAGACAAGGGCTGCTCAACCCTGTCCCTGGTGATCTACCTTCCTGCAAAGTTCATCTCCAACCCTGATCAAACACACCTTCATTTATTCATTTTCTTTTCAGCTTAGTCCCTTTATTAATCTGGGGCCGCCACAGCGGAATGAACCACCAACTTATCCAGCACATGTTTTATGCAGCGGATGCCCTTCCAGCTGCAACCCATCTCTGGGAAACATCCATATACACATATTCACACTCATACACTACGGACAATTTTTAGCCTACCCAATTCACCTGTACCGCAAGTCTTTGGACTGTGGGGGAAACCGGAGCACCAGGAGGAAACCCACGCAAATGCGGGGAGAACATGCAAACTCCACACAGAAACGCCAACTGACCCAGCCGAGGCTCGAACCAGTGACCTTCTTGCTGTGAGGCGACAGCACTACCTACTGTGCCACCGCGTCACCTTCAAACACACCTGAACCAATTAAATAGGACCTGAACAGCTCTTGGTAATTACAGGCAGGTGTATTTGATATGGGTTGCAACTGAAATCTGCAGGAAGGTAGGTCTCCAGAAACAGGGTTCAGTACTTCTGCTCTAGACTAAAGAAATTCTCAAAAACAGAAGGAAATAAAAAGCAAAGGGAAATAAAATTTAATTTAAATTACTGAAGCAAATGATAAAAATAAACAAAACCAATAAAAAGAAACTAAACACATTTTAAAGCTATGAAAATAAGCAAACAAGATATAAAGAATATAAACGCTTAAACAAGAAAACTGGAAAAAGAATAAACATGATTAAGTGGACACTAGAACAGGGGTGTCAAACTCAGTTCCTAGAAGGCCACAACTCTGCGCAGTTTAGTTCCAACTCTATTTTAAACACACATGATCATACTAATTGAGGCCCTCAGGCTTGTTTGAAACCTATAGGTAAAGCTGCAGTCACACTGGACTTTTCTCCCCGTAGACTTCCATTCATAAGCACGCGAATGCGTCGGACCGGAAACGCAAACTTGTGTGACAAGTTTCGCAGTTCCCTGTGGCTTGGTGAATTCTGACCTGCGAAATCGCATCACTTGACTGCGTGAGACCAATCGAGGATCAAAACATGACCTCTCTGGACAGAAATGTAAATTATGGACCAATCGTTCGCCTTTTTAAATGTCTAATCATGCTGTTTAATCCTGCCCCTTTTTGCAGCGCTGTATGACATAATTTCACATGCCTAAACTCTAGTGTGACCACAGCTTAAGTGTGTTGAAGCAGGGTTTGAACTAAACTGTGTAGTGCTGCAGCTCTCCAGTAACTGGGTTTGACACCCCTGTACTAGAAGCTCAGGAACAAACACCTACAAAGACTATACAAAACACAGCACAGACTCAAGTAACAATGAACTGGTAAGACACTCTCTGACCAGTTTATATGGTACACTTTACTAGTACCTGGTTAGACTTCTTTTGCCTTCAGATTCAACAAGGTACTGGAAATATTCCTCAGAGATTTTGGACCATATTGACATGATAGCATCATTGAGTTGCTACAGATTTGTCAGCTGCACATCCATGATGTGAATTTACTGCTCCACCACATCCCAAAGTTGCTCTATTGGATTGAGTTAGGGTGACTGTGGAGGCCATTTGAGTACAGTGAACTTATTGTCATGTTCAAGAAACCAGTCTGAGATGATTCACGCTTTATGACATGGTGCGTTATCCTGCAGGAAGTAGCCATCTGAAGATGAATATCCTGTAGTCATAAAGGTATGGACATGGTCAGCAACAATACTCAGTTAGGCTGTGGTGTTAAAACATGACTCAACTGGTATTAATGGGCCCAAAGTGTGCCAAGAAAATATCTCCCACACCATTACACCACCACCACCAGCCTGTACTGTTGATACAAGGCAGGATGATGCATGCTTTCATGTTGTGGATGCCAAATTCTGATCCTGGAGGAGTGGCACCCGGTGTGGTCTTCTGCTGCTGTAGCCCATCTGCCTCAAGGTTGGACGTGTTGTGTGTTCAGAGTTGCTCTTCTGCATTCCTCAGTTGTAACAAGTGGTTATTTGAGTTACTGTTGCCTTTCTATCAGCTGGAACCAGTCTGGCCATTCTCCTCCTACCTCTGGCATCAACAAAAAACTTGCTTCCGCAGAACTTCCGCTCACTGGTTATTTTCTCTTTTTTGGACCATTCTCTGTAAACCCTAGAGATGGTTGTGCGTGAAAATTGCAATAGATCAACAGTTTCTGAAATAATCAGACCAGCCCGTCTGGCACCAACAACCATGCCACATTCAAAGTCACTTAAATCACTCAAAACCTTTCAGAAAACACCAGAAAGATAGCTAAGTAAATTATCTTAGGCCTACTGTAAGTAAAGAACAGGTAGTCGTTTCCCAGAAAATATGATATTGTTGGAACCTCATATTAAATCATATAATAACTGCACAAGCCTGTTCTTGTCCTGTCTCATTCATCTGAGTATTTATAAAGACAGGCCAATTCCTCTGCTTAAATCTGTAACTGCCCACAAAATGAGTGTCTGCCTTTGAATTTAGATTGTTCATTAATAAGATATTATGTTCAGCAGGAGTCCATAGTAATAGAATATTACACACATGGTCTGAGGGATTCTCACTGTCTCTGGGCTTGATGAAATATCAATATACTGACATCACACATTCCATAGGAATAATGAAGTGACAATGAAATTTACAAATGTGCAGTGGAAATTTACAGGATGGCCAATCACATTTTGTACAAAGCTAGTAATATCTGATTTAGGTAAACTTTTGTTAGTGGTGCTTGGCATAAAGCATCACTATTAAAGCTGCTTATACATCTGTACATTTATACATAAACTAAATTTATCCACGGTAAATGAGTTTAGATAATGTTCTGGGTTAGTTTGTACCTAGTTATTACACTGTTCATAATAAACAAGACTGTAAAATAAAATGCCTCCCTTTATTTGATTCTAGAATACACCTACATATCGTTAAACTCCAACAAACCAATACTGCCATGCAAAGGCAAAAGGCAGTATTTTTGTTTTTGGCCAAACATTTAGGCCTTGCTTTCTTATGTGGGCAAGTATCTAGATTCAACTTCATGTTATTCTAATTGCCATTTACAGTTCCATTTGGCTGAACTAAATGTTTAAACTAAAATGTTTAAAGTAATTTAGTTGCATACTTAGTTGCACGCACAATAGTTTAAATGTGTTTATCAGCTGCAGCTAAATTTATTTATTTATTTATTATTATTATTATTATTATTATTAGTTGTATATTTAGGCAACGCAGTGGCATATTAACAGAAAAACACAAAATTGTTGACATTTTTGCAGATTTATTAAAAAAGAAAAACTGAAATAGCACATGATGGTTCTACACCTTCAATTGAGTCCAGCTATGTTAGATTATACTGATTGGACTTGATTAGGAAAGCCACACACCTGTCTATATAAGACCTTACAGCTCACAATACATGTCAGAGCAAATGAGGATCATGAGGTCATTGTGGCAAGGCACTGATCTGGCCAAGGTAAAATAAATTCTGCTGACTTAAGGTTCTTAAGAGCACAGTAGCCTCCATGATCCTTAAATGGAAGACATTTGGGATGACCAGAACCCTTCCTAGAGCTGGCCGTTCGACCAAAATCAGGGTAGAAGAGCCTTGGTTGGAGATGTAAGGAAAAACCCTTCAGATCACTGTGGCTGAGCTCCAGAGATGCAGTCAGGAGACGGGAGAAAGTTGTAGAAAGTCAACTATCACTGCAGCCCTCCACCAGTCGGGGCTTTATGGCAGAGTGGCCAGACACATAAAAGCCTGCATGGAGTTTACTAAAAAACAACTGAAACACTCCAAGATGGTGAGAAATAAGATTCTCTGGTGAATATAACATTTTGGCCATAAATCTGAGCAGTTTGTGTGGATAAAACCAGGCACTGCACATCACCTGTCCAATACAGTCTTAACAGTGAAGCATGGTGGTGGCAGCATTATGGTGTGGGGGTGTTTTTCAGCTGCAGGGATAGGATGACTGGTTGCAATAGAGGGAAAGATGAATACAGCCAATTATAGGGATATCCTGAATGAAAACCTTCTCCAAAGTACTCAGGACCTCAGACTGGGGTGAAGGTTTACCTTCCAGCAAGACAATGACCCTAAGCACACAGCTAAACTAACAGAGTGGCTTCACAAAAACTCTGTAACTGTTATTGAATGGCCCAGCCAGAATCCTGACTTAAACCCTATTAAGCATCTCTGGAGAGACCTAAAAATGGCGGCCCACAAATGTTTACCATCCAACCTGACAGAACTGAAGAGGAATGGCAGAGGATCCCCAAATCCAGGTGTGAAAAACCTGTTGTATCTTTCCCAAAAAGACTCATGGCAGTATTAAATCATAAGGGTGCTTCTACTAAATACTGAGCAAAGGGTCTGAATACTTAGGACTATGTGCTATTTTTATTTATTTTTATTTTTTTAATAAATCTTCAAAAATGTCAAATTTTGTGTTTTTTTCTGTCAATATGGGGTGCAGTGTGTACATTAATGAGGAAACAAATGCACTTAAATGATTGTAGCAAATTGCTGGGGTGGAGGTGCATTCAAAAATTACAGTCTCTTGCATCAATATGGATAATCACGATGTTGATGGCATGACTCTGAACTTAAGCTCACATGAGACATTCTCCAATCAAATGTTCTGAATCTGAAACACCCCCCTACACAAATATAAGCTAAGCTAGGCTGAAATTGGTCACTTGTTCAAACAGTTATTATATTCTATGTGATGACAGAGAGCATTATATAGCAGATAAAATAATTGTAATACTTGGGGCAATGAAGTCAGTTTTACATGTCATAAACAACATAATCAAAGCACTATTGTCTATTTTTAAAAGGGGAAGAGTTCCACCCTGTTTCAAGAGTTGATACTATACTGTACACAATTAAAGTCAATTGAGTCTAAAATGAATAAGACTTTAAAATATACACATTAGAGCACTTAAATAGTAACAGCAATATCCTTGCATACAGGCAACTTTGTTCTTTGCCCAGGCAAAAATCTCTCATTTTCATATTCGATTTCTCTTACCGAATGGTAGTCATATTCACAAATCTCATCTACTGTCGAAAGATGACCTTTCTGCCAGCCAAAAGACAGTTGATAGTCAAAAGACAGGTGGAGAACAAATTCAGAACATGGCTTTGAGAGCCTCTTGAAAAACAGGGGAGATGTGGAGGGACTGGGATATTGTGAAGGGCTCTTTGAATCCCAGAGGACATGTGTATATCAGGCTGATTCATGTCAGAGAGTGTATCTCGTATCTTTGGAGAGGCCAGGGAGACCATGTTAAATATGGAATTGGAAATGAAGTTGGTTGCAGTAGTGAGTCTAGGGTCTGTATCTGAATATGCTAGTTGCCTACACTGAGGTTTGTGGCATCTGGAATATTTCATTGTGAAAGGGAAAAGTGATTCGGTGCCAGAGATGCAGTTGTGTGTAGAAGAGTTCACAATGTCTGCAATGCCATTTGTGAACCGAGGAGTCAAACACTGCCTGGGGTGTGCATATACCAATGATTTCACGAGGATCATCAGAGTTTTTGTTTTGCTCCAATTTCCATTCTGATTTTACATTCACAGGATTAGCATGAGAATAAAGAATTAGTGTTTGAGGCTCACAGTATGTGTCACAAGTGTTGGCTCACATAGACATTCGAGACTCTGAGGATTTACAAAAAGGCACTTACTACAAAGATGAGTGTGACGAGGGACGAGGTGCAACCAAAGGATTGGAGTCCAGTGGTGTTGGCAGGGTGACGACTGACCAAGGCGTACCCAAAGGGATGAAGGAGCCTGGCGGAGCTGGTGGGCTGACAGCCCACAGAGGAGGTGAGGGAGGAGTGAGTCAACGCAGAGCCTTAGGGTTGGAGTGCTGAGGCAGAGTCCGCAGCTCAAAGGCCTTAGGTGATGACGATGGGCGACACCTTCTAGATGGCGATGCAGGCAGGCAGACCCTCATAGAAACCTCCCCTCCTGGAGCTTGACTGTAGCGGCGCTGGAGCTGGCTGACTGGCTGCAGACGTTGGCATTAGCGGAGATGGAAAGGGTGGGTTGCGTGGGATGCTACTCATGACTGCTAAGTTGGTGGGGGATCAATGGGGCTGGGAGACTGTCTGGGAACAGTCGACTCGGAAGGTGACTTTTGCTGACTAGAAACAACTGAGAAGGGTTGACTTCGCTCCAGAAGTCAATGAACAGCATTTCGGGGTCCAAAGTTAGCTCACCCTCAGCTGTGGGGAGGTGGGTAAGACATGATGTCCACCAGGACTCCCACAACGATGTTGTCGGCTCACACACCTGTTCAGACAGTTCCTCCTGGTCGGTGTTCTTCGGCTATGTTGCTCTTGATGGCAATGGCTCGTACACCGCAGGTGGCTCTGGCAAGTGCCCCCTGCCGACAGGTGATGTTGAGCTGGTGTATGGGTCGGGAGTGGCACTGATGAGGTCTTCTTCCGCAATGGTAGTGAACGATGGTCCGTTCCTCACCAGTGTCCACTCCATACTGTATATGGGCAGCAGTGCTCTGAATGTGTTGTTGAGGCTGGTATTGTAAAACATGCAGAGCACGTTGTCCGGATAGTGTTATTAGCAGTAGACAGATACAGTCTAGTATGGTCCTCGAGGCTCAGTTTCCCCTGCTCCAGGAGGAGAAGGAATTCAGGGGTGGGGTCCATAGAAAAACACAAAAGGGAAGAATCAAAACACTGAGGGGCAAAATGACTACATTAAAAAAATGGGAGAAACAAACGCCACAAACGTTTACTTTTGTTGGTTCATTATACTGTCACAAGTATACTGTGTCACACAGATGTTCGTGATTTGGAGTTGATCAAAAAAACATTTATTTACAAAAAGGCACTTACTACAAAGACAGAAACATCAAATTCAAGCAGGACATGTAACAAATCAGTAACGGACAAAGAATGAACTGAACACAGGGGTATACATGCACAAGACATAATTGAACTGAATACAAACAGGGGAGAGGCACAGGTGAAACCAATAAACATTAACAAACGGCAGGAGAATAGAACAAAGGAAACACGTCAACAGAAACACATGGGACACCACATGACATGTGACAGTCATTTCTTTGTACTCTTGTTTTTCAGCTTTGTCTTGGTATGTCTATATTTCTATTATATTACATTTTTAAATTAATATAATTCTTTTGCATGTTCTTCCCGTGTTCACGTGGGTTTTCTCCGGGTGCCCCAGTTTCTCCTACAAGTCTAGAGACATGTGGTATAGGTGAATTGGGTATGCTAAAATTGACCATAGTTTATGTGTGTGAATGAGTATGTATGTTTCCCAGTGATGGGTTGCAGCTGGAAGGGCATCCACTGCATAAAACATATGCTGGATAAGTTGGTGGTTCATTCAGCTGTGGCGACCCCAGATTAATGAAGGGACTAAGCCGAAAAGAAAATGAATGCATGTCGACTATAGTTATGCAAAAATTGCTTATGTAAAATACTTCATTACAAATTTCAACTCCAATTTGCTGAATTTAAAATATTTTAAAGGGAACCTATTATGCCCCTTTTTACAAAATGTAAAATAAGTCTCTGGTGCCGCTAGAATGTGTTTAAGACTTTCAGCTCAAAATACCTCACAAATAATGTAACTCTTTAAGACTTATCCTTTTTAGGCTTTAATCCAAATTGTTCTATTTTGGTGACTGTCGCTTTAAATTCAGATGAGATTGTAATCCCAGTCCTCTTTTCAAAAAAGGGTTGAGCTACAAACGTCTATGCATCAGCATACCAGGAGATTTAAAACAGGACTAAGGTTATCTCTATGAAAATCTGAAATCTGCTTCTCACTCAGGACTGTCTATGCTAAATCGGGAGAGATTGTCACTAATGAATAGGTCTCAAAGTCAATTCCTGGAGGGCCGCAGCTCTGCACAGTTTTGCTCCTACGCTGATTAAACACAGCCAATCCAACTAATGAAGGTGTACATGACTCTTTTAAACACCTCAATTATTTGGATCAGCTTTGTTTGATAAGGCTAGAGCAAAACTGTGCAGAGCTGTGGCCCTCCAGGAATTGAGACCTATGCACTGATGGATGGAACTTTCACCCTCCAATGACATGTACAAAGAGAGAATGTCAATTAAAGTGTTTCTGCAGACAAGATTTTTGCATTATAGGTCTCCTTTTAGTTAATATATTGCAGTCAATGGGTTTAAAACATTTTAAAGTTCAGCAAATGAATATACATTTAACTATAACTAATACATTTTACACAATACACAATCAAACATTGTTTTAGCAGTCAACATAAAGAACATTTTTACTGTGTTTAGAATTCAACATTTACCATAATAGATTCAACATCTAACATAGGCTAAATCAATGGGAGTTGTGGGTAATGGCACTGTGAGTGTCCCACTCTTCGGAGACCCCCCACTAAATGACTTGTGAGGACAGTAATTGGAGAGGAGGTGCATAATGAGCAGTGGCATCAAACAGAGAGCAGAACAGAGGTCAATGTAAAGGCAGACTCACTTGATGCCCTCAGCCACACTGCATTCACAGAAAATAGACACGGTGTCGTGCTGAGGACATTAAGCAATTTTACAACAACAAAAAAAAAACACATTTAAAAGATGTAAAGAAATAGTTCAAACTAAAACGTTAATTATGTCATCATTTATTCACCCTTGTGCTTTTACTGTTTGACTGACTGTCTTCTGTAAAATACAAAAAGATGCATTAGGGTAGAATGCTGTTAGTCTTCACAAGATTAAATGTTATTTATTGACAATTTTTATGGTGCTTTACAGCCCCAGTTTTGATTCACAGAGCAGATTTCACAAAATCAAGAGGCAATCGGATTGTGCTGTATTTAATTTAAAAACTCAGTACCAAAAGTATTGTACAAAAGCGAAATTATTTCCATTAAAATATTGACCATTAAAACGTTTAAATCTGTTAATAAATAGACATTGTTAAACTAGTATTTAAAATAGAACATTAAATAAAACAAAATGTTAACCTGTTTAACTTTTTTTAAAAATTCAATTCACAAAACATAGACAAAGTGTAAGTTCACAGGTATCATATTAATGTAATTGGTTTTCACTTTTGGTTTTGTTTTCAGTCCTGACTAAGTACTGTGTCTGTTGTTTCTGCTTGTCATTATTGGATGGGGTTGTTTATTATGCTTTTTATCATTCTTCATTCAACTCCTGTGACATATATATATGCTGGCCACAGACAGCGAGCGAGACGGTGAGTGCGCACTTTCAGATCCTAACCCTTTCTTTGATCTGTTTCAGAGGATAACCACAGGGGGAGAGTTCGGAAAAGAGCAACGGGAATATGAACGCCTAAAACATTGCTGGAAGCAAGTCCGAGAAGTGCGTCTTCTAGGGCCTTACCCTCTCCAGTACTTCGTGGTTAGAAAGGGCCTGCTCTATTGTATAGCGCAGCAACGGGGGGAGGAAAAAAGCCTACTGGTAGTCCCAAAATCCAAAACGGAGACAATGATGGAGCTGGTGCACTCCCATCCAATGGCTGGACATCTGGGAGGGGAAATTACCACCCAACGCATCCGAGACCACTTTCACTGGCCTGGCAAGGAGGCAGAAGTTAAAAGGTTCTGTAGGGAGTGCGCCACCTGTCAGAGAACGTCACTGAAGAAACCTCCCCCCAGCCCGCTAATACCCCTTCCCATCATCGAGGTGCCCTTCGAGCGCATTAGGATAGACCTGGTGGGCCCGCTGCTGAAATCTGCCCGAGGCCATTAACACATTCTGATCATCGTCGACTATGCCACCAGGCGATTCCCCTCCGAGTGGCCAACGCAAAATCCATCACGAAGGAGCTCTTTCAGTTCATCAGCAGAGTCTGGGATTTTTACTGACCAGGGCACCGCCTTCATGTCTCGGCTGATGAATGACCTCTGGCGGCTACTCAGGGTAAAACAGCGGTTTAACCAGACCCTTAAACAGATGTTGCGCCGAGTAGTCCCAGAGGATGGGCGTGACTGGGACCTCATGCTCCCATACGTGCTCTTCGGAATAAGAGAGGTACCTCAAGCATCCACCGGTTTTACGCCATTTGAATTATTGTTTGGGCGCCAGCCCCGCAGACTGCTGAATGTGGCCAGAGAGACATGGGAGCAGGAACCGGCTCCACATTGCAGCATCATAAAGCACGTGCGGGACATGCGAGAGCGCATAGACCATGTAATGCCTATGGTCAGAGAACATCTAGCGACCTCCCAGAGCGCCCAACAAAGACTATATGACCAGCCCGCACAACCACGACAGTTCCAGCCTGGTGATAAAGTCTTGATACTCGTTCCTACCACCACAGCAAAGTGTCTGGCATCCTGGCAAGGGCCGGGCACCATCGAGGAGAAAGTCGGGCCGGTCAATCACAAGGTTCGTCAGCCGGGACGTCAATGTGAGGAGAAGGTCTACCACATCAATCTTCTGGAGGAATGGGTAGCACCCCGAGAAGACCTGGTGGCCTTCACCCAAAGCTCCCCGCCGATAGTTGGGATGGGAGAGCAGCTGTCGGCGGGTCAGAAGATCGAGCTGGAATCCCTGGTCAGTCAATTCCAGGATGTGTTCAGCGATCGGCCCGGGCAGACAACCTTATTACAACATACCATCCGGACTCCTCCTGGCTAAATAGTCCAGCAGCGGCCCTATCGGGTACCAGAGGCCCGCTGACAGGCTATCGAGGACGAAATATCCCGGATGAAAAAGTTGGAAATAATCGAACCATCTCGGAGAAGCAAGATGGCACCCTCCTCTTCTGCAACGACTTTCGCAAACTAAACGACATCTCCAGCTTTGACGCCCAGAGTGGATGAGCTGCTAGACCGTCTCGGTGGGGCCAGGTTTATGTCCACACTGGACCTAACAAAGGGATATTGGCAGGTACCCCAAGCAGGAGAGGACAAGGAAAAGACTGCTTTCAGCACACCATCTGGCCACTGGCATTATCGGATCTTTCCTTTCAGGTTGCATGGGGCACCTGCCACGTTCCAGCGGCTGATGGACATCTTGCTCCGGCCCCACCAGGAATACGCCGCCACTTACCTTGACGACGTAATCATCCACTCTGAGTGTTAGGAGGACCATCAGGACCGGTTGCGGAGGGTACTGATGGAGCTCCGTCGGGCTGGACTAACCGCCAAGCCCAAAAAGTGCCACTTGGGTCTAGCCGAAGCCCATTACCTGGGTTTCTAAGTAGGACGGGGGTTGATCAAGCCACAACCCAACAAAGTGGAAGCAGTACTGCGAGCGGAATGGCCAAAGAATAAAATCCAGGTACGTGCATTCTTGGGGTTGGCTGGATACTACCGCTGTTTTATTCCCAACTTTTCCTCGATAGCCTGTCCCCTGTCCGACCTGACAAAGAAGGGGCAGCCATAAAAGATCCAATAGTCTGCAGCGTTGAAAGAAGCCTTTCAGATGTTGAAAACAGCACTTACGTCTGCACCGGTCCTCCACGCCCTGGATTTTGTCTGCCCCTTCCTACTCCACACGGACGCTTCCGACACAGGGCTGGGTGCGGTTCTGTCACAGGTCCAGAATAGAGAAGAGCACCCAGTCACATACATCAATCGGAAGCTCACACCTGGAAAAGAAGCACGTAAGCCACCTGGACGTAATTACACCGATCGCCTGCACCTGGAGCTCATTCGCTCCAACAGTATAGAAAACACCACAGCAAAGACAGATGTTGAGAAGCCTCTCCACTAACCCTGACTCTAATGAGTTCTCTCTCTCATACAGAAATCACGTGATCAGAGTGATCGGATCGGGCATTCAGCGTTTTACACCAGCACAGAGTAAACAGGAAATACATTTCACCAACAACTCGCCTACAAACTCACCTGAAGCACGACTACACTGGGACCAAGGGAAGTTCCCAGAAGACACCTGCACACCTCACATTTTCACTACACCAGCACTGTAAATAAAAAGCCCTTCGTGGGTGTGTTCACTTACAACTTGTGTCTGCCTTTTCACTTTTTATATATATATTGTCTATCCAAGTTTTAGGAACAACAAATAATAACTTGACCTCTAGTTGATCATTTGGTATCAGAAGTGACTTATATAAAAGGCGAAAGCCTATAGATTGCACATATTTTACCAAAATAAAATATAATCATGCCTTAATTATTATTTATTTAATGAGGACAGTAAGGTCTGACTTTGCAAAAGTCTTGTCACTTAACAGAAATAATGTACAGTAAAAAATATAAAGTCATGGTGCAATAGAAAAATAATTCATATTGTGTATGACTCCCATGAGCTTGGAGGACTGCATCCATACATCTCTGCAATAACTTATTAATAAAATCGTCTGGAATGGCAAAGAAAGCGTTCTTGCAAGACTCCCAGAGTTCATCAAGATTCTTTGGATTCATTTTCAATGCCTCCTCCATCCTACCTCAGACATGCTCAATAATGTTCATGTCTGGTGACTAGGCTGGCCAATCCTAGAGCACCTTGACTTTCTTTGCTTTCAGGAACCTTGATGTGGAGGCTGAAGTATGAGAAGGAGTGCTATCCTTCTGAAGAATTTGCCCTCTCCTGTGGTACAGTTCTGAGCAACAGAAAGAATTGAGATATAAACATAGACATGAAGTCAAAAGAAAGAAATATGCTCAGAACTGTGACAAAAATCTCTGAGTATTCTGGGTAGATATAATCTATTTATTCTGAAATTATGCTGTTTCTGATTTATGTATTGTTTTCCAGATAAACATCTTTAATTATACTCAATTGCTCTTATATAATGGTTTATTGACAAATGTAAAGTTACTCATTGTGAATGATTGTAAATTTGGATCTAAAGTAGATGATTCTTCCCCCAGCTGCTCTTTCTCAGGCTCCCCGTCCTGCCCTGGTCCTCTGTCCCAGGAGAGAGGCTGTCCTCCCCCGCAGCTGTATGAATGAGAGAGGATGTCAGTGCTGTTATCAGGACTATCTCTAGGGTGCAGTATCAGCCTTGAACAGCACTGGCCCAGACACAGTCAGCAGCGACACCACTGATACAATCTGTGTTTGGTGAATCAGCTCTTGCTCGCTGTTTCACTACTCACACACACACACAAACACACAAACACACAATATTTTTTGCTCTCTCTTGTCAGAAAGCCCACAGGGAGACCCTCAGCCCTACAGCTAATCAATTCAGTGCAAATAGTTTTATTGACATGACAAATGTTACATCTGCATCTGCAGGACAGATTTGAACAAGCCGTGTACCTATAGAGAGAACAGACAGAATATACTCCTACAGTGATGACATTTGTTTGATACTTAAATAAGAAACGCACAAAACAAAAAGCATCACAAACATTGGTATGACTACAAAGTACACACACACACAAAACATATATGCAGAATTTTGCTAAATTAACAGTGTAAGTATAGAGTCATATCAGTTGACAAAATGTACCTGTATTATTTTTAATGTAATAAAATACATATACAAAGTCTAATTTACTGTTATTCCAATAGTAAAATGATTCTTCCTATATGTGGATCAGATCAAATATTAGTATTGAGTTGACAAACACTCACCGGCCACTTTATTAGGTACACCTGTCCAATTGCTCGTTAACGGAAATTTCTAATCAGCCAATCACATGGCAGCAACTCAATGCGTTTAGGCATGTACACACAGTCAAGAAGATCATTTCAGAAACTGCTGATCTACTGGGATTTTCAGATACAAAACATCTCTAGGGTTTACAGAGAATGGTCTGAAAAATGGTCTGTGGTCCTTGTTGATGCCAGAGGTCAGAAGAGAATGGCGGGCTGTTTCGAGCTGATAGAAAGGCAACAGTAACTCAAATAACCACTCGTTACAACCGAAGTATGCAGAAGAGCATCTCTGAATGCACAACACGTCCAACCTTGAGTCGGATGGGCTACAGCAGCAGAAGACCCCACTGGGTTCCACTTCTGTCAGTTAAGAACAGGAAACTGAGGCTACAATTCACATAGGCTCACCAAAATTGAACAATAAAAGATTGGAAAAATGTTGCCTGGTCTGATGAGTCTTGATTTCTGCTGTGACATTCGGATGGTAGGGTCAAAATTTGGCATCAACAACATGAAAGCATGGATCCATCCTGGTTTGTATCAATGGTTCAGGCTGGTGGTGGTGATGTAATGGTGTGGGGGATATTTTCTCTGCACACTGTGGGCCTTTTAGTATTGATTGAGAATCGTGTCAACGCCACAGCCTACCTGAGTATCGTTGCTGACCATGTGACCTTTATGATCACACTTTTGATGGCTACTTCCAGCAGGATAATGCTCCATGTCATACTGTAAAGTGTGAATCATCTCAGACTGGTTTCTTGAACATGACAATGACTTCACTGTACTCAAATGGCCTCCACAGTCACCATAACTCAATCCAATAGTTTTATACCTTTGGGATGTGGTGGAACGGGAGATTCGCATCATGGATGTGCAGCTGACAAATTTGCATCAACTGCGTGATGTTATCAAGTCAATATGGACCAAAATCTCTGAGGAATATTTCCAGTACCTTGTTGAATCTATGCCACGAAGGATTAAGGAAGTCCTGAAGGCAAAAGGGGGTCCAAACCGGTACTAGTAGGGTGTATCTAATAAAGTGGCCGATGAGTGTATGTCACATCAGTAGACATTGAATATCTGCAGCAGAGAGATGATATCTCAAATCAAGTGTTAGCCAGGTTGTAAAACGATCTCTTCTTTATAAATATTAGAAAACAATCACTTCAACATATAAATGAAACAAGACTCCATGTTTAGATATCAGAGTTCCCAGTAGCAGCAAGTATTGACCCCAGCAGAACATCTCAGGAAAGATGAGCCTCTAAAGAGGTATGATTTCCAATGCAAACAGAGAACTTCCTATTGGTTAAATAAGATTTAAACCAGTTTAGATCATTGCCCTGAATGCCATTTTATGATCTACCACATCAAATGCTGAGATCTGACAACACCAGAGCAACAACATTCCTATTATCAGTAGACAGCATAATATCATTTGTAACTTTCAACAGTGCAGCTTCATTACTGTGCCGTTTTCTGTAACCAGACTGAAACGGTTTACATAATGAGTTAGAACTAAGAAAACACTGTAATTGACAGAGTCCAACCTTTTCTAAAATTTTGGAAATGAATGGGAGATTTGAAATCTGCCTAAAATTACTTCAGACGGAAACATCAAGAATGTTTTTTTCAGCAAGTGAGTAACAGAGGCATGTTTAGACCACAGGTATCAAATCCATTTCCTGGATGGCCGCAGCTCTGCACAGTTTAGTCCTAACCCTGCTACCTGTAGGTTTCAAACATAACCGAAGGACTCAATTTGCTTTAGAAAGTATGACGAAATAAAGCCATAGTGACAAAAGCAATAATGTGCAATAATATCTTATAATATCTATATAGCTTGCAAATATTTGAGAAATGCAACGAAATTAAAATCACAGCTTCTTTGTGTTCCCTCTTGACTTAAATTGATTGCTTGGTTTCATCACTTTTGTTGTTGATTCATTCCTAAACAACCAATCAGAGCACTCTCTTTTGTTGATGGCTGATCTAAATTATACATGCTAAATCAGGCCAACTGGAACACACCAAACAAACTACAGATGCTCACCTTTTGTTTTGATTATCAGCGATCTAGCGGCTGCAGATCGCTGAAGAACTACAAATCTGCCACTTTAAAGAACTACATATCCAGTAATGCACTGCTCGCACACACCGGTTCCTGATTCCGACTGATTGCAAACACACATGGCTGGGAGCTGCTCATGAACTGATTAGATGAACTTTATAAACAGCACACACAACACACTTCAGTGCTGAGTCTTGTTTACTGTATTTGTGACATTACTATGTATTTCCTTTGCCTTGTTCTGCTGTGTTTGACCTTTTGCCTTGTGTTTACGTTGATTGCCGCTGGGACTGACCAATCGTCTGTTATTAACTACAACTTTTGGATGGTCTGTATGTACCTGTATGCCCCTGTGTTGACTGTGGCTTGCCTGACCAAACTCCTAATAAACCCTGCATTTGGATCCGCACCTCTGTTGTCAGCGTCCCATCCCATTACACCTTTGGCCTGATGCTGCCAAATGGCTGACCACAGGCATGGTGTCTCCCACCCTTAAGAGTGTTTGCCAAATGTATGAATGTAACTGATGTTCTCACTCTGCATTTAAATCCATCAACTGCCTTGACATTTCATTTCCTGTCATTTTTTTCTACTACAGGTTTATAATGTAACTGCTCAGTGCCACACAGGTCTCAGGGTCATTAATGGAGCTCATATCTAGCACAGATCTCAGTTTCCGTCTCACAGCTCATTTTTCACATCCCAAACGCGCTCTGATGGTCTGCAATAATTCAATTAACAAATGACCATCCATATTTGATTAAGGCTTTAATAATTGCCAGCCATGGCTAGATAACTTTTGATAACTAGTGCACTGTAAAAGATAATTCACTCTGAGAAGTAATTATACTTTTCTATTAGAATTCCCATGATGGACTTCTACCACTCATTTGTAGTGACTATGTAGAACGGTTAATAGGAAATTACTTAAGCTCATGAAATTAACCTGCCGAATAAGATGAACTTTAATTTAGATATAATTACATTAAAAGGTGTCCGTTTATGACTAAAGGCATGATAATTTTGACAACTCAGTTTGTTTCTGTGCTTCTTGACTTTTGAGATCTTTTAAACATCAAACTGGATGATAATAAATGTTAGCCAATATTAGGTCACACTTTATTTTGATGGTTCGTTTGTTGAATTTAAGTTATGTTGCATCTACATGCCAACTAATTCTCATTAGATCATAAGTAGACTGTTAGGTTGGGGATTGGGTTGGGGTTAGGGTTAGGGTTAGGTTTAGTATAAGTTGACGTACTTGCAAACATTCTCGCAAACACCAGAAAAAAATCTAACTGTTGGTAAAGTAAGAGTGTAAAAGCCATTTTTCAGGTGATGTATCAAAAAACTAAAATATCACTAAAGCATACAATAAATGCATCACAAATCAGTTCATTTTAGTTTAATTTGGGTTTATTATCAGTAATGAAGTAATCAAGATAATCAGTAAACACACACACAAACACACACATAAATGTTGCCTAATCACTGGCCAGTAGCACTACTTAAAAATAAATTTTGCTCTCCTTTCTTTCTGGCTTGCAAATTTGTCAATGACCATTTGGTTAAAGTCAGTCATCTCAGTCACCAGTCTCTTCTCTATTGACAGCATGGCCAATGCATTCAGACTCTCTTGCGTCATGCTGTTTTAAACAGCAAACACGGAAAACAGTAAAGGCATGACTTACATCACAACCTGCCAGCCAACTCCGTTTGTCATAACAAGTGCTGGAAAAGCCCCGAGTGTACGCATGCTTGCGATCACTTGACTGCTGGTAAATTTGCAAGGAAGGCAGATCTGGTCCAAGCTCCTTGATTATTATTTTTTCTTCATCCAAACGCCTTATGAATGGATATCTTTGCAAAAACAACGGAATTTTCCTTCATCTCGAGAAATTTCACTTGCTTTGATGCTTTCACTATGATTAAAGGTCGGCACAGACGAGCTGCTGCTGAACGGTCTAAGTGAGAATGGTCCAATCACACAAGGCCAATCATATAACAACAAATATGATTCGTTCTAACAACAAAAATGGGAGGGTTCGGGACGCAGAGCGCTGCGCCTCAAGAACAATTTAAAACCGGCCAATTAGAGCTTATTGTCATATCACGTGCATTGCAAAAGTTCGTGTACCTACATAGACACTCATTAGTCCGGCGCCCCGCACACATATGAAAAATATTGTACATACATTTTTTTTCAATAAATGTTAGTATGACTACAATAAATGTTAGAATGTTATAATTAAATCAATTTATTTAGTTAATATTTGTGGTAATAAATATTAACATATTAAAGGGGTCTAACTTGAAGGGGGCGGTGCCCCAGCGCCCTCTATTGACCAGCTGCCACTGCGGTGTACCCTTCTTCTGCTGTAGCCCATTCCCCTCAAGGTTCAACGTGTTGTGCATTCAGAAATGCTGCATACTGCATACCTCGGTTGTAACGAGTGTACTGTAAACCCTAGAGATGTTTGTGCGTGAAAATCCCAGTAGATCAGCAGTTTATGAAATACTCAGACCAGCCTGTCTGGCACCAACAACCATGCCATGTTCAAAGTCACTTAAATCACCTTTCCTCCCCATTCTGATGCTTGGTTTAAACTGCAGCCGATTGTCTTGACCATGTCTACATGTCTAAATGCATTGAGTTGCTGCCACGTGATTGGCTGATGAGACATTTACATTAACAAGCAGTTGAACAAGTGTACCTAATAAAGTGGCCGGTGGTTGTATATACACCACACACAGATATCCATTGCTGAGTCTTGTTTCCTGTAGTGAACGTCACAAAGCTGTTTCTTTATCTATTCACTCTTTGGATTATCTGTGTATGCCTGCCTGCTCCTGTTTCGACCCCAGCCTGCCTGACAACTCTAATAATGCTGTGTTCGGATCCTACTTCTTGTTGTCCACTCCAGTTCATTAATCTTCCAGTCTACTAATACTTTAATGAGAATTAGGTGGCATGTAGCTGCAGTATAACTTAAAATGAGTTAAAGAGGCCACCTTAACTTCAAATACTATTAAGCAGAGACCTAAAGGTTTGACCCCTGTAAGATTTGACAGCTGTGTTAAGAAAAGCATTAACACAAATGTGGTTTTGGGTAATTTATCATTCATTAGCATCTGTAAGCTTTGCTCTCGACCCCAATGACAGGCAAGCCCAGGCTGATTCTTGATGCTGGGAATGGAATATTTATGCATGTCCCTGCAGGCCTCTTTCAGGCTGAAGGGTTGCGTGCAGTCCCCTGCTTCTCTCCTGCTGTGTGATGTATTGAACAGGAGTGTTGGACTAGACTCTGAAGGGCCTAAGGCTGTTGTCGATTGGCACCATCATATTTGTGATGTTTTGTCCTAGGCATTCATGCTAGTCCCAGCCTGAAGAAGCCAGTGTGACTTAACAAAGCACTGTTTTCTCCAGCTCTGGGATCAGCTGTTCTTCACTGGAGCTCCATTAGCACTGGCCCTGCACTGCCCCTCACACCTCAGCCTGGGTCAGCGTTCATGGCACCCACTAGACCATACCGTCTCTTCATGTCCACTGAAATACACCAACTAAACACAAAGACCACACTTCATTATGTTCATCCATCGCTGATTCCTCACAGGATACAAGAGTTATTAAATGATTTCCTTCCATTCGTAGGTCAAATTGCTCAAATTTGAGTCAGTTTACTGAATATTTTATAAATTATTCATGCATAAATGTGTTGGTAATAATAAAGAAGTGAGACTAACTGTAGAGCAGGTGCACTTTTTGTAAATTTCAAACCTTGAAAGTATATTTTGAAAACCTACATAAAATACAATATGCAATAAGATAAAAAATTGTAATCAGGGGTCTGTTCTTCATACCTTGCTTAAATGATCTAAGACAGTGTTTCTCAACCATGTTCCTGGAGGACCACCAGCCCTGCACATTTTCCATGTTTCCTTAAAAAAACACACCTGATTCAGATCATCAGCTCATTAGCAGAGACTGAAAAACCTGTCGTGTGACAGACAAAGGAGACATCCAAAGCAGTGTTGGTGGTCCTCCAGGAACGTGGTTGAGAAACACTGATCTAAGATGATTTGACAGATCCTGTGTCTTTTTAATCTTGATAACTAATCTCTGGTTAATTTGGTTCTTCAAACAAGTTCGCGAATCAGTTTAAAATAACTGATTAAACTGATCTGAGATCACTGCATGTGTTGTGAAGGACAGATCTATTGATCCTCGAAATTATGATCAGCAATGCAATGATTGGCTGACGGCACAGCATCGTAATGTCATCATCTGATTATTATTCAATTATCCATGTGAGCAAAATTACATAAAATTCATAGTAAATGGTTTGTTAAATATAAAACGCAATAACTTGTCACATTTGGTGTGGGCTGCAGGCTTTAAACTTTCATGTGTCAAGAGTATTTAGGAATTTTTTTTAGTTTTACTTTTAGATCGGATATTCTTTATTATAGTAGGTCTAATCAAGTTTTTAAATAATGGCTGTTAAAATTCATTTTGCATCAAAAACTCATTTTGATATTGGTAAAGGTGTCTGCTACTTTTGCGAAGCATCAAATCACTGGCATATTATCTGTCAAAACGTGTGCATGACTGCATAAATTATTATTCCTTAAAAAATATTAGCAATATTGGCCATGTCCATTCATACACATACACAAATTGTACTAAAGCTGGGTCGGTACCTTAAAATAGTACGCATTTGTATCTAAAAAGTCGATATTAATTAATGTTTTCATTGAACCCCTTGGGGAGAGAACACCCCTGTGACAGTTTTTGTGCTTTAACTTCTGAGTGCAGATTGCATAACAGTTGTTTTACAGTTTTTCTCAGTGGCTTTGGTGCATTTCTCACAACACTATTTACATTTGCACAACAGTTGATACATTTCTCAAAACAATTAGTAGCTACAAACTGCAAAATCTAGTGGATAAAATGCAAAAGCGTATCACTTGCTCAAAATGGAGAGCTCATTCCTCAAAAGCAAGTATTCATGTCAATGAAAGTGTCAATGTCATCAAAATGAAAAGTCCTGACACCATTGTTTATGAACAAGATAGTCAAATGGCTTTGTCATGTTTTCATTATGACAGTTTACTCTGGACATTTTTTCCAATGCACAAAAAGTCAGATTTTGGTGACACTTCCTGAAAATGCTCAAGACAGCATTATATACTATTTGCACAGCCATTTGAAAACTACAGTAAAGTTAGACATCACTGCATTTAGTGAGCTATCTGAGTACAAGACACTGAATATGTATGTTTCACATTTTTACTGCATTTGCTATTTGCAATTCTAATTTATTCACAGCATTGTGCAAAAGAATAAATACACCCTTATTTACAACAAACATAAACTTCCTTTGAGTAGAGCTGTGCACAACTGTAAACAATATTGCAGTACATATTGGAACTGAACCTACAACATACACAGGTCTGTAAATCAGTCATCAAATTGTACAATTTATAGACATTTTCAGGAAAAAAAAGATTTAAAGATTTTTTATAAAACTTGCTTGACAGATTTTGACAACTAGTTCAACATTTTTGTATGTAATGACTCAAGTAATGAAATAAGAGAGTTGTATGAAAGCAATTGATGCATGTCCAAAAGCATTTGCAATTTGTTGAAAGGAATGAGAAACTGCTACTATGATGTGCACAAATTACTAATTGTTTTGAGAAATGCATGAACTGTTGTGCAAATGTAAATAGTGTTGTGAGAAATGCACCAAAGCCACTGAGAAAACCTGTAATATATTTTTAAAACTTGTATTTATCTATAAATTTATAAAATGTTTTACTAATTTACTATTTTCCCGAGTGTAGTCTATAGCTTACTACTGTAAGAAAATGTCAGCATTCGGTACAGTATTACCTTTGCTTGAAAAGACCCAATCTAATTCTGTTTATATGAAATGAGCCTGCTCCTGAGCAGATTTGAGCTACCAGCTATTACAACAACTCTTGAATGAGTTTTGAAGAACGAAACGATCCTGGATCATGTCAAATCATTACAGTTTTTCTCAGTGGCTTTGGTGCATTTCTCACAACACTATTTACATTTGCACAACAGTTAATGCATTTCTCAAAACAGTTAGTCATTTGTGCACATTATAGTAGCAGTTTCTCATTCCTTCCAACAAACTGCAAATGCTTTTGGACATGCATCAATTGCTTTCATACAACGCTCTGTTGTTTTATAACATTATCAATTGCTTATGTCATGTCAATCAAAATTAACTAAACTTTTGGATGCTGAATAGTCATACCATATAAAACTGATAGTCCTCATTTCATTACTTGAGTCATTACATACAAAAATGTTGAACTAGTTGTCAAAATCTGTCAAGCTAATTTTATTTTAAAAATGTTCAATCTTTTTTTTCTGAAAATGTCTTCTAAATTGAACAATTTGATGACTGATTTACAGACCTGTGTATGTTGTAGGTTCAGTTCAATATGTACTGCAATATTGTTTACAGTTGTGCACAGCTCTACCCAAAGTAAGTTTATGTTTGTTGTAAATAAGGGTGTATTTATTCTTTTGCACAATGCTGTGAATAAATTATAATTGCAAAGAGCAAATGCAGTAAAAATGTAAAACATACACTAAATGCAGTGATGTCTAACTTTACTGTAGTTTTCAAATGTGCAAATAGTATATAGTGCTGTCTTGAGCATTTTCAGGAAGTGTCACCAAAATCTGACTTTTTGTGCAATGGAAAAAATGTCCACAGTAAACTGTCATAATGAAAACATGACAAAGCCATTTGACTATCTTGTTCATAAACAATAGTGTCAGGACTTTTCATCTTGATGACACTGACACTTTCACTGACATCAATACTTGCTTTTGAGGAATGAGCTTTCCATTTTGAGCAAGTGACACGCTTTTGCAGGTTATCCACTAGGTTTTGCAGTTTGCACTAATTGTTTTGAGAAATGCATGAACTGTTGTGCAAATGTAAATAGTGTTGTGAGAAATGCACCAAAGCGTCTGAGAAAAACTGTAATCTGGGGTCACCACAGCGGAATGAACGGCCAACTTATCCAGCATATGTTTTACACAGCGGATGCCCTTACACCTGCAACCCAGTACTGGAGAACATCCATACACACTCATTCACACACATACACTACAGCCATTTTAGTTTATTTAATATTGAAACCAGAAGTTTACATACACTCTAAAAAAAGGAACATGACGATTTTTAAAAAAATGTCTGATTGTAATTTATACTAAACGTTTACTATTTTAGGTCCGTTAGGATTACCTAAATCATTTACATTTGCTAAATGCCAGAATAAAGAGAGATTTTTTTTTTTTTTTCTGGAGATTTACATACATTTCCTTGGTATTTTTTAGCTTTGCTTTAAAACTGTATAACTTTGGTCAAATGTTTTGGGTATCCTTCCACAAGCTTCTCACAATAGTTTGAAGGAATTTTGGTCCATTCCTCCTGACAGAATTAGTGTAACTGTGTCAGATTTGTTGGCTGTCTTGCTCGCACAAGCTTTTTCAACTCTGCCCATAAATTTTCTATAGGATTGAGTTCAGGGCTTTGTGATGGCCACTCCAAAACATTCACTCTGTTGTCCTTAAAGCGCATTTTAACTAATTTGACAGTATGCTTAGGGTCATAGTCTGTTTGGAAGACCCATTTGTGGCCAAGTTTTAATTTCCTGGCTGATGTCTTGAGATGTTGCTTTATTATTTCTACATAATGTTCTTTCTTCATGATGCCATCTATGCTGTGAAGTGGTCCAGTCCCTCCTGCAGCAAAACAGCCCCACAACATGATGCTGCTGCCCCCATACTTCATAGTTGGACAGGTGTTTCTAGGCTTGTAAGCTTTCCCCTTTGTCCTCCAAATGTAACACTGGTCATTATGGCCAAACAATTCAAACTTATTTCCATCAGATCACAGGACATGTCTCCAAAAATTATTCTTTTTCCCAGTGTAATTTAGCAAATTGTAATCTGGCTTTTTTGTTGATTCTGGCTTGTTGATTTTTTTCCATGTTGTCACACAAGGAAGCAGTGTGTTTGAGGTTTTCCTTAGTACTATTCTACAGTTGTGCCTCCAATTAACTCAAATGTTGTCAATTAGCCAATCAGAAACTTCCAAAACCTTGACACCATCATCTGAGCTTTTTCAGAGGCATAATAATCTTATTGCATGTAAACTTGACTTTCAAGAAAAGTTATAACAATTTCTCAATAAATATATCTCTTATTATTCTGCTATTAAGCATAACAGAAACAAATTTCATAATTCTAACTTACCTAAAAGAGAAAAAGTTTAGTCACATAAACATCTGACTTTTTTTTTAAATAGTTATGTGCCTTTTTATACAGTGTATGTAAACTTCTGGTTTCAACTGTATACCACATGTCTTTGGACTGTGGTGGAAACCAGAGCACCCAGAGGAAACCCACGCCAACAAAGGAAGAACATGCAAACTACACACAGAAATGCCAACTGACCCAGCCGGGATTCGAAACAGCAACATTCATGCTGTGAGGTGACAGTGCTAACCACTAAGCCACCGTGTCACCCACACTGATTTATATATATAATGAAAATTTCCATGATGTACTCACATGCAAAATGTTCATTAACAAAATCTACTGCAGGCACAGGATATAAGTAAAAAAATTATACCTAAATAAATAAAAACATGAACTAAATACAGTGCTGAAACTGAGTCTTTTTTCCACCTTCTTGGTGGCTGTGAGAAAGGAAGGTGTTTTGACAGAGATGGAAGGAGCTGTGAAAGCCCTGGAACATTTGTGTGGAGGTCTGTTGAGATTGAGAGTAGATAATAGCCTCATGTTGACATTCCCTCTCTAACTGTGACCAATTAATGATGGCTGGCTAAAAGAGCATTTCATTAGTTTTTGCCCTTGGCCATTGCGCATGTCTGTGAGGGCTGTGCTGAAAACAGATTAGGACATTAACTCATGAGAGGCTGAAGGACTTGTGGAGTCATGCCTTCAGGCTCTGCCAGGCTTCAAAGAGCCTGGCGCTATCGTATCGCTGGCTCCACTCTATCATCCACCGGCCTGCCAAACTCATTCATCATGAGGCTGCTTTAAAGGTCCAGACCCTCACTTTCACCTGGACTTCTTTTTATGCATGGTGGAGAGCTTCGTGTTTATAATGCGTTGCAAAATTACATCCAAAGAATACTTTGTTGTATGATTTCATTACCATGACAAGTGAATGTTTCTTAATTTCTGCTGTTCTCTTTTGCAAGATTCCTGCTTTGCTTAGTTAATCAGAGTTTTAAAGGGATAGTTCACTCAAAAATTTAATTTACTCACAATTTTCTCTCCCTCAAGTTGTTACAATTTATTTTTGGTATATTTAAAAAGTCTTAGCACATGAAATAAAAAGCACACAGTGCAGGTGCATGCGCAAATCCACTTTGGCTATTTTAAGGATTGGAAAAACGGTCTGCACACTCAGCGTATAGTTTAAGAAAGTTTTCCATTATATATATGAAGAGTTCAGATGCAAAACCCTCTAAATCCATCAGACCTTTTTTGTAAATGAGCATTTTCTACAAGGCTCCTCTGATTAGGTTCAGAAGTTTCATTTTATAGGTAATGATAGGGTTATTAGCTAGTAAATAAAATACCTTTTTTTAAAAATGTCACGTTAGACAATTCTTTGATTTTTAACAAGGTAGATTTTCTTTTGCGTCAAAACCAGCTAAATCCACTTGTAATTTTTTTGCAAAAACCTCTAAATCCACCTATTGAGACAAGACAGTGTAATTAGTTAAAAATCACTAAAGATTCAATTATAAATTACTTTACCGAACATAAAACACCTAAAATTAAAATTTTATAAATCTGTCAAGTAAGTGGCGGTTCATTCCGCTGTGATAAACCAGGGAAAAAGCAAAAGGAAAATTAATGAAATCTGTCAAGTAAGTGCATTAATCAATAACATTAAAACTGACATAAATTAAATCTTAACAATCTGTTGTAATTTCTGATATTTGGGATTTAGATTTAATGTAAGTAGAACAATGCAAACATTGCAAACATTATGAGCTAAGCTTGGTAGATTCAAATATTGTAGTGTAAAACATTATGAAACATCAATATCTGTGCATTGTCCATTAATATAAAAAGCTTACCAGACATATAGGTAATATGAAGTAATACAAATAATGTTTAGTTTTATACATTATATTTGTCTTTTAAAAAATAGCTTACATTAGCAAATAAAACACAAGGTAGGCTTAAAAGGTGGAGTTTGATGAACTGGATGAGGCTGTCCGACTGTCAGTGAATTGCAAATGAAATTGTGTCTTATCTCTAAACTCTGTGCATTATAAGAAAAAGAAAACGCAATGTACAGTCGGAAGCATAGCATGCATTCATAACGTTTTTTGCGCAGCAACGCTACTTTGAATGAGTCTGATTTACTATACATTAAACGGCAACTGCGTTTCACGAAAGACCAAATTAAGATGCTGTTCTTTTATCCCACATGGATGCTATGAGAATAAACAAGAGACCAAGACCTTAAGTATGGTGAGAATGAATGAATGACAGCTTCTAAAACTGTCTGAGAGGAATCCCCTTTTTGCCCAGTAGGGCGTATCAGCGTGCCGTTACATTGAAAACATATGATTTGTTTCACACCACCTGATTGGTTCTCGGGATACAGCAGCTTTTGCTGTCAAAGGCAAGTGGCGTTTAGCAGCTTTTGCCAACAAACTGTTATTTCTGAATGTGCTGATGCTGGGATTTGGCTGATTAGAAGCAAATCTATGTGTTGATGGTGTACTACATGCCTAAAGCATCTGCTCAATGTCATTATCTCATTTTTGGCAGAAGTGGCGTTTAGCGGCTTTTGCATCTGAACTCTTCATATATATATGGCAACACGGTGGTGCAGTGGGTATCGCTCTCGCCTCACAGTAAGAAGGTTGCTGGTTCGAGCCTCGGCTGGGACAGTTGGCATTTCTGTGTGGAGTTTGTATGGGTGTTTCCCAGTGATGGGTTGCAGCTAGAAGGGCATCTGCTGCGTAAAACATATGCTGGATAAGTTGGCGGTTCATTCCGCTGTGGCAACCCGAGATTAATAAAGGGACTAAGCCGAAAAGAAAATGAATGAATAAATGAATGAATGATGTGAAAAATGTGGAAAAAATGAAGCGCTATGAATACTTTCCAGATGCACTGTGTGTGTGTGTGTGTGTGTGTGTGTGTGTGTGTGTGTGTGTGTGTGTGTGTGTGTGTATGTATATATATATATATATATATATATATATATATATATATATATATATATATATATATATATATATATATATATATATATATACACACACACACACACAGTGCATCTGGAAAGTATTCATAGCGCTTCATTTTTTCCACATTTTTTATGTCACAGCCTTTTTCCAAAATGGATAAAATTAAATTATTTCCTCAAATAAAAAATTTGCATAAAAATTGAATAACTCAATAAAATAGAGAATCTTAGTAAAAATATAAAAAATATTATACTATATTTACAATATTTAATACTCTTCGCTATAGAAATGAATGTGGAAAAAGATTGTCAAAAGCTTGTTAGCTTTGTCCAGCTTTTTTGTCATTGAGTTGCTGCCATGTGATTGGTTGACTAGATATTTGAATTAACAAGCAGTTTAACAGGTGTACCAAGTGGGCCTTGTAAGAATACATTTAAAGCTACAGTCCATGACATTTTTGGGTTAAATATACCAAAAAATTGTGTTTGAGCAAGTACATAACTAGCATGTGTTAAAAATTATATCCTTACCTTAGCCTGATTCACAACGGTAAGCTTGTCATGTTTTTTAATTAAACGGTACTGATAGGAGTCCTGGCTATATCACATATTGGAACTGCAGGTGGTGGATCATTTAAAGCCTTTTTTCAACACAGCTGGAATAATTAGCAGATTGTAAAGGATAACTTACATTTGCCTTTTGACAATTTTTCTAGCCTGGATGAAATTTGAACACTATGACAGTTTGAGATTAGACTGTACATTTATTGCAATCTAAATTTAATGCTAATACACGCTAAATTCACAGTCATGCAATGCTGCTTATAAAACTAACAATTTCAGAAGATGATTTGTATGGTTTAATGTGATATAAAGCAATTGGAATTTGCTAGATTTAATCACCATTGGTATATAATGGGATTTATTGTAATACTTTTTTCTTCTCATTTTGTCATACCAAAAGTGGCAAGCATGTTACTTGGTCAGAAGAGACGGTGGCCGAGAGAGCTTAACGTGCTCCAATTTAAGAAAACAGATGCAATTACAAAAAAGCATCAGCAAATTAAGAAAAGATCTTCATTCGCTTGACAGCACACGTGCTGCAAATCCTCACAACACATACACAATAAAAAAAAGTGTTGCATTTTTTCACAACGCAACACAAACAAATGAACAAAATATGCTGATTTTCTCACAACACAGAAACAAATTAACACTTTGAGCACAACGGAAATGTTTCAACGGGACCCAAAAACGTGATGGATGCCGCTGTGCCGTGACTATTGCTCAGTGAAGTTGTAGGTGATCTTTGAAAGGTGAGTTTTTGTTTGTTTATTTTAACATCCTGATTCCCTTGTCTTTTGTGTTTTATTAGCCTAAATAATCATAACCTAAATAGCCAGGTCCATCACATTATAGGGTCCTCTTGAAACACTTTCCTTGTGTTCCGAGCTATTGGAAAGTGTTGTGAGAAAATGCAGCACATTTTTGTAAATGGTTTGCATTGTGAGAAAATGCAGCACGTTTTATTCATTTGTTTGCACTAGGGATTCACCGATACCATTTTTTTTTGTCTGTTAATGACAATCCATATTGCGCCCATCAGTTTTACTTTTATTAATTTAATCAACTGCTTTGACCACAATGAGCCAGGCTTTACAAACTATTAGCAGCATTGAAAGTATTCTTCTTGGAAGAATAAACTCAGTCAGAAGGATGAGAGAACAGCATCTCATTGTAAGAATAATCTTACATAGCGGCTCACCGTCTGCACAGCCTGTGCATGAATGAAGCGCTTGATGCATCACTGAGAGACAATGTGCAGCCCTCTGGTTTCTGCGGACACTTCCAAAACTAAGCAGCACAAAGGGAAGAAATCAGTGCGTTGTGGATCTGTCAAATGTATTATTGAGCCTTTTCTAATTTCAAATTTCAGGTAGGCCTACTTTGTGTGTGACAAGCAGATATAACCCTCTCTACTCCAGTGTTGCGAATGCGGTCTGCTGATATAACAGACACAGCGCAACATGATTTAGAAACAGCAACTCCTTGTTGCAGGTCAAAATAAACCCATTTAATGTAAAACTAATTGCATTTCTCCACTGATTATTTAAATTAACAGGTACAAATAGTTTCAGAGAAAGTTTTTCATGTTGTCATAAACGAACACGGCACACAGTTTGAATTGTGAATGAATGGAGAATGATTGACGCTGAAGTGAACATGAATTTAACCACATGAATATTCATCTGTGCTTCACATTAAACTATAGAATGCCTTCAGAACATTTGGGATATACTGTAGTAGGCCTACATAACCACTTTGTGTTTGCGTTGTGAGCATTTGCAGCATGTGTACTGTCAAACGAAATGAAGATCTTTTCTTAGTTTGCTGGCGTTTTTTTGTAATCGCACATGTTTTCTTAAATTGCAGCTTGTTAAGATCTCTCAGCCACCGTAAGAATTTTTTTTATAATTTCTGACTCCAAAGTATCCACATACGAAGCATGTAAAGAACATACTTCCGCAAATAACAGCATGGACTGTTGCTAAAAACAAGGATTTATGAATTAAACATGAACTGAATAGTAAACTCCTGGTCCAGAACTTATACCTGTCAGAGTTGTGTGAAGAAAGAGAGAGAGAGTTTTATGGAGGGAGAAGGTGGGATGCTTCATCTGCTGTGTTTCACCGTATCTCCCTCCAGTCTTTGAGCAGACAGGGAGAAGTGAGCTTTCGGCGGCAAACAGCCACTGAAACACTGATATGAGCTGTCATGTTGACTTGAGGATGCCATAAAAACAGTGTCCAGTGTGGCAGATAAGACTTGTGATTAATGGCTAGTCAACACCAGCACACTCTGCTGAGGAATCGAGGAGCTTTATGAAAAATGAGTGGGGGAAAAGAATGGCTACACATTGTGCATGTGGGTGTTAAATGTTTATTGATGCGATGTAATGAATTAAAGGGATGGCTCATTGATACAGCTATTGAAAAACTGCTTTTTGAAATAATAATGAGAAATATTAACATTCAAAACGATTCCCTGCTGTGATATGAAAATCACATTTCATACAAAATACACATTTGAGCATAATCAGCTTGGCTTTGGGGTGTGCGAATATCAAATCGTGTGTAAACACACTTATGAAGGCCTGGAGTGTGTTTGCGCATGTTGTTCTGAGTTTATGCTAATGAGCCACAAAGGGCAAAAAGGGAGGGATGAGCACTTCTAACGGCTTTTTGAATGAGATGAATGGATTACAGATGGCCCACTCAATGTATTAAAATGAGACATGGAAAGCAGGGGCGGGGTTTCCTCAAGATGGGGCTTTTATAGCACATCCCGGCACCTGTCTATCTTTCGTCATGGATGTATGCAGACACACATATGCACACTGAGAGGCGACAACAAATCAACATGGTCAGACTTTGACCAGACTGATAGAGCCATATAGTAAACCCATTAACCCAACAAAACTGCATCTATTTGTAGAACCCTTTTAAACCATTTTCAGTTAATCTCCAACACTAATATCCCTTTAGCTGACTGCTCTACCAAATGGTTGACCATGTTTTGCTTGATTTAAATAATGACTGTTAAAGTCAATTAAGAAATGACTGTTTTAAAAAATGGTTCACACACAGCATTGTTTATTTACAAAAAAATCAAATAAACTTAATTCTGTTGCACTAATACACTTGATTTTGGTTTGATTGTAAAAAAACAACAACAACAACAACAACAACAACAACAACAACAAAACATGTTAAATGAGAATCTGAATATTTCAAAGATGATTTATTATTCAAGAATGTTTTATTTTGATTATTTTTTTAAATAAATTAGTCTTACACTTTATATTTTCAGATTTTTCATAGTATATGTATTAATTCCAGTACTTTTACCATAAACTGACATATCTACTATTTGGTATAGGCTGATATTTCCAAAATTTTGTGATGTGTTGAAAAAAAAAATGCATTGAGTGTGTTAACTTTCGAAATTACCCACATGGAAAGAGCCTATATGAGGACATATGCACATATATGAAACCTATATGCAGTATATATGCACATATATGATAATATGCTGCATATATGCGTATATATTCCACATATAGGCAAAATTGAGGTGCATACAGTATATGTGTATATATTCCACATATAGGCAAAATTGAGGTGCATACAGTTGAAGTCAGAATTATTAGCCCCCCTTTGAATTTTTTATTCTTTTTTAAATATTTCCCAAACTATGTTTAACAGAGCAAGGACATTTTCACAGTATGCCTGATAATATTTTTTCTTCTGGAGAAAGTCTTTTTTGTTTTATTTCAGCTAGAATAAAAGCAGATTTTCATTTTTTAAAAAAACATTTTAAGGTCAAATTATTAGCCTCTTCAAGCTATATTTTTTCCTCAATAGTCTACAGAACAAACCATCATTATACAATAACTTGCCTAATTACCCTAACCTGCCTAGTTAACCTAATTAACCTAGTTAGGCCTTTAAATGTCACTTTAAGCTGTATAGAAGTGTCTTGAAAAATATCTAGTAAAATATTATGTACTGTCATCATGGCAAAGATAAAATAAATCCGTTATTAGAAATGAGTTATTAAAACTATTATGTTTAGAAATGTGCTGAAAAAATCTCTCCGTTAAACAGAAATTGGGGGGAAAAAAAAAACAGGGGGGCTAATAATTCAGGGAGGCTAATAATTCTGACTTCAACTGTATGTGCATATACAGACCATATAGGTCTCCTGTATTGCTTCTTTATATCCACATAAGCCCTATATGTGCATACAAGATATGTTTCCTATATAGCTTATATCTCACTTTGGTAACTGTCATACATGATGCCTAGCTCATATTTTCTATTATCAAGGCAAAAACTAAGAACTAACTAAAAAATGCAAAAAACTTATGTATGTGCAAACACTTAAAATTGGTATCACATGTAATTGGCATGTTATGGAATTTACTGTAACAAGGGCAAATGAAACACTGATCTACATGTTTTCCTGAAACATTTACAAGGTCAATTCTTTCTTGTATGAAGATAGTGGAAAAGAAGAAAATGTATAACAAAATGGTTTGTAGTTTATTTATTTATTTTTTCTGTTCAGTTTTTTGTCTTATTTTTGTTCTTGTACTATACATTTTTTGTACTATTCAATTGTTCTTAAGTAAATAAAAAGAGTAAATTTCTACATGGGCTTTTATTTATGTTGTAGCAGCTATGGATTTGAATAATTTTACTATATATATGTAAATATATAGGTGAACATATATGTGCATATATAGGTACATGTACTATATAGGTACATGTACGCACATACATATGTACACATATATGTATACAAATACATGTGTTCGTATATGTACATATAATACAGGAAAACGGCCAATTTTATATATGTCACATATATTAAAAACCTATATTAAAACATAAATGTTTATATCGTTTTTTTTCATGTGGGTAGGAGTTAGGAAATGTAATCCAATTTTATTTTCTTGGTGGCGCAGTTAAAGGCATATAACTCTGGGTCAATAAAAAGTGCATGTATTTCTGAGCTCTTCAGCTTGCCGTCATGTTTATACATTATTTTTCTTGTACTAATGCAGTGAAAGAGTGTAGAATAATAATAAAAAGTAATTAGTAGCTTTATATTTCCCAACTCTGTTTTAAAAATTTGTCATCCGCTGCTTCTTGTAATTGAGACTTATTGTCTCATAATTATACATTTCATGACAATATATCTTACATTGTTATTTTAAATCAACTTACTATACTTATAACAACTTAAATATATATTTATCAGTTGCAACTTTAAATATTACAAAAATTAGTGAATTGCATTTTCATATTTTGCAGTGATTTTTAATTTCACATTGGGGCTTTTTATGTCACAATTACAGCTTTATTTATAGCACTTTCCATATCATATTTGTGACTTTTTTTATCTTGTGATGTAATTCTAAATCATACAGTGTTTTTTTGTCTTGCAACATCATATCTCACTATGTGATTTTAAAACTACAATTAGGTGCAACTGCATTATGTACATTTATATCTCACAATTACACCTTTTTTAACACTTGTGTGCTGTTCAAATTGACTACCCTTTTGTTATGTTCGAGATGAAAACATTCACTGAATTAAACTGCTGTAAAACTGCATCAATTTTTTTTTTTTGCATAAATCTGCTAATCAACCTCAGTCATGATCATAACTACTGTTCAATTTACTGTTGGTGGCTGTTTTTACCACATTGACTTCCATTGTAACCACATTTGATGGTGCATAAATACGCAGTCTTTGTTTTTGTTAACTCCATGTAGTTCTGAGAGCTGAGATGCATTTTTTTATTTTCTCAGGCACATCAAGGTAAGTGCATAAAGGTCACTCTCACACACTCACAGACACACATACAGACACTTTAATTTGCTGTTATACTCTATATAAATTCTAGAAACTAAGCTTTTTTTTCACAGGCCTATCTAAAGGCTTAATGGTGGCAACTGATGATTAACAGTAAAAATTACAAATTTTACGTCTTCCCAACGGTGTAAACTACCAACAGTCAAATATGCATGATTATATGGTGTCATGGTTTTGCAATCAAAAAATTGTGCTTATAATGAAAGTCATTCATTCATTCATTTTCTTTTCGGCTTAGTCCCTTTATTAATCTGGGGTCGCCACAGCGGAATGAACTGCCAACTTATCCAGCATATGTTTTACGCAGCGGATGCCACAACCCATCACTGGGAAGCATCCATACACACTCATTCACACTCATACACTACGGACAATTTAGCCTACCCAATTCACCTGTACCGCATGTCTTTGGACCTTGGGGGAAACCAGAGCACCCGGAGGAATCCCACGCGAACGTGGGGAGAACATGCAAACTCCACACAGTAACGCCAACTGACCCAGCCGAGGCTCGAACCAGCGACCTTCTTGCTGTGAGGCGACAGCACTACCTACTGCGCCACCACATACTTTTTATATTGAAAATATGTCATTTTGTGTGTTTTTTTCACCAAATCAGTGACATCATTTATGATTTCGGCAATTAAAAAGTTGAAATCCTGTAATTTTCTAAGTAATTTTGTAGTTATGATCAGGACTGAGGTTGATTAACAGATTTAAGCAAAAAATAAATAAATAAATAAATTTAATTCAGTGGATGTTTTCATTCCGAACATAACAAAAGGGTAAATTTGCCCAGAGTGTATCGTTAAATTATTTTTTTTTTTTTCAAAATATGTGTCTAAATAAGATTATATGTAACTTTATAACTCAAAACTGTCACTATATTGCAATGTGATTTTAAATTTCATCTTGCAATTTGACTCTCAATTGTAACTATTAACTATGACAATATCATTTCATAATTGTGAGTTTTAGTTGTAGATCATTTCATTAATGGCTAGTTTTAGTTTAGTTTTTATTTTGTGAACACATTTCTATTTAATTGTCTAGTGTCGACCAAAGCTAAGGTAATTATTTGCACTGCTTACACTGATAAAAAAAAAAAAAAAAAAAAGATTAATTGAATTTACAAAAAAGGTTTAAGGTAAATGGTTGCAAACAATTTTCATGGGCTGAATTAAAACAAAAAACTTTTGTAATGTTCAACTTAATTTGTTTGCTTAAATTCAGCCGATATAAATTGTTTGCAACCATTTACCTTAAAATATGTAGTAAAGCCAATGAATCATTTTATTCAGTACATTAACTCTTGTAACTGTTAAATCAGTAATAAAAAATTATTAAAAGAAAAACTAAATACAATACAATTACAAAACAATACAAATACTAAAATAATATGAACAATTCATACCAACTTCTTCATGTTAAAGATATGTAGGTAACAATGCCTACACACTAAAAAAGATTTGTGTTGGGACAACATGAAGGAATTAAGTTAGCTCATTAGCTTTTACAAATTTACGTTGAAAAATGTGTAAATAAAAAAACTACAATTTTAAATTAAACAATTAAGTTGTCCCAAAAAAACCTTCAAGAATTGTGTTTCAGCTCTTTTTATGTAGTTTGAACAAACAGCAAACTTAATTTTTTTTCTCTTTTTTTCAAATGACAAAAAAATAGAAAATAGAAAATTAAATTTATATGGAAAAGCTGTTTTTTATACATAATCTTGTGTTTGACTGATTAGTTTGACTGTAAATGCTCCATTTACTGGTACTTTTTTAAACAGCTGAAAATCAATTTATTAATTTGCTAATTATTATTTTATTTCAGTTACAGTTCAGTTGTTTCAGTTACTAGTGTAGTTTCATTTAGCTTTAGTTTTTTTTATTTATTGTGATTTTGTTGTTTTATTTCAGCTATCAAAAATGTTTTTGACCAATAACTTTAGTTTTAGCTTTAATTTTTGTTTACTAAAATAACCAGCTTGTACATTCCACAAAATAACTTCTTTGACAGAACAAATTAAAACTCAGAGCTTGTGAGATTGAAACATTTTCCAAGACCTTTTCCAGAGGTCTTTCTGAGTTGAAAGGTGCCGAAGAGGTCAGACTGTGAGTGTCTGGATTGAGTGTTTCTGATTCAGAGGCAACGAAGCGGTAAAATGGATGCTGGGATGGAGAGGTGCAGCTGATTTCTCCTTCTGCAGCTCTCCTTAGAGTCACTCTGACCACTGACACGTGCTGAACATTGCCCTCTTTCACCCCTTTCATTACACCCATCCTACTGTCTGGCTACACTTACCATGGTATGACCCCTGATCACAGCAAAAACCCAATGACCAGACTCTCCCTTCTGCTATTATTCCTGGGTGTACATGTTTCTTTGGGACACACATGGCACAACTGGTCTTTTCTGTTCATTTTATGACAAGGAAACCATTTTTTTTTTCACTTTTCATTACACATCATAATTTCAATCGAACAAATTGCAATTAATCGTATAAATAGCATCAATACACTGTAAAAATACCTGTAAATAACAGTTTTCTGTATTTTGTGATTCATGTTTCACGTTTTCCCCATTTGTTTATGCTTTTGAATTGCTTTAGGGACTTTGGTCTTTCTTGCAACAAATTTCAACAATAAAAAGTAAGAAAAAGTGTCTTTTATTAACATTTTTAATAGTTTAAAGTGACAAATTTTCTGGGTTAGTGTTGTATATTATTCTACAAAAACCTTGTAATACAATGCCAGTACATGTTCTGTTATTTTTTCAGACTTATTTCTCTCTATTTCTTTTACATTACTGAATGTAATTTCATACTACTAAAATGTCAATAAATGTTCCTTTGTTGAACTGTAGAGTTAACCTTTTTAACATTAAAAGTCGACAGAGCAGAGATCAAGGTCCCATAATGCAATTCACAATCGTAAATAAACAGAAAACACTTGTAAATCACACAATAAGGAAACTGTAAATTAACAGATATTTTTTACTTTGACAAACAGTTACTATAAACAGTATTTAAACAGTAACATTTCACATTTAATGTAGCCATTACTATTTTCTGCTTTGAGTGCATATATGACTGTGGTGACACCAGTGACCTGAGTTATGTGAAATTATTTCTTCTGCACAACAATTAAAGACACAATTTTTTTTTTTTTTTCAATAAAATATCCAAAAATGGCTAGAACTGTTTTATATATTTAGCAAACTTATTACATTATCCAAATTGTTTCAAAAAATGTTTAAATCCAGAGAAGCAATCATAACTAGAGACACAGGCCCTGTCCTGCACTGTCAGAAAAAAAGGTACAATTAAGGTTCAATTTTGTTCCTAGAGGAAACAAAATATATAATTGTACCTTTAAAGGTCACAAATTAGTCCTTTAGGGTATAATTCTATACCCAAGTGGGCTTTAAAGGTAGGATTGTACCCTAAAAGTCTAATTTGGCACCTTTAAAAGTAAAATTATATATTTTGTTGCTGTCTCTTTAAGAAAATTTGGCTTGTTGCAACGTTACTTGAGTTTGTTACTGAGGTGGTCGAGTATGCTGGCTGCTTACACAGAACTTCGCATGATTTTCTAAGAAAAGTCTATTTTGGAGTTCACACTTCTCAGGTAAATATGTATTAGTTATATATTGTCAGTCTTATTTTTACATGTGAAGCCGTGTTCTGCTGATTTTGTCTGACTCTAGACATTCCCCCACTTTAAGACCGCGATAAAGTGCTCCGGTCAGACTGCTTGGTGTCAATGGTTGGTGTACGTTGGCCTGTAGGATGGAGTTGGCTAAGATGTCTACAGTTTATTAAAGGAGTTAATACAATATGGTATCAAAGTCACTGAAGAGGAGAGGGACATTTAGAAGGTGAGTAACTATATGATCTTAGTTTCGAGCATTTTCTTGGTGTAAAAACACCCTTTAGGGTACAATTTTGTACCTTTTCTTCTGAGAGTGTGTGTTGCCTTGCTAATGACATCATACAGGAACAGGAAAACAGGAAAACTGCACAAATGCTTTAAAATTGAGTGTATTTTATTAGCAGCATTATAACTAGTGGTGGAAAGAGTACTGAAAAATCATACTCAAGTAAAAGTACCATTACTTGCCTAAAAATGTAGTGCAAGTAGAGTAAAAGTATCTGTTGTAAATATTACTCAAAGTATGAGTAAAAAGTAGCCCTTTCAAAAGTACTCAAGAGTAGTGAGTAGTGAGTGTTATGCTGTTAAAAGCTGATGCATTTACATGTAATTTGTGTGTAAACGTAACATTCTGTCGTGCATTTCGTTATTGCCCAGCAGGCACACAACACCATAAGATGTTAAAATTATGTAAGATATAGGTTGTAATGTCAGGTGATCAAAATTTAACGTCTAGCCAGCGTCTAAGAACAACGTTATTTTGATGTCCAATAATGACGTCAAATGACGTTGATATTTGGCCGATTTTAGGTTGTTATAAAGTGACCAATATCCAACATCAAGCCAACATCTTAAACTATATCATATTGACATCAAATACTGATATTTATTCGTCAGGTACGGCAACCAAAATCCAACATCTGATAAACATCATAGTGGTAACGTCAAGAAAATCTGTAACATCATTAGACGTTGATATTTGGTTGGTTTTAGGTTGGACATTGGACATTGACGTTGGCCTGACGTTGAGTTCTGACATCAACCCCATTTTCATTTCCAAACAAAATGCAACGCCCCTATGACGTTAGGGTGCAATGTTAATCTGACGTCATGTTGACGTCCTGTGCCTGCTGGGTCTTTAAGACCATTTTGGTCATCATACAGTAAACATCCGTCATCTTTTTATCAGTGATATGCATCTAAACAGTCTCTGGGTCAATGCGTGAAAGATTTTGGACATCTTCTTGGACACTTTAAATAGAGATCTGAAAAAGCATACACAGCGGCCTCTCATGGATTCGCAAAAACAAAAACTGCAAAAAATGTAGCTCCTGGGACCTATTTGGAAATCTCCAGAAATGTATATAGAAGTATGTTTTCAAGTGGTCTTGTTCTGCTTTGACGGCTTTCAGCCTTCAACCCAATAATTCGGCATATGTAGAATGTAGTGATGACAAAAACCGAGGACCTCATCAAACTACGTCTTTATTTGTTGTTACGAACCTCTAATGGCGAAAATTACATATTGTGCTTTTAAATATATATTAGCTCAATGAGAACAGTTTGCCTTTATTGCTCATATGTTACACTTATAATTACCACAGGCATAACACTAAATAATCAGATTTAAAAACTTGAAATGACTTGAATGACTACAGAACTTTAACATACGTAATCAAGTTTTTAAGTGTCCTAATATAAATGTCAACATCTCTTGACAGGGGATCTGGTGAAAAATAGTCAGCAATCAAAATATTGATATTGGATATAAAACTAAATGTAAAAAACAAACAAACAAACACTTTTTTGGAGAGCATGCATGATATTGTGAGTATGAGCCAGATGCTGGATGTTGTGAAGTTTATTTATAAACTAATTTCGAGAGGATCACGTGCTTATGATTGCTAGCGGCTGGACCCACATTATCCAAATCACCTCGCACCAATCAGATGATCCCCAAGCTACTATAAATACCCCGGGTTTCATATCACCACTATCTTCGCTTTGAAGAATCCCCCCTTTCACCCAGATGGGTGACACGGTGGCCCAGCGCTTAGCGCTGTTGCCTCACAGCAAGAATGTCAATGGTTCTAGGCTTTACCAAACCAGCGGGCATTTTCTGTGCGGAGTTTGCATGTTTTCCCCGTGCTCACTTGGGTTTTCCCCGGGTCCTCCGGTTTCCTCCCACCGATTAAAAACATGCAACCTAAGTTATTTATTAATCAACACTATAGACTTGCTCACTATCTAGTACCTATCTCTTTAAAGAGAACTACTATCTGCACTTCAATCACTACGATGGGGAGTTCTCAAGATCTACCTGAGCTCGATCTCCCCTCTCGCCTTGCAACGGGAGGGAGCCCCGGGCTCGAGGATCTCATGAGCTCAGGGCTCTCTCCCGGGACAGCATGCCAAACAAGCTTTATAATTAATCATCAGCTAAGTGTGAACTCTTGAAACGGTGGCCGAGAGAGCTTAATGTGCTGCAATTTAAGAAAACATGTGCCATTACAAAAAGCGCCAGCAAATAAGAAAAGATCTTCATCCACTTGACAGCACACATGCTGCAAATCCTCACAATGCATACACATTAAAATGAGCTGCGTTTTCACACAACGCAAACAATTTAGGAACAACACGCTGCATTTTTTCACAACACTTTCAAATAGCACAAAACACAATGGAAATGTTTCAAGGAGACCCAAAAACGTGATAAACACCACTGTGCCGTGACTATTGCTCAGTGAAGTTGGTGGTGGTCTTTGAAAGGTGAGTTTTTTTTTTGTTTATTTTAACATCCTGATCCCAACCCTTGTCTATTGTGTTTTATTAGCCTAAATAACCATAACCTAAATAGCCGGGTTGGTCACGTTTTAGGGTCCTCTTGAAACATTTGACGTTGTGAGAAAATGCAGAGCGTTTTTTAAAAATGTGTTTGCCTTGTGAAAATTTGCAGCATGTGTGATCTTTTCTTAGTTTACTGGCATTTTTTTTTATTGCATGTATTTTCTTAAATTGCAACACGTTAAGCTCTCTCAGCCACCGTAGGACGTTAATGAGGTCTGACAAACAAAATTTAAAAATTAATAAAATATGCTATAATTTTTTCTTTAGTACCTGTTGTTCAAATACCAGGAGGGCTTTGTGCTATTGCAGCAGTTAGAAATACAACTATGTGTTGATTTGCAGGTCCAAGTCATTAAAAATATAATAATGATAGGGGAAACATTTATGCAGTTAATGATTAATTTGCAACACAGGCCCATTCTGAAAACGTAGCCCTAAATATATTTCTGGAGATTGCGAATTATGTAGCCAGAGGTACGTATGGTATGATGCCGTCCCTTTTCGCACTTACCAGCTGACTGCTTACCTCCGTATGGACGGCTTTCCCACTGTTACCAATTTGTCCAGTTAGCTTGCCAGGTACGTCAGCGGACTTGAGACGCAGAGAGAAGTTGACCATGACGATGGGGTTTGAGTCCAGCAAAGAATGATTCCAGAAATCAGGTAAGACAAAAACTAAACTTTTGGCAGAAGCCAAAAAATAAAATAAACAAGCAAATAAAAGGGTGAGAATGTGGTAAAATTTGAAAATGTGGTAAAAATCAGGCGAGGGCTTTTCTTTTTCTGTATTGCTTTTAAAACTGTCGTTTGGGTTTAGGTAAGGGGGTAGGCGGGTCAACCAATTTTTTTTAAAACACTATTGCTTCGGTTTAGGGTAGGAGGCGGGTGGGTCAGTCGATTGCTCGGTTGATCAGTCATTCAGTCAGTCGACAGCAGCCTCTGGTGGATTTACGCAAGAACAGCAGGCGTGAATGGCACTCGCGAGAGAAATTTGACATCTGAAAAAGCGTACGCAGCGACCTCTGGTGCATTCGCGAAAACAAAAACTGCAAAAAAACTTACCTCATGGGACATATTTGGCACTCTGCAGAAATGTATATAGGGGTACGTTTTCAGAATGAGCCTGGGTTGTTAATTTTTCTTTCAAAAAATAGTTTTTTTTAAACTACATGAGGGTGTTATCACAATGGGAAGATTTTCCTACTATTCATTTTGGCAGTATTACAGTCTAATTATCACATAATCTACATTCTCTCTCTCTCTCTCTCTCTCTCTCTCTCACTGTAGTCAGTGTCTCTGAAATTCCTTGATATTCATTCAGAGATTATATTTACCCATGGTTCCCATTCATCAGCGAAGAAAGCTTAAATGCGATTATGTAGACGAGGGATTAATGTGAAGATAAGCACAGGGTAATGCATGGTAATGATCTGACAGGAGTATTCCTCCTCCTTCATTTGCATATCTTAAAGTGCTGACAGGTGTGCCAGGGCATAAGCTAGAAATGAAGGCCAGTGTACTCTGATAAGACACTGTGGGGTATTTTATACCTTTGAATGTTGCCGATAATATGGACATTGGTTCTCTCACACACACACACACATGCACAAAAACACTCGGAGTATGTTTGTCACAGATAACATACTGTAGATGGCTTGAAGGACCATCTCTATGTCTAATGTAGTCTGTCTGCAGTTCTGTTGTGGGCTGTAGGCTCTTGTGAGGGCACTGATAAATCAAGGTGAATGTTATATGGGGGTTTGTTTTTTTTGCATTTTGCATTCACACATACACACATACAGCACACGCTTTGCAGTGTGCCTCATGCATCATTTTATCTGAATCTGCCACATGTTGTTGATTTCTCTGCACCGACAGCCCTGTCTCATAATATATGCTTGGCTGGTGATTATAACTGTACAAAATCAATGGTTAGGCTGGCTACACGCCACACTGGAGACCTCCTTCACAACAAATAATGCACTGTGGCCTGCTCATAGAATAACATGCAATCCATGCAATCTATACGATACAGCTACATCATCGCAAGATATATGTCCTATTCATATTGACTAGCAGTGCATGTACATATGTCAGATGTCAAAAATAATTGGGCAGAATTGCAAATAGAAAACATAAATATATTCATTACTGGCAATGATAATGCTTATCCAGTATTCTGGGTCCTTTGCTGGTTCTCCTTACATAGTTAACACTAAAAGTTATTTATAAACCCTCCATTTGTTCCAAACCTGTGTGAGTTTGTTTCTTCTGTTAAACACAAAAGAAGATATTTTGAAGAATGTTGATAATCAAAGAGCTGAGTTATTTTTTTCCTACTTTGAAAGTCAACGAGGGCAGTCAACTGTATGGTAAACAATATGCAATATTTGGCCAAATATCTTTTGTGTTCAAGAGAATATCTCATGCAGTTTTGAAACGAGTGGAGAATGAGTATGACGACGTCATTTTCATATTTGAGTGAATTATCCACTTAGGTCTTGGAATTTGCATTTTTGTTCCTTTTCTGCAGTGGCCTTGAGAGCTTAACGTGCTGCAATTTAAGTAAACATGCAATTACAAAAAACAGCAGTAAATTAAGAAAAGATCTTCATCCGTTTGACAGCACATGTGCATTAAAAATTTAAAGAACATTAAAAAAGTGTGCTGCATTTTCTCACAACGCAAACAATTTACCAAAATATGCTGCATTTTCTCACAATTGCAAAAACAACGAAAATGTTTCAAGGGGACCCAAAAACGTAACGGACGCTGCTGTGCCGTGACTAATGCTCAGTGAAGTTGTAGGTGATCTTTGAAAGGTGAGTTTTTGTTTGTTTATTTTAACATTATGATTCCCTTGTCTTTTGTATTTTATTAGCCTAAATAACCGTAACCTAAATAGCCGGGTCTGTCACATTTTAAATGTTTTGAAGCATTTCCCTTGTGTTCTATGCTATTATGAAGTGTTGTGAGAAAATGCAGCATGTTTTTTTTTTTATGTGTATGCATTGTAAGGATTTGTGGATGAAGATCTTTTCTTAATTTGCTGGTGTTTTTGTACGTGCATGTGTTTTCTTAAATTGCAGTGTGTTAAGCTCTCTCTGCCACCGTACTTTTTTGTTATTGTGACATTTGTACAGATAAAATCAAAAGTAAAAAGGGAATTTGTAACTCTGTTCAAGCTTTTTTTTATTTAGTCATTTATTTATTTAAAATTTTTTAATTTTATGTTTTTTGAGAAAATGTAAACAATTTTTTGTATCATCTCTTCAACTCTAGGTCTGTTTACAATATGTTAAATCTATTGATCATAATAAATTCATGGAATATTTCAACTTTGCCACTGCAATCAGTAAATTAATAAGCATGCAGTGCTTTCAGAGAGAAAATGGGAGAAAGGTGATTTAAGTGGCACGTCTGTAGGTTCCAGATGAGACAACCATCTAAAGCGTTTACAGAGAATTATTACTAAAAGAAAGAGAAATCAGCGGTCAGCAGCAATTCTGTGAGGGAAAATGCCTTGTTGATGCCAGATGTTAGAGAAGAATGACAAGACTGGTTTGAGCTGACAGAAAGACAACAGCCAGCTCAAAATATAACAGCCGAGGTCAGCAGAAGAACATCTCTGAGCACACAACACATCCAACCTTGAAGCAGATGATCTACAGCAGCAGGCGAGAATATTGGATTGAATATTCTTGTCTGCTAAGATCAAGAAAAATGGAGCTCCAGTTCACAAACACTGACCAAAAGTGTATAACAAAGAATGGAGAAAAGTTGGCTGGTCTGATGTGTCTAAATTTCTGCTGAAACATTCTGATGGTAAAATTAGAATTTGGTACTAACATGAAAACATGGCAATCCTGCCATATCAAAATTTTAGTCTGCTGGTGGTGTAATGGTATTGACTAAGCATCTAAACATCACGCCTACCTAAATATTATTCCTGTTTTTCATATTATCAAGTTTGAATTTTTGCATCTTGTCAGTGCTAAGTTGCGAAGGATAACTCACCATGAAATCACTTCAGACTGGCTTCTTAAACATGACAATGAGATCACTATAATTAAATGACCTCCACAGTCACCACCAGATCTCAATGGCAAAAAAGCACATTTAAGGTGTGCTGGTAGCCATCTAATCTACAGCAACTGCATGGTATGATGTCAACATGGAACAAAATCTTTGAGGGATGTTTCTAGCATCTTATTGAAACTGTGATGAAGAATCAAGGCATATCTGTAAGCAAGTGGATTTCACTCTGGTACTAGAACTGTGTATCTTCTTCTACAAAATATATCCATAAACAACCATTATTGCAGTGCTACAGTATAAACACAAAATAAATAACAGTCTTCCATTTAAACATCCACATTTGTAAATGAGTTACTGATGTATTACGATACCCTTTCCCAAGTTCCTCATTATTATCATAATTTAACAGGATGCTTCTGCAGACAGCATATATAGGTTCTTAATCATGTGAAACTCAAATACACAGATTGTAGTCACAGCAGACAATCACACAGAATAAGGCCTTCAAACTGTCTTTTGACACGGCTCATACAGGGTCCCCAGGAGTCACTGTATCAATTGTGATGCTGTTATTGAGGTGTAATCGGGCATGAGAAAGGCCAGCTTGCTGAGGGTTGGGGGCTATTGTGAGGGTCCCATCTGTGACTGCGGTGTGGAGAGGGGGGCTCTGGCCTCGAGGTCTCTGGCACATGTCAGTGAACGGTGGGTGTGAGAAGGGGCAATGGAGAAGCAGCTGATACGCCGGTTGCGCTGATGCATTGAACAACCTATCAAATACTTTTTAAAATACATATTTTGCATTTACGCCGTATTTTAAAGTTTTAAGCAAAACAACGATTTTCGTAGCATTTGTTTGTGAATTTTGTCTCTTTAGGTGTCTTTAGCTACTATTCACTTAATATCAAAAAAGATTAATTATTAGCTACAATGTACTTAACATATTCATGTACTTACTAAATCATGTTATAAATAATGCATTAAAAACAAGTTGTGCATTAAATCATGTCAGAAATATGTTAGCAATGTGCTAGCAGCTAGCATGTGAAATAATACTAAAATAATACCTGACCTAGTTACATATTTCATAACATGTAGTATTTAAAAATATAAGTGAATACATGAATCTATATGATATGTGAACTGTATCAAATTCCTTTAAATGTTAGTATGTCTTAGTTGATGGTTTATAACAAACTGGGTCAGTGAAATTGTAATGTGATGGATGCTGACAATTAAGCTGAGGATCCAAATGCAGGTTTATTAACAGGATGGTCAGGCAGCCAATGGTTAACAGGGTCAAACATAGGCAATCCAGAGTCAATGTCAATAGGCAGCAGACAACATAAACGAACAAACAAACAAAGTGAGGGTCAAAACATGGCAAAGCAAGGCAAAAGAAACGCGTCATAATGTCACAGTACATTTAAAAAAGACTCAGCAACTAGCGTGTGTCTGTGCTGCTTTTAAGGTCCATTCAGTTTTGAACAGCTTCATCTGTGTGTGTTAGCAATCAGCAGAAAAACGGAACAGGTGTGAGTGTATGGTGCATGATAGGATTTATAATTCATATCGTTACAGATTTGTAGTCTTGAGTGAAAATGAATGATTCCCATCAATCTACAAGCCTGGATCCCTGGTGATTGTGACAAAAATATACTAGCAATTTTTGAGTGAAATTTGGGTAATGATAAATCAGGATAGTGTCAGGGTTATGCCACTCCAGTCTTGTAAATTCTTGTTTTGGTGGCAGAGTCCAGACACTAGTTCTGTCTTGTGCTTCGCTCGAGTATTCTTTGGTCTAGCACTTGTTTTCTGTCATTGTGTGTGTCTCTCTATGCGTACCGTCATGAGTGCGCGCAGACCATGCTTGATGCGGGCACGCGGGGTCTGTGCGCGCTTGTGACGTGCGCTCTTGTACTCGTGTTTGTGTTTTGTTCTGTTGGCATTGCGCTGTTTCATTCTCAACGTCTCAGTCTGGTTGGTTTTGGTTTCGGTTGGTGCTAAGATGAAACATGCGCTTTGTTTATGTGTGAGCGCATGGTAAGGTGTTTTAATTTATCCTGTGCTCGTGTCTTGCGTCTGTTTTTGTTTGTGTTGTTCAAGCACGTGGCTCTGTGTTTACATTGCAGCCACGTGCTTCAGTCTTGTCCTTTATTGTGAACATGCGGTTAATGACTTCTCTCATTGGCTGTGTGCTCGTTTTATGTGAGCACATGGCTTGTGTTGTGTCATGTGCTCTCCCGTCTATTGTCTAGTCCCACCCTCCTTGTTAACCCATTATAAGTTTATCAAGTTCACCTGTTTGTGTGTTAATTATTTTTGCTTATATTCTCCTCATGTCTGTTGTCCTGTGCCAGTTCGTCATCGTCGTTTCCTGCCTTGTCCTGTTCTCCAGTCCTGATCCCTGCCAGCCTGTCTAGTTTGTTTTGATTGTTTATTTGTTTAATTAATGTTTTCCCCCTCGAGGTAGTTTATTTTGCTGTTTGTTTTATTTTTATAATTAATAAATACCCCTTTTTCCCTGCATCTGAGTACCCGCTCCTTCTCCCCTAACACAAACCGTGACAGATAGTCTTACTTAGACATTTTGTTGACTTTATTTGATGATCTCTCAGCAGACACCCTACTGACTGTTATTATTATTATTTAATCATAACCTTTATTTTACTTAGAAGAAACAACCTATATATATATATTATTTAAAATATTTAAAATATATTATTGTATATATTTTAAACATAATAGTTTTAATATCTCATTTCTGATAACTAATTTACAGTATTTTATCTTTGCCATGATGACAGTAAATAATATTTTACTAGATATTTTTCAAGACACTTCTTCTTAAAGTGACATTTAAAGGCTTAACTAGGTTAATTAGGTTAACTAGGCAGGTTAGGGTAATTAGGCAAGTTATTGTATATCAATGGTTTGTTCTGTAGACTATCGAAAACTAATATAGCTTAAAGGGGCTAAAAATTTTGACTTTAAAATGTTTTTTAAAAAATTAGAAACTGCTTTCATTCTAGCCCAAATAAAACAAATAAGACTTTCTTCAGCAGAATAAATATTATCAGACATACTGTGAAAATTCCCTTGCTCTGTTAAACATCATTTGGGAAATATTTCAAAAGAAAAAAAAATTTAAAGGAGGGCTATTAATTCTGACTTCAAATGTGTGTGTAAATATATATGCACACAGGGGTTGTACAATGAAACTGAAACACTGGTTGCCATAATGGTGCAGGCAGCAAAACTCTTGGGCCGTGGACAATGTGAAACATATATTGTTCTCTGAGTTGACGACAACAATGGAGTTTGAACGAAGAACTGGTGAAGAACGGTTTCTTTTCTTTTTCTAGATTGCTTTTGAAAGCACTATCGGTTGGGTTTAGGGATGGGGGTGGGTGGATCAGTCGGTCAGTCGGTCAGTCAGTCAGTCAGTCGACAGCAAGCTGGCCTGCTTGGCTGAAGTGTTTATTGCACCCTCTGGTGGATTTATGCGAGAGGATGATGCGCAAGAGAAATTTGAGATCATCAATAAGCATACACAGCAGCCTCGGGTGGGTTTGCAAAAACAAAAATTGCAAGCAGATGTACCTCCAGTTATGTATATCGCTGTCCCCAGAAATGTAGACCTGGGTACGTATCCATATCCAAATACTTCAAACATAGTTTGTGTTAGTAAATGCAAGACTATTTATAAAAATCCAGGCATAACACTGTATGACAACATTTCAGGCAACTGTTTTATAGCCTACAGCTAATCAATCTGTCAGATTGTGGAGTGCATTACAGGTCTAAAGAAAATTATAAATGATAAATTATCATAAGTAAAACAAATTCATTTATAGAGATGATAAGTATATAAGAATTGCACTCACCTGGGAAATGGAGGCAACTTCAATGGTTGGTGAGCACAATTAAGTGCACAGCATGCCATATTATCTGATAATTGTAGGAAATAATTCCAAAATGCAATTGACTGTGTAAAGCCACATAAAACAAAAATATGATGTACATGTATATGCTGAGTTCAGCGGCTAATCAGCTGGAATCAGCTGAGGTGACGAGACAGCGAGCAGTGAGACCTAGCTGTCACTCAAGTAACCATGCCCTTAAATATGCAGACTTAATATAACTTAATAAAAACTAAACAGATGATTTCTAAAAAATTAAACCCCCTCACAGTTGTCATGAAGGGTAATATTAGCTATTTGCACCAAAACCATCTTTTGTACCAGGCTGTAAATATGTTTTCATCAGCTGTAAAATTGGCCTATTTAGCATTGCAGTCAGTGAACATCAGAAGTTCTTGGAGCCAGCCCCCAAAGGCGAGTCGATGAATTGCAGTTTCAGTTACTTCCGTTTTGGCTTCACAAGGGAGAGCGGGATGTTGCCGCTTGGTAATGAGTCTCTTTTTTAGTGGAAAAGAGAAAAAAACAGGGCTGGTAATACATACACATTCTATGTAACTAAAAGTGGAAAAAAACATAACTGCCAGGAAATCTAGACCTAGATAAAATATAACTACTTTTTAAATAAAGAAATTGAAAGAGCATTAAGAGAGCATTGACAGTCTGTGTAGTTAATGGTTCTAGAAAAACAGTAATGAGGTGTTTTGTCCATTACATATTGGCAAAAGAAAAAGGCAGAAAATAAAGAACCCTAATTTGAAGACAAAGAACTATCAAGTGTAAAGACCCTTAGAAAATATATTTTTAATAACTTTTTTATTGCACTTTTTCACTTTTTTTTTTCCAAAAGATTAGTATCGGTAACTTCGAAGATGCTGACAGTGGCTACGTTTCCATCCACCTGTTTTTTATGCACATGTTGGATATGTGCATAAAAAACACCAAGATGCGCATAAATTTTTAAATGTGTATAAAAACATATGTGCATAACTGAGTAGGACAAACTTTTTATTTGATAAGAAAAGATGCGCATAAACTATGATGGAAATTCTTTTACCAAACAGTCATGTGATTTTGTTATAAGAGATCATATGATGATAAAAACGTGTGTGAATGGATAAACCAGCAGGGTGACTGCATTGTAAAACATCTAAAATGTTGTTTTGGTCATTCTAAAATGCATGTCATTTATGCGATATTCCAGTTTTGCGCATAAACTGTAATTCATATCTTTGGATGGAAACATAGGTATATTGATTTTTTTCCCAGATCTTTTTTCCTCATCCAGCATGAAAATTCATATTGTCATATTAACTAGCTTTCGTTTGAGAGCGCATTCAGTGGCATCTCCACGCTGAGACTCATTTGAAAGCAGGAGCAATGGCTGATTGATCTCATGGCTTTCTCTGCTGGGATCAGTGGGTCAGGCTGCTGGAGATGATAAGCTGAGATGGAACAGGACTATCACCACTCTCGGGTCACGACCCCTCTGTAAATGGAGCTGATTACTGCCGCTGCTGGTCAGGTTCACAGGGAAGATCCGTAATCAACAGCCAGGCCACGGTACAGCAGCAGGCTGCTATCATAGATATTGCTACAATACATATTTATGGCTGTTAGTCATTCAGTCCAGCCAAAATATAGCACGAAAGTGGTTTATGTATAAAATTAGCTACTATTTATCACAAAAAAAATTATGATGAAAACATTATTTTATAAAAAGATTTTAGTTAATTTAATGACTTCATTAAGTGCTATTTTTATGTAATACATATAGACCCCAATTAAAAAAAAAAAAAACAATTACCATAAAATGTAAGATATTGTTGGAATATTTAACCAATTCCATGCGTGTTCAATAAAAAAAGGTCAGGAGAGGGTTTTTTTCAATGTCAAAAATATTAGTCATTTATTGGGTACAAATGATTAATTCGCTGAACAGAATTCTGGGTATCCTCAATGCAATGCAAGAATTACATTTAGGAAGTGCACAACAAAATTTACATTTTCCTGACTCCAGCATTTATACACAGCTGATATTAACAGGTGGAGTTTTAGTAGCATTCGTCACTTGTCAATCATTCTGCAGTCCTCCGGCAGCTGCACCCAAACATACTTCCTCTTTTTGCAAACTTCTCTGCGCATGTAAGCTGACATTATTATCAGATAAGACATGCTCTGCAACATTCTGTCTTCACACCTTTAAAAAACATTGCATTGTATAGGAAAGCTAAGGGAGACATAAAAGTTATTTTCATATATCGATGTCGCTCTATCTTTCCAGTCTGCGGCAGGAAACTTCTACTGCCGCAAAAAAGCTTCGTTAGTATGCAAAGCGTATCACACTCAGAGAAGAAGTTTGGTTTATCTATCGCCTTATGCAAAATACAGTTGTTTAATGAAAAGTAAAAGAGACTACAGTAATAATAATTTAAAAAAAAAAATCCTTTTTCCAACAATATACAAAGCTCAAAGCTGGAGCACATTAGGCAGAGGGGTATCAGACTGACATTTATCTGCATTTCCTCAATGTTTTCACAATATCAAATATGGTAGTTGGTGAAAAACTTAAAATTCGTATGACCTTAGAAGTTGATGTTGAGGATTTTGCATTGATAAATGTGATTTTCGATTTATTTGACAATTCTCACATGACTTTTGGATTAAAGTGATCAGCCACCATCCAGCTTTACCTGCAAAGACTGAGATGTTCATTTTATATTCAACCATGAAGTCCTCATTTATAACTAATTCACATGCTTATTGTGGACTGCTTCAAAACACATTCATTTAGATACTCTTTGACCTTTGTTCTTATATCTTTCCTCTGACCCAACATTTTTGGAGTGTGTTGCAGGCATGGAAATCTAGATTCGTTTAAACTTACAGAATACACTTAATTTGTTCACTGAAAACACTGGAACTTGTAATTTTTGTATTTTACTTTACAATTAAATAAAATGTCTCAACTTTTCTGGAAACAAGTTTTACATTAACATTTTGTGTGTGTGTTTTCAATTTTGTGTATAGAGCATTTATGGCCTGTTTCCACTGACTAGTACAGTAGGGTACGGGTTGGTATGGGTCACCGTTATCAGCCTTGCGTTTCCACTGCCTAAAGGGTACCACGGCCTCGTACAACAAAAACAGGACATGGCAGATTTTGTTCTTCTTGGATTTGTGGCTGTACATCAAGACAATGACAAGGTTTGTTTGAGCTCGGGTTGACCATGGCACGTTTTTATATGTATATATTATTTTGTATAATGTCTTGGCTGTGTTTTTAAAAATGGCGGTTTCTTTGTTTTCATTCTCCTGCTTGTGTATGCACAAGTGACGTTTCTCTGTAAACCAATAGTATTCAGCTGCGTGCTAGGTACACTTTGCAAAATGTAAAAGTAGTATGGTGCGGTTCACTTTTAGGTTCCTATTGACAGTGGAAATGGCCATAAAATCGTACCGAACTGAATCGTACCATACCATACCACTCAGTGGTAACGGGCCATTAGAAATGGAGCCATTGTTTAAAAAAACAGTGTTTTTAAAGCCTTTTAAAACTGTAATAAATCGTATACTCTAGCCCTGGTTTCTCAAACAATCCTAGTCCCAGATTAAATGCAAGTCTGAACCATTTAAACCAATAGTATCTGGAAGACTTAAATTTACAAGCTGAGACTGTATAGCTCAGAGATGCAATGTCAGACACAATGCACTCTATGGAGCTAGTGACGTCAGTGTGAGTGGTAGGGTTTGGGCTGGGGTTAGGTTACAGGCATTAAAAGCATTGCATGGTCTGCATCCAGACCCCTTTCGTTTCAACTAATAAAAAAAACAGCTGATCTTAAATATATATTTGCTTTTGTCTGTCTTAAAATGGACAACAGTAATAATTTTTCAAAAGTCTTGAATTAGTCTAATGCCACGTTCACACAACATAATTTTAGTCCTGATTTTCGCTCACCAACAAATTTATGAACTCTCTGACAGATGCCCTAAATCAGAGGCAAATCAGTGCTTGTTCACGCAAGTGACAATCACACAATGTGAGTTATCAAATACACAATATGAGAGAATCACTGACATGTGTTTTTGAAGTAGACAGAGTTGTTTTAGTGTAATTGGTTTTAGTCTAGTCATGCACTGAGCATTCTCCTGTCACTGATCCACACAGCAGCAACTGAATGCTACTTCAGAGAGTCATGCAGTGTGAAAACAACTGTGATCTGACAACTTTACAAATTGGCCCTGTGTGAACTCAGTATAAAACTATCTCATACTTTTTTTATTTTACAAATTCTATAAATTTTGCATTCGTATACGTACATTTTTAAGAAATGTGCCAGTCCGGATGGAAGATGGAAAACTGGGTTAAAATGATATAATATGTATGCCACACCTATATGTGGCACCAGGGACGTGCAGAGACCTTTTAAGGGGCAGGGGCTTAAATGGAAAAAATGGCACTTTTTATTAAATAATAGTAATAATTGTACTTTAATAAATAAAATATATTATAATGAGATTATTAAGGAGATTTCACCCTAAATTCACCATATACTCACCCTTAAAAGGATAGTTCATTCAAAACTGAAAATTCTGTCACCATTTACTCACCTTTTACTTGTTACAAACCCACTTGACTTTTTTTTTTCTTCTGTTGAACACACAAAATAATATTTTGAAGGAGGCAGGAAAACTGTAACCATTGACTTTCATGGTATTTGTTTTTCCTACTCTGGAAGTCAATGATTTCAAGTTTACAGCTTTCTTTAAATATCTTTTTTTAATCTTTTATTCGTTAGGGTTCAACAAAATAAAGAGACAAAGATTTGGAACCACTTGAGGGTGAGTAAATGTAAATGTTTGGGTGAACTATCCCTTTTCAATCTATTTTTTTTTTTTTTTTTTGAGTTTTTTTTCTTTCTGTTGAACAAAATAAAATATTTAGAAGAATGTAGGACACACTGATAGCCACTAACTTCCATAGCTAGCATATATGTACATGTTTTATAGCTTCAATTGACATTATATATTCTGTGTGACTGCAAAAACGAGAGGGCAATATTTTCACTATCCAGCTGTCATTTCTCCATTACATTAGCCTGTATGCCTATGATATTGCCCTGGCTAAACTTTAGCTAACTTATTACATGGTTGTTAATCAGGAGGATGTTAGCAAGACAAAATGACCTATTTGCTTTTGAACTTTTAGATAAATAACTGACGTTAAATTTGAGCCTCAGGTAGTCTTTTTTTAACCGCTACTCACCTCCACACAATATAGATGAATGACGGATGAATTTACATTGGCGGTTCTGTTGATCATATCGCGCTGCGAGGTCAGCTAGTAATATATGTTTTACACACACTCCGTCTGTAGTGTGTGTATGGGCCAGACTGTAAAGCTATGGCCTAGATGCAGTGCGAATGCAGAAGTAAATAGAGTCTTAGTTAGAGCATTCGCCTCACATGTGGTTTTTCTTTCTAAATCGCCGGTTCGAGGCTCGCTTGGAGCGGCTAGACTAAAACCAAGATATACTTTAAAATTTCGTTTTTTTTTATTGTTTGACAGGGAAAGCTGTCCTTAAATAGAACACACATTAACCTATATTATATTATTATTAGTATTTAAAAAATAATTATTATGCCCAAAAAAAAAGGGCACTTTCTCTCCAGGAGAAAAAAGGGCAGGGGCTTAAGCACCCAAAGCCACCATCTCTGCACGTACCTGTGTGGCACTGTAAACAAACAGTCCTTCTACTTCAGTGTGCTTAGTACAGACACAGGCCCGTTATCTGGGGGGTTCGAGGTGTTCGGAAGACCCACCCCTCACTGACAAATGCACACTTTGCCATTTGCCATGCTATGCCATCATAAATAGCAACAATAACCCATCGATTTAAGACCAAGCAGAATCCTGATGTGACTTTAGTTAGTCAGTTTTGGCCAATGCAAACAATTATTTTTCAACATCCGGCTATGCAAGAAAACATCTGACATAAGTGACGTCATCTTTCGTTACTGTTTTGTTTTTAAATAGAGAAAACATTTGACAAGTAACTTTTATTCTAAATATTGGACCTTATTCTTGAAAGAAAGCATGACCAATAAAACAAGTGTTAAGCACCAAAAGCGGCCCATATTAAAATGAATTTGAATACTATTTTGGCTATTGTTGTTATCCATGAATTTTATGTACTTTTTACAAGAGAATTACAAAAATTTTATAAAAATTGTAAAGCTCTAAATTATTATTATTATTATTATTATTATTATTATCATTAGATTTTTATTCATTCATTTTCTTTTCGGCTTAGTCCCTTTATTATTCTGGGGTCACCACAGTGGAATGAACCGCCAACTTATCCAGCACATGTTTTACGCAGCGGATGCCCTTCCAGCCGCAACCCATCTCTGGGAAACAACCATACACACTCATTCACACTCATACACTACGGACAATTTAGCTTACCCAATTCACCTGTACCGCATGTCTTTGGGCTGTGGGGGAAACCGGAGTACCCGGAGGAAACCCACGCAAACGCAGGGAGAACATGCAAACTCCACACAGAAACGCTAATTGACCCAGCCGAGGCTTAAACCAGCGACCTTCTTGCTGTGAGGCGCCACTGCGTCGCTGTATTTTATTTTATTATTATTATTTATTTTTATTATTATTCAAATGGCCAAATTCTGACTGAGGAAAGTTAATTGTGCTGGCCAGGGGTGCGTTTCCCAAACAGCGACGTAACTCGCGGCTGAACTATCATAGTACGATGCATCGTTTAGGAAATAAACGATGTAGTGACGAGTGTTTCCCAAAACGCGTAGTTTATTTGTCGCAGATCCATTGTTTAAACCACATTAGTTATAATGTAAAACGCCCATAATGATGCTCTAAACGGGGTGGTAACAAATTCTTTAGAGAAGAACCCCATCATTTCTTTGTGCAAATTATATTATTTTACACAAACACGCAATAAAAAAACATGCACTCACTTTCCATATTAATTTAAATATATGTAAATGGCACATATAGGGCCTAAGTTTCCTTTACAAATGTATTGAGAAAATTACATATTCTATTCTAAAACATAAAATCACTTACAAAAGCTAACACGTATTCTAATATCATATATAAATCATATAAATAAATAAATAAATAAATAAATAAATAATAAGGCTATTTATTAAGAAATTAATGATGATGAGGATTATTATTTATTCTAAATATTTAGGAAATATTTTTGGTATATCATAAAGTGTGGTTATGATGACCATCCGACAAGCTAATTCAGCTAAAAATAATGCTTAAAATACCAAATGCAGTATTCAAATCTCATAATTAAACTTACAATGAGGCATATAACTGCAAAAGGGTCCACATTTTGAGAAAAAAGAACTACCCCTTACACCAAGCTGTCTATGAGCCTGAGACATCAACAGGCACTGTTGTGGATTTAAAAATATCTAATGTGTCTCCACTGGTCATCCAGTTAATACAGTATTAGCAGGTTTTTTGTAATAGTGCTAATAAACTTAGCAGTGCCTGCAGCTCAAACACAGCTCTATAATTGGTTATTTTTGTTGTAACCGGTTGTTACATGTGAGGTTCCTTCTTCTTGTCATGTGTGACATTATTGTTTCCAAAAAAGTGTGGTTTTGCTTGTCCACATGCACTCAAAAACATATTTTGCTGCTTGTTCAAACTACTTATTTAATACGAGCTGAAACAACACAATTCTTGAGATTTATTTATGACAACTTAATTGTGTTATGTTTGATCCACTTAAAGTTGTTAAGTTAACTTAATCGATTTGTTGTGGGACAACATAATGAATTGTGTTAAACCCTTTTTACAGTGTGGCTATGGGATGGGCAGCGTTTTAAGATTGTTCGACGCAGTAACCTGTTATTTACAGTTTTTTCCAACTGCTTGCACACAAAATCTTGTAATGTCACACAATTTCATATTGACGTTGTACTCCAACGTACCCCAACATCGTGGGGGCATTGGATTTTGTTTGGAAATGAAAATCAGGTTGACGTCTGAATCCAATATTAGGCGGATGTCAATGTTCAATGTCCAACCTAAAATCCACCTAAAATCAACCAAATATCAACATCTCATCATGTTACACCTTGATGTTGTGTGGACGTTACCACCATCAGACGTTTGATTTTGGTCACTTTCCAATGCAACCTTAAATCAACCAAATATCAACGTAATTTGACGTCGTTATTGGACATCAAAATAACGTTGTCCTTAGACGCTGGCTAGACATTGAATTTTGGTCACCTGACGTCATGACCTAAATCTAACCTAATATCTTATGATGTTTTGTGCCTGCTGGGATCTCAATAAAAATGCAAAACTACATAGCAAATCTCCAAAACCAGCTATTTCTCAGTCTTAAACTCAGTATTCAATTGCATAAAACGCCAAACACAACTCTCTACCTAAAAACAAAGCTACTTGGTTTCCTTTTCCAAACACAACCAATCATAACGCCACACTTATTCACACAGTCGCACACACTAACACACACACACTCCTCAAATGTGGAAATACTAATTTCTTAACTGATCACTAACCAATCACTGCTTTACTGTAGTATATGCCTATAAATAGGTCAAAGATGACAGGACACTGGCTGTTCTGGTCCAAAAATAAATAAATAAACTATCCACAAATTTCTAGTTTTGTACCTTCCACATATTCACATTTTCTAAAACTCCAAAATTGTAAATTCCTTTAGAAAAGAATAGAGGAATTCTTCTGAATCTGGCTCTGTAAAGTATAATGTACCCTACGTTTGTAAAGCTTCTCCAGGCAATGGACGATTTCTCACATGTGTTTATGGCAGTTTAAATGCAGTGTTAGATTTTGAGGGAAATGTGAGACATTTTGAGTTTTGAGAATAGTGTGTAGAGTTTTGAAAAAAGGGGACACTGTTTTGAAAACGTTTATAAGCTGTTGGAAAAAATTGTAATAAGCTTGTTTTAGGGCATTGACAATGCTGTCATCATGTGAATAAAAGACCAAAAGCGATATTAAACTTTTGCTGTTGGACTTATATCTTTTGCATTGACAGGGCCTAAGCCATATCTGTGAAATTGGATCTTTATGTGATACCACTCTTCCACATCCCCTTAGTATTGTCGTATTTACAGTGTGTTTACTGTGCTACTGTAAAAGGCATTTTAATAGATGTGATTTTACATTACAGGTAGAAAGTCTCTTGATTTAATTGATGGTTCCTTTTCCAAGTCTGTCCAATTACTGATCAAGCTCCAGCAGCTGTGTAAAAATAAAAATGATAATAAACATGTTAATATTCAGATGATAGTTGGGCATCTGAACCCTTTGGGAGATCGGTCCACATCCCATCAACACACTCACACACACACACACAAACACACACACACACGACACAATGACTGGCAGGATTTTCACAAAGCATGTGGTTGAACAACTCAGATGGTCTCCACTCCCTACTTGACACAAGCTTGACCTCTGTGTGTGTGTGTGGTTGTGTGCATGTGTCTAGCCCCTCCTAACCACAGTCTGTCTCTCTGGTTGATTTCTGTGCCAAATGCTTGCAGTCAGGGCTGTTCTCCAGGGCCGGGTGCATCCTCAGGTCGCCTGGTCAATTAAATTCATATTGAGGATAAATTATTTGCAAATTATGTCCAAATAAGTAAGTGAAAGGAATTGACTTTAAAACGGCTCTGAGGGACTAAGATACAGAGCTTTACTAACAAAACTTTACATGGAAACAAGGAAGACGTGTTTAATTTATATAAATGTTGTGAAGGTCTAACTAAATTATAATGTTTTTTTTTCATCGTGGCATGGGGATGACATAAAGATATTTGGTGTTAGTGATCTGAATAAACTGTCAGCAGTAAGTATTACATTTGGTATAAAACTTTAGCTTCTACCAACATCTTTTGTGCAAAGTATATGAATGATTCCTCAAATCTGGGGGGGAAACCGAAGCACCCAGAGGAAACCCACGCTAACACGAGAAGAACATGCAAACTCCAAACAGAAATGCCAACTGACCTAGTCGGGACTCGAGCCAGTGACCTTCTTCTGTGAGGCGACAGTGCTAATCACTGTGCCACCCATAAACAGATATTTTATAGGGTAAATATTCATTTTTTATCTGTTTTAATTATTTTGTTTCTGTACTCTGGTAAAGTGTTAATTAAGTTAAACTGAAGCTATCTAAGGCCCCGTTTACACTAGTACGTTTTAGTTTTAAAACGGCGTTTTAGAATTAAAACGATCCGCGTCCACACTAGCGTTTCACCCATCGTTTCTGAACAGTTCTGCGTCTACACTAAAACGCTGAAAACGCACATCACGTGACCACACACACTCTCTGGCATTCGCTGCAGCGTGCTTAGAGCGCACACACACCCACATGAGAGCTGCGCAAGTCGGACTGTTCATCACGGATCTACCGCTGGATCTAATCTCACTAAATTTGTTAAACGTGATATTTAATTCATCTTGTTGTCTTTATCTGACGACATATTCCCCGACTTTGGTCTTTTGAATCTATTACTTGTTCTCAATGTGCTTTGGTTGAGCGCAAAGATAAGTTAGGTGATATATTAATTAATATAACCGCGCACACCGATTCTGCACATCTGACTGATTGTTTGCCTTTATTTTCTCTATTGTATAAACTTATTGTGCGTTATACTTTTATAATGGCCGTTATTGATCATTAAAACGGATATTCAGTAAAAGAGAGTGTATGTTTCGTATTTTCAATGAAAATGAAAGGAGGCAGTAATGTTATAGGCTCCGTTTTGTTATAAATATGCCTGAAGATGACGCTCATATCATGCAGCTACAGGACGCCTCAACATTTTTGATGTCTGTTGTTGCTTATCAAAGTGAAAATAGACAGTTCCTCACATCATGTTTTCATTTTATTGTCAAGATAGTGAAACAGCATAGCCAGGGTGATGTAGTTAGGTCAAATATTAATATAACCGCGGACACCGATTCTGCACATCTGACTGATTGCTTGCCTTTATTTTCTCTATTGTATAAACTTATTGTGCATTATACTTTTATAATGGCCGTCTTTGATCATTAAAACGGATATTCAGTAAAAGAGAGTGTATGTTTCGTATTTTCAATGAAAATGAAAGGAGGCAGTGATGTTATAGGCTCCGTTTTGTTATATGCCTGAAGATGACGCTCATATCATGCAGCTACGACGCCTCAACATTTTTGATGTCTGTTAAGTTGCTAATATCAAAGTGAAAATAGGCAGTTCCTCACATCATGTTTTCATTTTATTGTTAAGAAAGTGAAACCGCATAGCCAGGGTGATGTGAATGACTTTATACACACTCGGGAGTTTGTTTTACAAATCAAACTTGCTAAGTCTGAACTTACACGGAGAGGATGTAAGACTGAACTGTGTGAAGGCTACTTAATATTGAGGAAAAAGCCCCAATCAGAGAGGTGAATGTCTGCAGCCCCGCCTCCGTTTTCAGATGTCTCCGTTTTCCCTCATCCACACTGAGACGGAGCAGCAGCGGCTCAGAATGAAAACGGACTCTTCAGCGTTTCCAAAAAGCTCCGTTTTCGGGGCTCAAAAACTCCGGCGTAGTGTGGACGGATGGCGTAACCGTAGCAAAACTTATGCGTTTTAAAACTAAAACGTATTAGTGTAAACGGGGCCTAAGTATCTAGTATATTAAAATCACTAAAGGGTCTAGTTTAACACTATAATCACAATTATACAATTTTTTTATTAACCAAACATTGACAAATTCGGTGAAATTCCATGTTATGCAGTGAATTGTCCATCACAGCCCTATTTAAGAAGAATTGTATTATTTTTCTGAAGCATCAGACTTGGTCTTTGTCATGTCTGACAAATTAGTACACCCACAAAGCAGTCCTAATATTGAACAAAAGCAATGTTTTACTATAATATTAAGTATCAGAAGTGCATTTTGCATGATGAAGCCACATTTACATCAGAAGATTTGTTACATTTAAAGATACAACTGCTGCAGTAGGGTATATGCACAGCTAGTGTTTCTTCCCATACCGATAAACTTCCGGTGAACAGGTAATGTGACTTTTTTCAATTTTATACAGTTCCTTACAGCATCGATGTTGTAATGTAACTAAAATATAATCAGTTAAATAGACTTCAGCATTCATTTCATTTTTCAAGTGTAAAACGACATAAAAAGCCTTTTACACGCATGTGCCCATCAGCATCAGCAGACGAGCGCAGAAACTCCGTTGGAAATACTGGAGTAAAATAAATGTTCATATTTTAAAGACATGGCACAGAAAAATGTAATTTAATGCAGTGCTTCTTGTATATTCTGAGGTCTACTTTATATCATATATCAGGGGTGTCCAAACTCGGTCCTGGAGGGCCGGTGTCCTGCATAGTTTAGCTCCAACTTCCTTCAACACACCTGCCTGGAGCTTTCTAGTACACTTGATTAGCTTGTTCAGGTGTGTTTAATTGGGGTTGGAACTAAAATATGCAGGACACCGGCCCTCCAGGACCGAGTTTGGGCAGCCCTGTCATATATCAATGAAGCAGTGAAGATCGTTGATTTTTAAAGAAAACAAACCTTAAACGCCCCAATTTTGTAACTGCATAGCGCTTGACCGAGGTTACTGACAAATTAAAAGTCCTTCTGCATACCCCATTAACAAACCAATGACTAAGACTTTTAGCTTAAAATACAAATTTAATCATTATTAATTTAGTAGTTGGGTTTAGGTGTTAGGTACACTGTAAAAAATTGCTTTAAAATGTACAGTATACAGGCAAAATTTACAAGCACAATGTAAATAAACAATAAAAACTGGGATTTTACAGCACAATTGTACTTGTTAATTTACAGTATTACTAGCTACCAAAATTTCCAGTAATACTGTAAATTTTACAGCATTTTTTTACAGTGTAGGATTAGGGATGTAGAATAAGCACTGCAATATGATGCAGAATATGTACTAATAAACAACTAATAGTGAGAATCGGTCCCTATACTTAAATGTTGCCAAACATTATTATTTTTTTACTATAATACGTTTACTCCAAAACTCCCAACCTGTTCATTGCTTTGTCTGATTTTTTATGTTTGTGCGTTACAAGAAAAAGTGAGACAGACCTACAGGCAGAGAGAAAGAAAGCGAAAGAGAGAGTAAAAGGCATGTAACGGTTTTAGTCCCCGAGGGCCTGATGACACTAAAGAGACACACAGAAGAAAGGAGGAGGGGAAGCCCATCACCCTCTGCTCCATTCTGTTCTTTTACAACTTGACAAAATAGCCTTTTAATTTTGCTGAACGTCTGGGGCGTCTGTGGCTCTGCCTGCATCAATCTCCATCATCAGCAGGCTCCAGGCACTGAGTCCCCAGGGTCCTCTCACTGCCAGAAGACCACTGTCTCTCCCCCTCTGGCACATGGCAAAAGAGTGCCAAGACTGTCTGTTTTCCTCTGAACAGCCACAAATAGAGTTCACCATCTTTCCATGCTCAAATTGTCTTTCTAATAACTTAGACACAAATTCAGAATCTAAAACTGGAATTATACCACACACAGAAATCTGAAATATAGCAATATATACAAATTACATATTTGACATACAAGTTCCTATTTGGATTTCACATATAAAAATACATCGTTTGCAACAAATATTTCAAAATATTGCAAAAATGGCTGAACATTTATATATTTTTTCAAGCATTGTGATCATAATGTACATATATGTACAAGAATATTAGCTTTAATTTCATGTATGTGTTCTTATACTTGACTGTATATATGAGCAATATCACGAGTAGCAGTGCGATGTGGCTGTATATTCCCTAGTGAAAAATAAATATGCTTAGTATACTTGGATCCGGACTAATTGTTAGTATATTTTAAGTGTATTAATGATTAGTTTACTTAAAGTGTGACATTTTGGACATATTAATTTTGTGCTAAGTATATTTTAGTTGTAATAAAATTGCACTTAAGTACAACTTTAAGTGTATTTAGTGTATTTTTGTGTGCTAAATTGGAACAACTTTAAGTATATTTAGTACACTTTAAATAAGCATAGTATGTAAACTAATTTCATGCTTGCTTAGTGGCATTAAAGTGTACTTTTTCTGTATTACAAGTATATTAGAAATTTATTCCGAGTGCATTTAAAATACACACGCAATATACCATAAATATATTAGTTTTCTTAATAAATATATGTTAAATGCAATTTCAATAAAAGTCAAATACACACAATAAACAATTCAAACTGTTTTTATTAAAAACCGCAGAATGGTTTAAATGTTTTACAGAATCATTCAAAAATATATTTTTATTCTATTAAAAATATTACAAAATACTGCAGAAAATGTCCTTCAGTACAAAACATTACAATTTAAGAACAGATCTTTTAAAATGCCATGATAATCCAGAAAGTCCATGACTGTGCAAAGTCTGCACATGTACTGTACAAAATGTACTGTGCTTCAACAAACAAGTGCATAACAAACATCAAATCTCTAATATGTTTCACCAAATCCTTATAGTGGAGCCTTTGATTAAGGCCCAATCCCAATTCTACACCTCAGCCCCCCTCGGTTAATGCGTTCAAATGAAGAGGTCGGGTGTCCCAATTATCTTTATTAGCTTGGTGATGTAGTGGGTAAAGGGAAGGGCCACATAACCCTTTAAATGAAGATTTTTCAAGACCACACTACAAATGAAGAGGTATGAGAGTTTTCTCTGACTACACCAGCAACATGGATGTAAAAACTGAGCAAAGAGACCCACAAATGTAAAATAAATGTGGATTAATAAGAATTTTTACTACAAAGCAGCTGGTTTATTACATTCATAACGACATCAATGTGTTGTCTTCCAAGAAACATTTTGAAAAAGAAAAGCTAAAATGTCACTAAGAATAGTCCCTTAATAACCACTGCAAAATATTACTCAGCAAATTTTTAATTCAGATAACCCAATGACTGGGTCTGTCAGAAATGTCTGCTGGGAGTGAAATAGCTTTTTACTGCACATCTGGTATAATATTACTGTTGTTTTTCAGTTCATTCATACAGAAGATTAGCCTCAACACTCACACAGTGCTTTACACTCAACTTCTATATGATTTATTTATAAATGGGGGTAGGCAAAGGGAAAGTAGTAAAAATAGAATTGAGATCGGCCTGAACCTCATCAATTTTGGATTTCCGTGATATTTGGGAATGATTTTCCAAAAATAGTTTACATAGATGAAGAAAAAAGCCATAATATTTAAAATTGTGTAACATTCCAACATGTCAGGCAGGGATGAGAGTAGTGGTAAAATGATGGTGTAGTTATAATTAAAAGTTTAATCAAAACTGATTTAGTTCAGTTTAATACAACTGTCACTGTTGAAGGAAGATCCACTAAAGAGAAACTCCGCTAGCTCTGACCAAGCAAGCCAGAGCGTGGACAGAACCAAAACTCCACCGGCTGATGAAATTAATGAACAAACGTTAAAGAAACCAGGCTCAGCCAGGGATCAATTCTCCTCTGGCCAAACATAAAGGGTAGAGCTGTGGTCTAAAAGACTCTGGAAAGCTTGAGAACGATGAGTGTCCGTCATGGAGAAAGTGCAGGTTTGAGTCGGTCAACGGCAGGTGTCCAGAATAGCCCATGGAATCAATGCAGAGACTCGTCTGTCACTGCTGTTTTTCAGGAATCAGTCTTACGCTCTCCACTCTTCCATGATCACCACAGCATCTGCTCTGGATACATTAGACATTGACACCACACAGTATGTCAGTAATAGCATACGCCACATTTATAGCATTTACTACAGTCTCTGTGAAAAGAGAAAAATTATCTTTTTTAAATAAAAAAGTAAAATTAAAGACCACAATTACTGTATAATAATGTAGAACAATTTAACTGTATTATTTTAGCATTAATACTATTTTTATTCAGTACTCCCTGACATGTAGGTAGATAAATTAAATACAAAATAAATAATTTAACAAAATTAATTTAAAGGTGATGATGTACAGAATATATGAGCTTGCTGACCTTACCTGTGAGGGTCCAACTTGTCCTTTGAGGATTCAATGGCAGATTTCTCTGCGAGTGTGCATCTTGCCGGAGATTCTTGGGTAAAAGAGAAACTCATTATTTTTTACCCCTTTTATACATTTTGGGACAGTAACATCAGAATCAGCCAGAGAAATCAGGAACAAATGAGAAATAAGCTAAATTATTATAAAATGTTTTACACAACATAAAAAGCAATCACTATGCAACTAAAGCTCAATAAGTGGTCAAGATTACACAAAAAGGCAGCAAAAATAAACTGTTTAAAAGTATTTTTGTACAGTTTTTCTTAAATTCATCTCTAGTAAAATAAAGAAATAAATACAGGTCTGTAACGAAGTGTGAATAAAACAAATATCAGACATTTGTACACGTCTGTATTTACAAATACACAATAATTAAAAAAAGATAAAGAATTGTCAGATTGGATTGAATGAATATTTAGATTATTTGAACTAATTAATTGGGTAATTCACCTTAAAATTATCATTTTGTTATTTACTCACCCTCACATTACAAACAAACCTGTATATAGAGTAACAAATAAAGAGTTGTTATAACATTAACATTACTTGACGATAGTAAGAGAACTCATTCAGTTGGTTGGGAACATGAATGTTATACAATTAAATTAAACACGATATAAAACATAAAAAAAAAAGTGATTGAGGTGAATACCACACATTCACAAACGTGTTTTGCATTTCACTTCATCTGTGCTGTCCGGTACAAATTCCCCATTTTTTGATGTATTTGCAATGACTTGTATCTATCACACTCACCTGAATACTTAAGTTCACATTTGGTATCAATTCAGCATAAGAGCTCCATCCTTTTAAAGACAGCGTCCTCTCTGGTCTCCAGCACAGACACACAAATTGAGTCTGCAACACACACTGTATTAGAGATGGCTGCTTGTGCTTCTATACATTTCTTGTTTAACCCCCAAAACAAACCATCAGGTACAAAATTAAATGTAGACTTTACCTTAAGTTCCAGAGTGCAAAAGGTATCTTCAGCATACTTCAAATTCAGACCATATCCAGTTGTGAAATCCAGATGAGGTCCCATGACCACTTGACCCTCCAATGAATAAGACTGTTTGTTTGATGTTGTATTGCTGGGAAAAGAGAGACTGAGTTTGTGAATAATTAAATTTGTTTGTAAAAATAAATTTGACATTCCATACACTGCCTATTAAAATGCCCAGTAAAATTGCCAATAAACACAAAAACTATAGTTTAAAAAAATCTTTAGTAATATTAGTAATAAAAACTAATATTTACTGAGCACTGAGTAGCCAAATAGCCTAGCTGTGGTTGTTTTTAACACCATATTTTTTTTAAATGTAGGAACTATTAGAGGAAGAAAAAGAGTTTGTACATGAAACTGCTCACAAAAAATCTGTGAACAACTTGACATTTAAAAATCTAATAAAATGAGGAAGACATCAACATTACCTTGAACAATCAAGCGAGGGGTGTTTGGTAGCATCACACTTTTTCAACATCCATGGCTGTGGCGCAAGGCTGTAAAAACTGATAAATATAATAAGAGTAGAATAAGACTCAACATTTGACTCTGTATGAGTTAAAATGTGTGCACAAATCATTCCTTGTCCCCATCAATTTCACTTTGAATAGGCAATATACATTTGTTGGTTTAGATGGTGATCATGACTTTGGGTTATATTTGTGTTCAGGATATACACTCACCATGCACTATAGCAATCACGTACACCTAAACACCACAAAAAATAAAATGTACAGTGACTCTATACAATAAGTTCACATTAGTAAATGTTAGTAATGCATTAAAATTACCACTAAGAAATAGACAATGACATTGACAAATGTTAGCTTAAAAATACAACTGAATGGGGTATATGCACACAGACTTTTAATTTTCAGTCAGCCAGCCCAAGTGCATCACTGCCAATATGAAAATCTGAATAATCTTAAAAGACTCTCTAAATGTTTAAATGCTAAATAATTATTTACTGTATATTAACTATTATGTTACAAAACAAACACAACTGACCACTGTTATGTGGTTAATTTACTTTGCATTTGCCATAATCTATCTATTTTATTGGCTGATAATGATGGTCATAATGACTACGTGAAAACCAGCTTACCTGAACTTTATTCTGCATGGTCACTTCAATGTTGTGCTGAAATTAAGAATGCAGTTAACATTAATTTAATTAAAGTTAAGAGAAATTACCATTCTTTTTTTCATAATGACCTTAACTTATCCCTCATGGTCACGTGAAGTACTTTCACTTCAATATTGTGCTGAAATAGAAAGAGCAGTTAACAGTTAAAGTTAACAGAAAATCACCTTCCTTTTTTCAGGAACTAACGTTATACTAAAACAAATTCACGAGCACTAACTTACAAGCACCATCTGTAAATGTCTTCTTTAAAAATGGCGATTAACCCGTCTGTTAACAAACAACATGGCATAAGAACCTAACGTTACAACTAAAGCTAACTTACTTGGTTTATTCTGTTAAAAGACGTACACTGTACAGAAATAAACACAAAACAATCATCTTTCAACACTTACCGTGGATGAATTTGTTGACGGAGACGTCGACGGTTATGGTTCAAATGAGGCGTTGCCTGTGGTGACGGACGGTGCTTGTTTCCGGTCTAGTCGAATCGGCTCGGTTCTATGAATCGGCTCTCTTAAGTGAATAGTAAAGATTCGAATCCGCCTGAAAATGATTCCTTTTTGTATAATAATGTGATAAAACAATATTATTTATTAATCATTACTATTTCATTACTATTACTGCTCGGCCACACGCATTGTTACACTGATTCTATGTTGATAAGTATGAGCTTGTGAACACGTGTGATAATTCCCGAACAAGCAGTTCAATCTAATTCAATGTCACGCGAGTGCTGAACCGAATCAGTGCAAAAGTGATATTGTTTTTTTGGTTTGTTTATAAGGATTTTGTGTCATTTAGCGCAGATTTCTAACCTCTAGGTGTGTTTAACAGTCTTTGGTTTCATGAATCAATTATTTTTGTTACAGTTTATCACGTTTTGGCTAAGCACAAAATTATGTTTATTAAAAATGTCATATTTACATGATAATCTTATAGATTTAAATAAAGGTGCACCCAAAAAATGAACATTTAACATTCATGTTTCAAACCTGGATGATTTGTTTATTTAAAGTTATTTTTGAAGATGTTGGTAGCCAAATTTTTTTGGGGCTGCAATAACATTCGGGTAAAATGTTATATATATATATATATATATATATATATATATATATATATATATATATATATATATATATATATATATATATATATATATATATATATAGTGCCTGTACTACTGTTTTAATTTTTATGCTAAAATGAAAAGTTTGAATTCCTATAACTAATGTGCAAAACATATAGCCCTTTTTTACAGTAATTTGCTGTAATCATGCTGCCATCCTCAATGTCGCAATAAAATTTTGAATACAACATACTGTGAATTTTTACAGTTAAATCCTGTAAAGGGATACTAATGTAATTTACTGTGAAAAATTACAGTAACGTTGTGAATATCTGGGATTTTTTAACAGTGTATGTTTGCACACTATTGTATTTACAATAATTTGTTTTATTGTCAGCATCAACAGCGTCTCACTTATACATTCATTTTCTTTTCGGCTTAGTCCCTTTATTAATCCGGAGTCGCCACAGCGGAATGAACCGCTAACTTATCCAGCACGTTTTTACGCAGCGGATGCCCTTCCAGCCGCAACCCATCTCTGGGAAACATCCATACACACTCATTCACACTCATACACTATGGACAATTTAGCATACCCAATTCACCTGTACTGCATGTCTTTGGACTGTGGGGGAAACCAGAGCACCCGGAGGAAACCCACACGAACGCAGGGAGAACATGCAAACTCCACACAGAAACACCTACTGACCCAGCCGAGGCTCAAACCAGCGACCTTCTTGCTGTGAGGCGACAGCACTACCTACTGCGCCACTGCGTCGCCTCACTTATACAGTAATGAGTTATTTACAAATGTTTTAAATGGGCTTATGCATTTGACATATTTTATTTCCTTTCTAAAAGTATAATGAACTTAAATGCATGAATGAAAACAAACACTAAAATTACTACAAAATTTAACAAAGTAAACAACTTCTGTTTATTTAATAATGTGCTTTGAACATTCTTACAAAGTTCATTTTCAAAGCATAGTTAAAATAATACTAAAATATATTACCATCAAATGCTAAATAAATACACTTGTAAAAAATAAACTAAGCATTTAATTAAAGTGCATTTTACTGAAATATATTTTTAGAAAATATACTAAATTACAATTATTTTTAAGTGTGTTAAAAGTTATATAAAAAAGTATGGTAATAATACACTTTTAATATATTTAAATTAAATATACTTTTTGGTTAGTATACTTTCAATGTACTATTGGAATTAAAAATATATTTGCAATACAATTTAGTATACTTTTTTTTCACCAGGGTTGACACTGGTGGGAGGCGACATGCAGCCTTATCGCACTGCTACTCGTGTGATAATGCATACAACATTTCAACAACATAATTGTGTATATAAAAACAAATCAAACACGGAGAGTCTCAAAATTCTTTTGTAGGAGGAACTACTTTTTTTCGCCATTCATTCACATCTGCAGCTGAGGTCAGAACAGTAGAAACGGTTGCTACTTCACTAACGTCACTTTAGATTTGAACGATTTTCGTGGATAATGTCTAAAGTGATGACAAAACAGGTGATTTTGCTCACATTTTAGGATTATAAGGCTGAACAGCATGAAATGCCATCAGTCTACAGAGATTTCCCAGTATTTCTCCATTGCAATAAGGAGATCACAATAATTAACCCCGAAAAATTACTGTAGATTACACATAGATTACTGTTGTGTTTGTGATAGGAAAAAATGCTAAACACATGCGGGCATTTCTTCTTTCTTTCTGTTTACTGACCTAGTCTGCAGTAACGAAAACAGGAGACTCCTTAGAAACAGATGGCCAAGCAAAAAGTAACTCAGGGTTATACAAAGAGTGGCCAACTCACAATACATTACTAAAATGTGAGTTCCATCAAAGTCCCTTTAAGGTGTAATCTATACTCTTTGGTCCCATCTCACACTCAACACACTGCAAATACTATGGTATAAATACAGCACTACAACATACAAAAGAGAGAGATGGACTTAGAAAATCACTTACCTGTTTTATAATGATTTGATCAGCTGTAGTTTAAAATTATGCTGGGTTTTTTCTCCTCTAAGGGCTTATAATGAGGTTTCTGTCGCCATCTTGTGGATGGACAATGTCAACCATCTTTGGTCTGCTGGCTAATGGTCTCTCAGAAATTAGAAATATTTAAAATTAGGCACTATCCTTATAAATAAACTGCATAGTTGCAATCTAAACAACTACATTCTCGACTAAAAAAAGCCTGAAAAGTGCATTATGTGTTCCAACAGCAGCAATGTTTGTCAAACTGTAGAGTGTCCTCTGCTTGTCGCTGTATAACCAGACAGAACTGTTGTGTATATATATATATATATATATTCAGTTAAGCCTGAAGTTATACGTATATATACTACGTTATGCTATCCCATGATACCACGTGAGAGAATTCTTGAATGGGAGAGAATCAATGCAACTGATGTGATAATGACAAATAAAGGATATAGTACGTACGAGTTCCATTCCTACTACTCCCATTCATATTATATACTTTTACATTTATTACATACTTTTTTAACGGTCATGAAGTTAATTTAAATTTAGTACAGTACATACTCGAGTAGTAGGCAATTTTGGATGAAGCCATCATCTGCCTGACAAAGTGAATAGACCAAAAGTTAGTTTTCCTCTTGATGACCCCCAAGACTTAAGGGAAAATACTCTGTGGACTGACGAGACAAAAGTTTAACATTTTGGAAGGTATGGATGGTGTTTGCCATTCTGTGTGATGTAAAAGTAACACTGCATTTCAGAAAAAGAACACAATACCAGCAAAATATGCTGGTTAGTGTGATGGTCTGCAGCTGTTTTGCTGGTTCTGCATCTGGAGGACTTTGATAAATGGAACCATAAATTCTGTACCAAATATTCTGAAGGACAATATCCAGCCTGATCTCACAATGAAACGTAAGTATTTTACGTTTTGTCAGTTTAGTGGCTAATGCGCACGAATTTGTACGAGTTTAGTTGTACAAAAATGTATGATTTTAAAAAGGAGGCGTGGCACCTAACCCCACCCCTAACCCCAACGGTCATTGGGTGATGAGCAAATCATACTAATTTGCACGAATTAGAACGTACAAATTCATACGAATTAGCCACTAAATCAAAAAGTTATGAATTTCCGTGAGATTGCGTTGGAACATCCGGCCATCTGTGAGTGATCTAAAGCTGAAGTCAATTTCTGAATGGCTAAAGAAAAACTAAATTAAGACTTTGGAGTGGCCTAGTCAAAGTACTGACCTGAATCCAATTGAGGTGCTGTGGACCTTAAAAAGGCAGTTTATGCTCGAAAACTCTCCAATGTGGCTGAATTTCAACAATACTGCAAAGGTGAGCTGTGCCAAAAGCACAAAGTCCTCCACAGCACTGTAAAAGACTCATTGCAAATTATTGAAAATGCATGATTGCAGTTGTTTCTGCTAAAGGTGGCCAAGCAGTTGTTAGGTTTAAGAAACAAACACTTTTTTTACACAGAGCTATGCAGTTTTGTATTTTGTTTTCCCCTAATAATGATAATATATATATATATATATATATATATATATATATATATATATATATATTTATATATATATGCAAAAATCACATTTATATGTGGTTTAAACACAGTTGTGTGACAGTCGTGTGTGAACATAGCCAGCCTCTAATAGTAGAAATCTATTCTATTTTTATAATCACACTTGATAAAAACAGTCTGCAGAAACACTTTGATTGATATTCTCCCTTTGCACATGTCATAAGAGAGGGAAAGTACAGCCTATTAGTGATGATCTCTCTCTCATTAGCATAGACAGCCCTGAGTGAGAAGCAGCCAATCATCTTAGAGTTTTCTAGAGGCGTCATAAGAGCAAACTTTCGGTTTTCAAAAATTACTTTTCACTTTGGGTTTCACTTTCAGACTTTTATATTTGGGCTGATGCCATTTTTTTTTTTTTTCATTTCTGGCATGATTGAACCTCTTTTTACTCACAGGAAATGTCACTGGTGTGGGCCGGATGTCATTGAGTGAGACAAATCCATGATATCAATTGGCAGGCTGAATGAGAGACAGTCAATAGGGATTAGAGTGAATTCTTTCCATATTGTTTACGTTCATACCTTTGCGTCTGGCATGTCAACTAAACAAAGTGAAGCAGAGGTGGATGGAAAACACAACACAAGCCTAATTCACATAGAAAAAGCTCACTAATGCTGTGTAACTGCAAAGTGGATAGACATTTTAATACACAGCATGTAATGTTTTTTTTTTCCCCAGCAGTACTTCAAAGTAAAAATCTTTTTAAAAAAGCTGAATCTGTGGTCCTTGATTCATAAATCTTTGAAAATCAAAGTCAACTATTTTTTGTAAATTACACAGCATTTAACTGTAATATGAACTGTATTTAACTGTAGGACAGTTATGCAGTATGTTACTGTATTTTAAAGTTGCGATGCGAAAATTACTGTATATTAAACAGTAAAGATATGCAATGCTGTAAATACATATATAGCAAGATAGAGTTGAAGTCAGAATTAATAGCCCCCCTGTTTACTTTTTTCCCCAAATTCTGTTTAACGGAGAGAAGATTTTTTCAACACATTTCTAAGCATAATAGTTTTAAAAACTTATTTCTAATAACTGATTTATTTTATCTTGGTCATGATGACAGTAAATAATATTTTACTAGATATTTTTCAAGAGACTTCTATACAGCTTAAAGTGACATTTGAAGGCTTAACTAGGTTAATTAGTTTAACTAGGCAGGTTAGGGTAATTAGGCAAGTTATTGTATAA